>JAKSZT010053883.1:64896268-65208577 GCA_026826555.1 Tolypeutes matacus
TCCTTCCTTCCTTCCTTCCTTCCTTCCTTCCTTCCTTCCTTCCTTCCTTCCTTCCTTCCTTCCTTCCTTCCTTCCTTCCTTCCTTCCTTCCTTCCTTCTTTCCTCCCTCCCTCCCTCTCTTCCTTCCTTTTTGTATTTTGTTCTCCAAATGTATTTTTCTTCTAAACTCTTTGTGAACTGTGTTATATTCTTGTTTGCAGAGTTTAGATGAAATATTATTAATAGATTTATAACTTTGGATTCTAGATATCTGTCTTGTGATTAAGTGGGAGAAAGAGACAGGGAGTAAAGTTTAACTTTGCATTATCTGTGTATAAAGGTTTGCCAGGTACATGTATAATATGCTGGGTATAAGCATAATATGCAAGTCTTTTTAAAGAGAACAAATGGTTGTTTGTAGAAGTGCCATTTTTACAATCCCATTTTTAATTACTTAACATTTTTTTCTATTCATAAAAGCAGTTTCTCTAAGGCAATGATCTTCAAATTTTTGCTGCATACTCCTCCAAAAATTTTGAAAACTCTATACCCCTCATCCCATTTTAAACTAAACATCTAGAAAGTTTCATGTTAAGTTTAAATAGTTACAAAGGAGTTGCAAAGGATGCAATTTCTGACATATAAATATTTCCATTTAAAAACAAAGCTCTTACATTACTCTCATAAATGATTCCCAAGGAATTCTAAATATCACAGCAATTTGACACTGATCACCATGATTTGATATCCATCACTATCTAGTTAAAAATTACATGAACAAACTCTTCTTTAACAGCTAAATATTTTCACCATTTTTCCCCTTTAACTTGTATTTGCATTCCATTTTCCCAAAAGAATTTTATTTTAAAATAATATGTTTAATGCTTGAAAGTCTTTTATTGGTCACCCAATCATACGGCCTCCACAACACAAACTAAAACAAAAAATTCTAGGTTGGCTCCAAATGTTTAAATATTTTTTTCTTCTGGACTTAAGTGTCATTAGTACAGAATTAGTCAAAAGAATAGATAAATATTACAGATTGATGAATAATTTTAACATAAAAAGGACATTTTATTGAAATTGCGTTTCTTTATAAGTTGGCAAATCTTTTCTCAATCACTTCTTTTTTTTTTTTTTAGGTACCAGAGCTGGAGATTGAACCCAGACCTCATAAGTGGGAAGTCAGTGCTCAACCACTAAGCCACATCGGCTCCCCTGAGCTAGTTTTTGTTTGTTTGCTTGTTGTTTGTTTTTTTGTTGTTGTTGTTTTTAGGAGGCATCAGGAACCAAACCTGGAACTACCAATGTGGGAAGCATGTGCTCAACCCCTTGAGCCACATCCGCTTCCCTCTCAATCATTTCTTACATCTATAGATGAATTATTTATTGCTAGAATGAGGCAGGGTGCAGTGTCCATTCTATTCTTACCTATTATTTTTATATGTATAGGCATTAAGAAATTTTGTTCATGTAAAAATGTAGATGGGAATGGATATAATAGTCAATCAAGTCTAAAAAATTTCAGAGATATAAGACAAGATCACATTGCCATTTCATCATAAAAAATTATTTGTAATGATCTATATGCCGACAATTCAATTAGGACATTCTTCAATTTTGTTGAAAGCAAAAGACTTGGAATCCACATGACTTGCAAAAGGATTTATTACCCAGTCTTTAGCATCCTGTTAAACACCAAAATTTGAAATTGTTCTTTTGTAGCACAGAAGTTTGTACACCTTGGGGCTATCTATGTACCAGGGTAAGGTCTAGAAAGGCGAGTGGTGTGCTTTTTTTTTCTTGTAAGGCAGGAGAATGGATAGTGAAAGGACAGATGGGAAAAGAAAACCATAATAAGGAGTCCCAGACATATTAATTTTAGGAAAGAGTACCTGTAGTAGTTGAGGATCTGAAATAAGTTCTTTAAAATTATCCTTTTGCATATTTCCCTTGGAAAGCCCTCAAATAGTATACCAACTTGAAAATCACTATTATAAGGATCTCTACCAGGCACCACAACTTTGCTCACTTGACCATAGAGCATTTTCTTTTCATAGAATACCTATTAACATCTGGAAGAACCAATATTCTTGGAATCCTCCCTGGGAAATGCTGTCTTAGAAGTTCATTTCATAAATCTTAATTGGTTCTCCAATTCGATAATGAAATCTAAAGGCATGAGTTGAAGTTGTTGCAATTGTAGGAGAACAAATATGATGATGATGGTAGCTATTGTTATTGATTGGGTTTGCTTCACGTAGCAGAAACCCCAACAAATACTAGCAAATACCACTAAGGAGGTACTTGTCTCACACAATTAATTTCTGGGCAGGTAGCCGTGGACTAAAGCAGTGAATCAATAATATCAATGAGGATCTAGCTCTTTCTATCCTGCCACTCCATCATCCTTAGCCTGTGATCCTTGTGCTTGTTGCCTCTTGAGTGTAAGATGGCTGCTGAACCTCCAGCCTCACAAGTGAGTTCCAGAAAAGGACAGGGAGAGGGGGAGAGAGGAGGACTTGCTATCCAGAAGCTATGCCTTTTAATCTGGGAAAGTCAAGGACTTCTGCCTACATCTCATCAGCCATAATTGGGGTGTGGTCATTCCCAGCTGCAGGAGAGCTGGGAAGTTGAGTATTTCCTTTTCTATCCTCTATAGTTGAGGAAGGCAAAGAAAAAGGTATTTGGGAAGACATTTCAAGTGAACCAACTTACAGTATTTGTCACATCCATCTATTTTAAATCACAAGTTTTACATCTATTATAGCAATCCTATGAGATAGGCTTATTATCCCCATTTTTCAGATAAGGAAATGGGGACTCGCTGAAGTTAAAGTAAGCTTACAAGGTCACATAACTAATTAGTTACAAACTGGGATTTGACCTCTGCTCTTCTCTAACCATTACACTAGACCACCAACTGTTTTGCTCTACTTCCTGATACATCCCATCTCCTTCATAGCCTCAAATCTAAAAAGTTCTGCTGGGCTGTGGAGTCTCCCAAAGCTTGTGCTAGGTGCAGAAGAGTGGGATAGGGATATGAGAATAAGTCAGAAAGATTCACTCTGCTCATCCTGCCCTCCTCCCTCCAATTCTCTTGATCTTGGCAATAATGGGCCAGAAGAAGGAAGAGAAAGAGAAGGGGAACAGCGGCTCTAAGCTAGGAAGCAGGGTACTCTGACCCTGGATTTTTGGTCATCTTGACTCTTCAGGCCTGTCTCTTCACCTTGCTCTTCATTGCATATTTGTGGGATAGAAGACAGGGCCGAGGGACTGCAGAATTGTTATCTAGTGGAACGCAGGGCTGACTGCTCCCGTGGCAGGTTCCTGGTACTCTGGAGGCAAATCCATCAGCAGGCTCCATAGGTGACCTGGAATCCACCTACTTTTCATCCCTGGCACTGGGCACACTATCTGCCCCTTCCCTCCCCCACCTCCACCATGGGACTCGGAGATATTTTCACTTCAGGGACTTTGGGCTGTCGTGGCTACTCTGTCAGGGCTGATGAAGCACAGAAGCCCCAGATGCTGCATCCTATGCCACAGACTTCCAAAAATGTCCAGAATTCAACTGCTTCTCAACACTGCCACTAGTTGTCCAAGCAACCATCACCTCCCACTTAGATTACTGCAATGGCCATCTATGGTCTCCCTGGAGCCATCCTTGCCCTTAATAGTCTGTTCCCTACATAGCAGCCAGAGCAACCACATTAGAGCTTCAGTCAGGTCATGACACTCCTCTGCTCCATCCCTACAGTGGTCCCTCGCTTTCCCCTCAGAGTAAAAGCTAAAGTTTTGACAAAGGCCTCTAAGGCCCTACACAATTTGCATATTCTTGTTCTCCTCACACTGCCACCTCCATGTTCCCTCTCCAATTACTCTCTCCTCCTCAATATGTCTCCCTGCTTCAGGGCCTTTGCACTGACTATTCCCTCTGCTGAGGCCACTCTTCTCCTGGATATCTAAATAGCCCCCTTTTCTCCTTTAAGGTTGTGCTCAAATGTGACCTTCTCAGTGAGGCCGACCACAATTGTCCAATTTAAAACTGCTACCCACTCCTCAGCATAATCCATCCCCCTTACTCTGATCTATTTTTCCCACGGCACTTATCACCTTCTAACATACTATATAACACATTTATTTATTATGTCCATAGAGTGTCTTCCCCCATGTGACAGACAATAATGCTCACCAAAAAGTCCATTTTCTCCTCTAGATTTTCCAGCCTCCTTTTCATTAGGTGAGGCCATATGACTCATTTTGAGAGGACATGTTTTGGGTCACTTCCAGGCTGTAGTACTGAAGAGCTCTGAGAAATTTCTCTTTCTCTTTCTCTATCATAGCAACCAAGGAAGCCTCAGCCTGAGATGGTGAAGACACCTGGGCCCCAAGTCACTGACAGTTGCCCTGGAAAATCACTGGGTCCCAGTGCAAAAGAAAAATGAAGCATTGTTTTGTTAAGCCACTGATATTTATAGTTATTTGTTACTACAGCACAACTTAGACTTTCCTGACTAATACACTCCACTAGAATGTAAGATTTGCAAGGGCAGGGTTTTTGTTTGTTTGGGTTTTGGGTATATTTTCAGCACCTGGGTCAATGCCTGGT
This sequence comes from Tolypeutes matacus, assembly GCA_026826555.1. Taxonomy (NCBI): domain Eukaryota; kingdom Metazoa; phylum Chordata; class Mammalia; order Cingulata; family Chlamyphoridae; genus Tolypeutes; species Tolypeutes matacus. Next base: position 64,900,860 of record JAKSZT010053883.1, read on the forward strand.
GCACAGTAGCCACTTAATACATTTGTTGAATGAATGAATAGACTCCTGGAAACTAGATCACCATCCCTGACCCAGCCCAATTTCTAACTTCTTCTGGAGTGTAGCTAATTCCTAGGATGGAAGCTTGAAAAGCTCCTGAGGAGTAGGGACTAAATTGCAATGATCTTTGTATTGTACTCAGTTACTTATAGAAGGCCTGGTAAATACCCATTGACTAACTAATAGCAATAACTAAGTGCTAGACCAAATTCCCTCCTGCGATCCTCAGATGGGAAAGCTTGTGGTAGGAGAAGGAAGATGACCAGTTCTAGTTCATGTACACCCACAATCTCAGCAGACTGATCTTGCTTCATTAAGAAAATTAAGGCTGGGGACGGATGTGGCTCAAACGGTTGGGCGTCCGTCTCCCATATGGAGGGACCTGGGTTTGATCCCCGGGACCTCCTGGTAAAAAAAACAAACAAACAAAAAAATAAGAAAATTAAGGCTGTTTGGCCTGATCTTCCTCGTCTCCTCATTCTCTGACCTACCATCTGGCCGGTCTCCATCTCTATCCTCAGTTCTTTGCTGTCCTCCTCCAGTTCAAGAGAAATCCTTTTTTTTTTTTTTTTTTAATATATATATATATATATTTATTTTTAAGAGAAATCCTTGTGAATTCGCAGGTTGCATTATTCTTTCTGGTTTCTTACCTCCTACTCATACCTCAGCCCATTATTTCTGGCCTCCAATACCAAAATTCTACTGAACTTCCTTTTGCTGATAACACCTAAGATCTCCTGATTGCCAAATCCAGTGGGATTCTTATGCTGTCACTCACTACCACGTTGGCTTCCACAGCACCACACTCTCCTGTTCTCCTTGTCTCTCCCTGACCATCCCTCCTCTTTCATGGGCTCCTCTTCCCCTGCCCACTCCTTAAACATTCCCCAGGGTTCTGTCCTTAGTTCACTGCTCTTTGCACTTGACACACTTCTCCATGATTTCAACAACTACCTGTACATTGATGATTCTTAAGTCTTTATCTCTAGCCCTAGCCTCTTTCCAGAGCTTTAGATGATTTGTGCATCTGTCCACAGGACAGCCCCACTGGAATGTTCCATGTATCAGGTACCTCTTGTGTACCATTTCACATCCCCTTGGCCTCACCTCTCACTCCAGGAGTGACTCTTGCAAGTAGTCTATGTGGGCTTAGATTCACTTCACACTGATAGTGCCTGACTTCAGCAAGTTGCATATGCCTCACTTCCTGCATCAGGGCTTCTCTGATGCTTCAACCTGGATACCTGTGGAAGCACCTGGCACTCATGCATATGCAACCCAGAAATGGGGTGGGTGGGTGGAGGTGGGCGATAACACTCCATGAACCAAGGAGGTATGAGAACCAGTGGATCAATGCTTCTCCCTTTTGTCTCTTGTATGGACAATTCTGAGGTGCAGTCTAAATGCTCCTCAGGAGCCCCCAGAGAGATCCAGCACCAGTGTCTAATTCCAATGGCCAACTTGATACACATTCTTGATTGGCTTTCCATCTTTCCTTATTTCATTCTCCCTGGCCCCTCACTCCTGCTCCCTAGCATCACCTCCCCAAAAATTACAGCATGTAAGCTCAGGCCTTGCTTTTGGGAGAACCAAAGTCAAGATACCTCTATGTCAAAATGTCTAAAACAGAATTCTTTGTCTTTCCCCCATCCACCTCATCTTCCTCTACTTTTATCCCCCATCAGACATCAATGCTAAAAACTCAAGACACATCCTTGACACCTCCCTCTTCCTCATCTTGATTCAGGTTAATCCTGGTTCTGCCCCTCCACTCCTTCCCTCAAATGATTGCATAAGCCTATATCATCCCACCTAAACTGCCACAGCAGCCTCCTCTAGGGCTCCCTGCCTCTACTCCAACCTGCTTAAATCCATCCTGCTGCCTGTATGAAATACCTCAAGCACAATTTTGCCATGCCATCTCTTTGCTTAAAACCCATCCAAGTCTTCACAGGTAAGATAAATGTAAGCACCCTAACAAGGCTCAGGAGGCCTACTGTGATCTGGTTCTTGCCCATCTCTCCAGCAGAATCTCTGAACTGCTTATGTCTCCCAGCACAATGTCCAGTTGTACATACACATAGAGAAAGGAAATAATCATCTTTAAGAGATCTTTCATTTCATCCGTGAGGGGAGCATCCCAACATCATGGCTGCTATAGAGACAAAGTTGGCAGCACTATTCTCTAGCTTCTCAAGAGCACAGGGTCTTTCTGGGCTCATAGCTTCACAATACACAGATCATAGGGCAGACAGATACACAGAAGTAACCTGGGGACTGGGAAGAGCCCTGGAGGTAGAGTCAGAAAGCCTGGATCCCAGGCCTGTTCTGCCATTTGTTTGCTCTGTGACTGTCTTAGTTTTGCCTGAGCATCTATGACAATTATCATAAAATGGGTTGGCTTAATAACTGGAATTTATCGGCTTATGTTTTCAGAGGCTAGAAGGCTTGCTTCCTCCTGGGGTTGGCAGTGTTCTGGCTGGCAATCCTTGGATTCCTTGCCTTTCCCCTCACATGATGAGGTCCTCTCCTTTCTCTTCTGGATTCTTGCTGACTTCCTTCTTCCCCCATGATCCTCTCTATAAGGCTTCCAGTAATAGGATTCAGTTGGCCACACCTTAACTAAAAATAACATCTTCAAAGATCCTATTTATAATGGGTTCACACCCACAGGAATGGGATTAAGATTTAAGAATATTTTTTTTTTTCTGGGATACATAACTCAATCTACCACAATTACCCTGGGTAAATTCCCCGGTTTCTGTATTCACAAAATGGGAAGATACCATTTAATTGCACTGGATGTATGAAGGGCACATAATAGTGATGAAGATGATGATGAAGATGATGATGATGATGGCTAACATTTATTGAACACTTACCACAAGAGACAAAAGAAGTAGAAGAATGCTCCTTGTGAGCAGGTCATGGCTCTGCTACTATCTTAGCAGTATTCTCTGAATAAGTCATTTCCCATATCTTGATGTAAGCCTCAGCCTGTAAACAATGGAGTTGAACTTGCTCAGGGCTTTTGGACTGGGCAGTCACTGAGATCCTTTACAGCTATAAAATTCTGAGTTTATGAAGCCATAACTTCCCAAATGGGTAAAGCATCCATCTCTCTTTTGCTCTGATGTGCTCACTGCATTTAAGGTGACCTCACCAGCCCTTACATCACCTACTTCCCCTGTGAGTCAGGAGAAAAAGGCTGATTGTGTGTCCTGAGCCAGAAAGTTAGAGATGCTGCATCTCTTGCACTTTTATTCTGTCCAGCACACAGTAACCATGAGGGCAATTCTGTCCAAAAAATCAATCAAGTTTTTTGGCATAAATTGTGCTGTTCAAATCTATGGAACTTTACTGTCATATCACTGCCAAATTGTACAGATTCTTATCGGAGCCAGGTCAAATCCAGGTCGAGCCCAAGGCCCATTGTCTCCCCTATGATGCCAAAGCATCTCGCGTGGCCTGCTCACTGAGGCTTCCACACAACGTCCCAAAGGCCTGGCAGCAGAAAAGTGGGGGATACTGGTGTTCTGCTGCTTTTCTGCCCCAGTCACCCACCATCACCCCATCCCACAGCCATCTGGGCATACAGTGCCTTTTGTTTGTTAGTTTGCTTGCTCCCATCCCTCAATACTTCGTTATATTTCAAAACAGTTTGAAGTAAAAGTATGATGTGGTAAATATATTCTGGGTATTTTCTCCTTTCTGTTACAACTGAAAGTTTCTCCCAATTTCAATTAGTTATTTTCATAGCTTATCAAATTTACATGACTTTAATATTTCACATGTAATTGATGTAGTCAAAAGAAAAAGGCTCCAAGTGGATGTGAATTGAAAAATACATATTTGGCCATGGTGAGAGTAGTCAAAATGTGTCCACACAAAGCTGAACAGAGTGAATATCCTTTGGTTCTCCTAAAGCTGAGGGTTGCTAGATGGAATTTCTGGATAGGTTTTCCTCAGGGGAAGAATTGAAGGCAGAGTGTATAGTAGGACATTTGGCCATCATCTATTTCTTGACATCTCATGCCTTTGGCTGAGATTGGATGTTGATAAGTCAGAGGCAAGAATGGGATAGAAAAACGGGGCAAGCCACCTCCGGTTGCACCCCTGCCCCTTCCACTAGCTTTCCTTCATAACTCCCATGTCTAAATAAGTAATAACAAGTTACAGCTAAAAGTATTTTATTTGTTTACTCCACAACTATTTACTGAATGAATATTGTGTATGTGCTAGGCTCTGTAGTAGAAACTGGAGATATAAGGCAAACCAGGCATTGTTCTACAGGGTATTCACAATCTAGTGCTTTAGACTATACCAACTGGATGTGGAAATATCAACTGAGTTCTGTAGGATCTGGCCCACTTGGATCTCTTATCTATGGCATTATGGCTGGCATAATTAAATGACTATTTGAGCAATTATTTTTCCATTTTAGTCTTTCCTTTTAGACTTAAAGTCCCACAAGGATGGGAACTCTATTTACCACTGTAACTCCCAGCACAAAACCTAGCCCCTTGGTAAGTGCTCAACAAACATATATGAAAGAAGGAAGGGAGAGAAGGAGGGAGGCAGAGAGGGAAGGATGAAATAGGAAAAAATGAGAGAGAAAGAAAGAAAGGAGAGAGAGAGAGAATCTGGAAGAAGGGAGAAGTGACATTGTGAAGAAACTTGGGCATATGGAGGGAAGCTGAGTGTTGAGAAAGAAAGGAACTGGTTGAAAGTGAGAGCAGGTCAAAGCGGCCAGTGCCAACTTGTACAGGAAGAGGGAAGTTTCGTTTGGGAAAACTCTGTAGCAGAATGTCTGGAAGCCGATGCTCTGGAGACTGAGCACTGGCCACAGAGGGAGGCCTTGGACCTGGGCAAGGGGGCATCCTGACTCTGAAGAAAGCCATACTTCTGGCTGGAACAGGGTGTGAGTGACTGTGAAGCCAAGTCATGACTGAACTTGAGCCAAGTGGGGCAGAACAACCCTGGACTCTGGACTCAAACAGACTTGATTTGCATCAAGCCTGTACCTCCAAGAATCTACGGTTATGTTTCTCTAAAGGGCTGATTGGGTGAAAGGTTACACGAAGGATGGCCTGGACAACACCTTCTGTTGGAAACAGCCCAGGGCCCTCTTCATAAAAAAACCGACATCATGGCCAGTTGTTCCTCATGTACCATTTCTCTAGTTTACTGTTTCTCATCCTTAACTGTGAGAGCACTATAATTATATCTTTCTCACTGTTTCTTAGGTGTCTTCTATTTCTAGATGAACTTTGGTCTTACTTATAGAAACCATATTTTTCAAACAATAATTGTGATGATAGTCTGAAAATCACAAGTGCATTGATAGTGAGAACTCTGGAAAAAATGGAGCATACAAAATGAGCCACGCCTTGTCCTAAGTGCTTTCATTTGCATTATTTCATTCAATCTTTACAACACCTCTATAAGGCAGTACAACTGTTATTCCCAAGCCCAGCTAGCTTAAGTCATTTCTCTGTAGTCTTGCAACGTCAGATGATGGAAATGGGACCCACATATAGGGATGACTCTACAGTCAGACCTAGACACTCCAGCCCCAAGCCAGATGAGACTAAGGTGAGGCATGTATACCTCAAAGGCAATGAGCTGGTTCTAGATGAAGCTTGGCAAACAATTTTTACCTTAATAGTTCAATCTATTTTTAAGCTTCTTTCCTGGTTTTGACAAGTGATTCTCATTTTTCATTTATTGTAATGATATAAAGTTTTATTTAAGTTAAAAAGTGAATTTTTAAAAGAAAAAACAAGTAAATAACAGCACAGTGGGTATATGGAAAAGGAAAGAAGAGTGAAGATGTACACAAGTGACTGAATCTCTGGAATCCTGGGACTGTCCTCAAGGCTGGTTTTGATATTTGTCACTGAACTCTCTGACACCATCAGTCTGCCCATCCTCATGAGCCATGCAGCTGAGGTTTGTTGCATCCCACTGGGTCTTGCCTAATCTATCTCACCTATGTGGCTTGTCTGATCTCTGGGTCATGACTGTGCCCTCTCTTGACAGGGTAAACATTGGCAGTTAAGTAAGAGGTGATTAAGGCAAAGGTCAGGAGAAAAAAATGCCTTTGGCTGCAATTAGCACAGGACACCCAAGGACTTACTGGGAAGAGACACCAAAAATGAGGCTCCACAGTGCTTTCGATGTAGGACCTGGAACAGGTCAAGGGAGGTGCCTGGGTCGGAGCACACTCCCTGGAGGGGCACACTCTCTGGATGGAAAGGGTTGGGTTTACCAGGAGGCTGAATCCTCAGAGACTTCTTCCTGCATTACAGTGAAGATGACATTTCCCAGGCCTTGGGCACCTTTGACTCTTCCCCTTACACTTCTGGGGGTAAGAGGCCTCATACTTACCGGAAACAGGTTAAATTAGTTCTGAATTCATTCCCCTTACTACTTTCCATGGAAAACTGTTTATAAGGAAAAGGACATCCTACACAGAGGACCACAATTATGATTGATTAGGCATCCAAGTCCACTTCTCCACTACCAAACACTAGATTACTGCTCAGTGATTGCTCGAAGTTTCCTTTGTGTGATCCAGTTTTCCCAGGGCCACTCTCTGGGTGAGTAGATAATCAGGCCCCAGAGCTGCAAGGCTTTGACCAATCTTAGAAGAAAAACTACAAGCCTTAAAGTGCCCCAGACCACACCCATATCCTCACTCTCCAAACAACTAATTCTAAACTGAAAAACTCTTTTGTGTAGTCCACCTCAAAACAAAGAGTCTCTTCTGTTAAAGATTGATAAGGCGTAATATTTAACCACAGGCTACTGTAATCCCAAGAAACTTTATTTACTAATTTGAGAGTAGTGTTGCCCCTTATGCTTGAGTTCAAGGTAAGGAAAAGCTAAGGGTCTGAGCAAATATTTTTGAGCAGATAATTCCTGCTGCTGTAGTATTAACAATATTATGCCTAAGGATGGGTACTTTAGAGTCACACTAATTTGAGTTTTATTTTCTGCTTTGTCAATTACCTGTGGCAATTTGGACATGCTACTTAAACTCTTCGAGCCTCTGTTTCTTCATCTGCAGTTGGGAATGCTCGGTCTCTCGTGTTGCATGGAGCAGAGACTCCTTCAGCAAACTCTGGTAATGAGATTCTGGTAAGGTCTGATAAGGGAGGCAGGCATCTCGTGCAAAGCTGAAAGTAGGAATCATTCCACTGCTGGGCTTTCAGAGATTGAAACTGGATCCCAGGATGCTCCAAAGAACAGGGGCAGGAATGTGCCCCTGTTCTCTAGTGCCTACATTCATGAGTCTCAGCTACTGTCCAGGTGTTGGCTTCTCCTTGCATCTGCTTTCCTTCCCTCTTTGCACTAGTTTCTCCACACTCTCTCCTAGGTAGCTCTTCTCTACCTCAAAGCTTTTGCTTACTTATAACTTTAGTTTACTTGTATCTTCCACCCACTCAGGCCCATCACTTTTCAACTTCAGGTTCTGCAATAAACTGATATCCTCTATATATCCCAATGTGAAGTTTCTAAAAGCATTGTTTGAACAATGCTTTTTGTGTTAGGATACCCTAGAGACTTCTGGCTGACCAAAGGATCACTTGCTGTTGAGTCCAGGGAACATCCCTGATCCAATAAATGGTGTGTGTGTGTGTGTGTGTGTGGGGTGTGTGTGTGTATTTGAGTGCAATCACATTGGACAAATCCAAGCCACTGGGACAACCCTCATTCACCCGAGGTGGTGGGCAGGGTAGTTTTCCTTTGAAAGAAGGGCAGGGATGGTGATTGACGTGTGGTTAAAAAAATATTTTATAGGGTTGTTGTGAAGATTAAATGAGATAGTGCCTGAAGAGGGCCTAGCACTGAGCTAGAACATGTAGCAAGTACTCAAAAAATGGTAGCTATTATTTTTCTTCTTATTATGTGATTGTTGTTATTGTCATTGTTATGATCTACCAATAGACTAGACCTACCTGGCGCCAAAAGTACAGAGTAATTTGCAGTAGAAAATTGCATTGGGAGATTTTTTTTCTTAATTTATTTAGTTCAACCTCACTAAAGTGAGGGAAAGAAGGGGAGTAGGACTGCTATATGGACAACATCAAGGAATTCAAATTCCTTGGAACACAGATTAAGAATTTCCTCTTAAATTTATCTTTTAAAATAACAAATATAAGCCTGTAATCCTGTCTAAAATCTTTTAATGACTTCCCATTTTTCTTAAATAAGGAGAAAAAAAAATTCTTCAGAAGGCTTCTAAGGCCTGTGTGGTCTGCCCCCCCCCCAACACCACATACAATCTCCCCAGCTTGGTCAGCACAATGAACACCCTGCTTTGGGTGCTGTAGCCACACTGGCCTGTGTCTAGTACCCAGTGCACCTTGTTTGTATTCCACAAAGGGCTTTGGGTCATGCTGTTCTGTCTAGAACACTCTTTTACTGACTTCTCCAGACCTTTATTCCTAGTTAACTTCCAATCACCCTTTGACTTTCTGTTCAGATATTAAGAAAGCTTTCCCGAGGATAGGATCTTTAGTCATATGCACTCACAAAACCAAATGTATTTTCTTCAGCCCATTAAGTTTCACTCCTGGGACTATGTGATTTGTGTCTAATCCCACTAGACTATAATCTCCATAAGGGCAGGACTGTGTCCTGTTTTGCCCACTTATGTGTCCTCCAAAGTCTACAGTGACTAGAACATGCAGGTGCTTAATATTTGTTGAATTAAAGACTCAAGGATAGTTTTGCTATCAAATCAACTAAATCATTGCTTTCTTAGAAGCTGTGACAACATTGGAAGGCAAAAATGATGCAATATTAAGCCTTTCTATTTTTAGTTAAAAACACACATGCAAAGTTCACTGAATTTGACTGTGTTCTATGTCCAAGGAAAATAACAACAAACTTTATAAAACTGTTATTATATAGGCCATATTCATTGGCCAGAATGAAATAAAATTAGGAATTAACAAACAGGCATCCAAAAAAATTCTATATTTCTGAAATATAAAAACAAACTTCTAAAGATCTCTTGGGTTAAAGAGGAAATAAACCAACTGAAACTGGGCCACAATAAAAGCCACACACACCAAACCTAGTGGGATATGACCAAAGCAATTTTCAGAAGAAAACTATGACCTTACATATATGTATTAAAACATAAAAAGATGGAAAATAAAACAAAATGAAGCCAATGAAAGTAGTAAGAAAGGAATTAATTAATATAGAAACAGAAATTAATGAAATAAGAAAATAACTCAGCAAAATTAATAAATAAAACTGCAGGTTTGCTTTTTTAAAGATAAAATATTTTGACAAAAACAACAAAAAAGAATGCTTAATAGACAATATAAAGCATGGAAAGGACAAATCTATAGATAGAAAGGCTAGTTTTTAAGGGGAATATTATGCATAACTTTTTACCAATGACTATTTGACCCAAATGAAATGGATAATTTTCTAGAAAAATATAAATAACCAAAATTTGTCCAAGAAGAAGAAAACATTAATAAACTAATAACCATTGAAGAAGTTGAACTGTTATAATTTTAAAAATTTACCACCCTCAAGCCTCTGCAAAGGGCATCAGTTTCAAAAGTTTTGTAGATAAGTTCTCCTAAAACATGGAAGAACAAATAATATGTTTATGATGCTGGAGGAAGGCCTTCTTAAACAAATCATAAAAACAAAAATCCATAAAGGAAGAGATCAACAAATATAACACATCAAAATTAAAAACTATGCGAATATTCTTGCTGTCCTGATTTTGTGATAATCAGGGTAGGCTAAACATTCGCTATATTAGAAACCATGCATGTGTCCCCAGACCTAGTTTTGCTCCCTAGGTCTGGTTTTTAGAATGCTGGTGACAAACGGCCTGATTTGTTGTATGACCATCCTGTATGGGAGGAGACTCTGGCTCTGGGTATCTTTGGTCAACCTTAGGAGATATAGCAGGGGGACGGATGTGGCTCAAATGGTTGGGCATCCGTCTCCCATATGGAGGGACCTGGGTTCGATCCCTGGGAGCTTCCGGTAAAAATTTAAAAAGGGAAAAATGTAGAAGGCGCGTGGGCCACCAGGTCCATTGCATGGGTACGCTGCCAGGCCCCATGCACAGGTGTGCCACCAGGTCCTGTATGCGGGTGAGCCGCCAGGCCCTGTGCGCAAGTGGGCCACCAGGCCCCATGCGCAGGTGCGCCATCAGGCCCTGCGAGCCACTCAGCAAGATGATGACATAACAGGAGAGTGACCACAGGGAAAGCCAAGTTGAGATGCGCTGAAAAACCAGGAACTAAAGTGGCACAGGCAGTAGGACGCCTCTCTCCCACATCGGAGTTTCCAAGGATGGAATCCCAGTGAAGACAGGAGGAAAAGGATGAGAAGAGAGGGCAGGAAATGGACACAGAGAGTTGCCCAGCTAATGGCCACAAAAACAGCAAAAAGGCGGGAGGGGGTGGGTAAAAATGTATAAAAGTAAATAAATAAATAAATCCTTTTAAAAAATGTATAGGGGAATAAGATACGGACTATAGTTAGTAGTAAAACTTTGACGATGCTCTTTCATAACTTGTTAACAAATGTTTCACAACAATGCAAAGTATTTGTGGTGGGGTAATGTATGGGAGCTCTGTATGATGCTATGCGTGTTTGTTTTGTAAGTTCATATGTTTACTGAAAACTTATGTATGTTAATGTATGAATGATATACTTCAACAAATTAAAAAAAAAAAAACTAAAAACTTCTCTGTGACAAAAGACACAACAAAATTAAAAGGTAAGTGATGGTCTGGGAAAAAATATTTGCAACATATTATAACAAGCAAAAGAATCATATCCTGGATATATATATATATATCCATAAGAACAAACAACCCAATAAGAAACAACTTGAAGATATGAACAGGCCCTTCACAGAAGATACATGGTCAGTAAACATAAGAAAAAAATGTTTTAGGGGAGCGGATGTGGCTCAAGTAGTTAAGCACCTTCTTCACATATGGGAGGTCCTGGATTCAGTTCCCTGGTGCTCCTAAAAGCAAACAAACAAACAAACAAACAAACAAACAAGAACCAGCTTGGGGGAGCCAATGTGGCTCAGTGGTTGAGTGCTGGCTTCCCACATACGAAGTCCTGGATTCAATCCCTGGCCCTGGTACCTCAAAAAAAAAAAAAAAAAAAAAAAAAAAAAAGTTTGGCAATACTAAAATACCTTTTATCTAATTACCATATTTGCACACTTTACAATGTTTGATAATCTCTAGAATTAGCAAGGTTATAGGGAAATCGGTTCTCTCACAAGCTGTTGAGTACAAATTGGCAATAGTGACTTTGGAGGCCAAAATGAGACCATCTGGAAAAATTCAAAGATATGTGACCTATAACTCCACTGTCCCACAAATCTGTATCTATTTCTGGAAAACACCAGATGTGCACAATACCTTCACCAACCAAGACATTATTTGTAAGAGCAAAACTTTGAAAGGACAAAGGGATGACACTGGCAACATGGTCAACCAGAGGGAAGCTGGACCCAGAAGAAGCTGAGGGTTGGGCTGTGGAGAATGCCAGAAGGAGTTGCTGTATTAGGGTGAGGTTGCCCTGGAGAGGGGTTTGCCGAGTTGGGGAACTGCCTGGAATAGGATAGACTGGGAGGATTGGCCAGGCCCTGTAGTGGCCATGGTACCCACAAGAACTAGAGTGAGGTTGAATCAGGTAGGGTGTACCACCAGGAGTGTTGCTCAAACCAAGAGAGATGACATGACTCCTGATGAATGATACTTCAGCTCTCAATGCCTGTGGGGCAAGCAGCAAGCAGGATTGATGCAGACATCATCCTGGAGACCAGAGGAGGGAAAGGATGTGGTGCCCAAGTAGTCTTGCTCTTCCATTTGGCCAGGAAGCAGTATTAGCCATACCATCTACCCTCATACCTGGATATCATCTTAAAGAGGAAATGAAGAGGAGGAAAATGTTGTCTGAGAATTTTTATCCAAGAGATGTGGTAAACCATCTAAAAGGGACTCATCTTTCTTGCCAGTCATCAGCGGATATCATTTGGTGAGGAAGAACAGGTCAGCATAGAAATTACATTTTTCATTGACTATCTGAGTTATGACATGAGTACATTTTGTGACCCTGCTACACTCTACTTTTTATTTTTCTCTCATGCATAGTGACATCTCAAAGTTCAAAGAGAGAGGGCATCAAGATTTTCCAAGAAGCAAAAAGCTGAGAAATTGCTGAAAGCTCTTGGATTTCAAAAGCGGACCCCAAAGAAAGTGGTGACGTTTCACCCCAAGAGACTCCTGAAGAGAGAAGTGAGGAGCAGGCACAGTGGCTGTGTCAATTCCAATACTTTTCATGGTGAAAATTAACACTGTGTTGACCTTATTGAATACAGAAGAGAAGAGATGTGTGGCAGTTTGAGATTATTTGATGAATCCCTGAAAGAGAAAGATTAAGTTTGTAAACTAGTCTATTCCTCTGGGTGTGATACCTTTTGATTGCATTAAATTTAGCTGAGGGAATTTTGATTAGATTATTTGATAAGATTACTTTAGAGATATTTTTTTTTTTTTTTTTTTTTTTAAAGATTTTATTTATTTATTCATTTATCCCCCCCTTGCTGCTTGTGCTCGCTGGGTCAGCTAACCACGCCATGCGGGCAGGCTTGCCTTCACCAGGAGGCCCCGGGAACCGAACCCGGGGCCTCCCATATGGTAAACGGGAGCCCTACTGATTGAGCCACAGCCGCTTCCCTACTTTAGAGCTTTTGATTCTACTACATCAGTGGGCATGACTCAGGTTGAGTCCCTGCCCCCTTGCTGGGTCTGATATAAACAAACAGTCATGCAGACAGACACAGGAAGAGAGAGCTCTGTCATTTTTGATCCTGCCGTGTGAAAGAAAGCTGCTGAGGCCCCAGGGGGAGATAAGCAATTTGCCTGATAGCTTACAGCTGAAATTGGGAGGAAAGCAAAGCAGCCAAGACTGATATAGGAAGCCCTAAGACACAAGTCCTATGCCAGCCTACACCTGAAATCAGGAAGAAATTGGAGCAGCTGAGCCTGAGAGAGAAAGCCCAGAGGGGAAAGAGAGACCAGTACCAGATCACCCGCCAGCTTGCTTCAACACATGGCAGCTGATTTTGGTGAGAAAGCACCTCTGATGGTGCCTTGAGATGGACTTTTCATAGCCTGGGAACTGTAAGCTTTCACCCCAAATAAATCCCCTTTATAAAAGTCAACACATTTTCTTATACTCTGTATTGGCAGCCCTTTGGCAGACTAAGACAAGAAGTAAATTTCAGAATGAGCTTTAAACACTTCTACCCTGACTGAAATAAAATAGTAATAATAATTATAACAATGATAATAGGTATAATAACTAAAAAATTGCTGATTCATTTAGTGCTTACCAAGTGCAAGGCACTGTGCTAAGTATTTTACACACATTATCACATTTAATCTTCACTGTAACCTTATAAAGAATGCTATTAGCACTATCTCCCATATGACAGATGGAGAAACTGAGGCATAGAGATGGGTTGTCTGCAGATATGGCCACAATTCCTCCCTTCAGTAGGCATATACCTCTCCTCCTGCCAAGTTGGAGTCTGTGGCTCCTCCCCTTGAATCTGGGCTGGCCTATGACAGCTTTGACCAGTAGAACAGGTTGGAAGTGATGCTGTGTCCATTCAGGCCTAAACTTTAAGAGGCCTGACAACTTCTGTATTCACACTCTTAGAAGCCACTTGCCATGTAAGGAAATCCAACTACCCTGCTGGAGAGAGGGGCCAGATAGAGACTTCATTTTACAAGAGTGTTTTGGGAGACTAAGAAGGAAGAGGGAAAGGCCCAGCCATCCCAGGTGAGATGCCAGACAGGTGAGTGAGGCCCTTTTGGTCATTCCAACTCTAGCCAAGTGCTCAGCTGCGGGCAATCACGTGAGCAAGCCCAGCTGACACTACGTAGAACACAAGAATTCACCCAGTGGACCCACAGAAGTGTAACAAATTGCAATTGTTTTATGCCACTCTGTTTTGGAGTGGTTTGTTATACAGGAATAAGTGCCTGGAACAAGAGGTTAGAAGGTTGCCCAAAGTCACCCAACTTGTAAGTGACCGAGCCAGGACTTGAAGCCAGGTCTTTCTGACTCCATTGCCCTTAGCAGCTGCAAGACACTTGAAGAAGGAGCTATATGACCAGAGACTATAAATCATTAAAGATATGGAAATTATTAGTAGAGGTCTACCAAATCCTAGAATACGAGAGCTAAGGGAAAATGGGGAAGAGAAGAAGGAATGCACCAAGGGTGGAGCTGCTTGAAGCTTGAAAAAAATTTTCTTCCACAAGTATTTATTCAGCATCTACAATGCTTGAAACACATTTCTAGGTACTCTGAGGGATTCAGAATTGAATGCAATAGGGCACTTGATCTCAAGAAGATAGCAAACAAATTTGGGAAAAGAATAAAAATAATGAATAAAAAGAATGCTCTATAGGGCAGATGGTGGTAGGAGAATGAAGTCAGGCTGAGGGGGACGGGGCCAGTAGTGAGGGCTCATCATGGGCCAGGCATTAAGCTAAGCTCCTCAGATTCTTTGGATCCTCTAAGCTTCCTAATAACCCGGGCAGGAATGTATTACTACCCTGTGTGACATCAGGAAGTTCATGGATTTCATTTCCCCCACAATGTATCAGAGACAAAAAGACTAAAATTAGCTCAAAAAAAGTTTTAGATAAGGCAAATGCGACAGATCCAGAATCAGTTTTTAAGGAAATGTAGGGATATTGGGTGATGAGTGTTTTTTAAATATTTTATAATTAATTCTAAAGGGAAAATAATGCCCCTGCCTCAAATTCCTTTTCAGAGTTTATTGTTAATTTTTATTGTAAATAAAAAATAATTATGCAGAGCACTTAAAAATATAGAATAAAAAAGGAAATAAAAGCCATCCATAATCTCACCCACACAGATACACTGTTAATATTTCAGTATATATCCTGCTAGTCTTTTCTAGATAGATAGATAGATAGTTGATAAATATTTCCCCTCAAATTTAAACCAAATACCATGTATATTTTTATATCTTGATTTTTAAATCTTAATATATAAGACAAACATTTTCTTACATCAACTATTTTTTTTAAAAATTTATTTATTTATTTATTTCTCCCCCTCCCCCCTCATTGTTTTGCACTCACTGTCTGCTCTCGGTGTGTTCTTCTGTGTCTGCTTGTCTTCTCTTTGGGCGGCACCAGGAACTGATCCTGGGACCTTCCAGAGTAGAGAGAGGCACTGAATTTCTTGCACCACCTCAGCTCCCTGGTCTGCTGTCTCCTTTTGTCTCTCTTCTGTGTCTCTTTTTGTTGCATCATCTTGCCGCGCCAGCTACCTGCA
Source organism: Tolypeutes matacus (assembly GCA_026826555.1). Lineage (NCBI taxonomy): Eukaryota > Metazoa > Chordata > Mammalia > Cingulata > Chlamyphoridae > Tolypeutes > Tolypeutes matacus. The sequence goes on from JAKSZT010053883.1 coordinate 64,916,301, forward strand.
TGGGCCAGCTCTCTGCATGGTCCAGCTCTCTGCTCAGGCCAGTTCATCACGTAGGCCAGCTTGCTTTTCACCAGGAGGCCCTGGGAATCGAACCTTGGACCTCCTCTATGGTAAATGGGAGTCCAATCACTTGAGCCACATCTGCTTCCCTAACTATTCTTTAAAACTTGATTTTTAATGATTTTTAGTGATTTATAGTCATAAGGACACACCCAAATCTTACCGACTCCCTTATTCAGCATTTAGAAGGTTTCCTTTTTTTTTTCCTCTTTTAAGTAACACTGCAATGACCATCCATATATATAAACCTCTGACCATGTCTCTGATTATTTCCTTAGAATAGATACCTAGAATTACACCAAATGTTTTAATGCCACTGTCAGAGACAAAATATTGGTTCAGAAAGACCCTGGTTCTGAACCAGAATGGCAAGTATATTATTTTATATTAAGATACATCTTTGAATAATGCTCTTAAAAATTATCTGTGCCTCTCTTCACCTCTGATAGTTCAAATAAGTAACTATATAATTTATTTATAGTTCAGCCAAATAAATTAGTTATTCATATTTCAGACCAATAAATGTGTATTTTTTATCTCAGCACCACGCTTTGCCTGGCACACAGCAGGCATTCAATAAATATTTGTTGAATGAATGTTGTTTATGGAATGAAATCCTTCATAACTAAAAGTAACTTCAGCTTGAACATGAGGACCTAAGAATGAAAAGGTGAAATTACAGTGTTTTCACTCCAGTGTATGATTCACAGGCCCAGATGGTTTCATGCATGTTTTATGGGAAAGCAGCGAGAAGCGCAGTTCTATAATTATTGCTAGCTAGAGGAATGGTCTCAGCAGAGTTAGAACAAATCTTTTGGAACATGGTCTAACAAAGCAACTGTTCTCTGAGCCGAGGGGTGCTTAGCTTCTCTGGCAAGCAGTGTGGGTGGCCGCTGTTTCTCAGCCTCTCTCCAGTTGTGTTCATACAGCCTACATTGCCCTGTCACCAGAGCCCTATGGAGAGCAAGAGAGCTGCCCAGAAGTATAAAACCTCTCTGTTTTTCTGAAAAGAGAACTTTCAGAATGAGAACTTACATTGTGATGACTGGAGATCCCCTAAGAGGTCCAGAAATGGCAAATAATGAAACAGAAGTGTCTTTTGAAATTTGGCATCCTAAATCGTTCACTTATTTTCTACAAGCCCACTGCCTTTACAGAACCTCAACCCAGATGCTTCTCTGTCTCACCAGAGATTGCAAAGCTCATTTCCTTGACAAAAGTTTCTGTCCTACAGGTAGACATGAGGATGTGACCAGGAAGCATGGTTTAGAGGAGGCTACAAGGAATGGTGGTTTGGGGATCAAGGGAACTTGAGATTCAGTTTGAGCTTTTCTGAGTACCTCAGTCAAGTCACCTAACTCATGCATTCGTTTAACAAACTTGAGCACTTGAGTGCTCGCAATGTACTAGAGCAGCTCTACCCAAGAGAAACATAATGCAAGCCACCTATGTAATTCAAAATTATCTAGTAGTCACTTTTAAAAAAGTGAAAAGAACCAGTTAAAATTAATTTTAATAACATTTTATTGAATCCAATACATCCAAATTATTATCATTTCATCATGTAATCAATAATACAAAAATTAATTATGTGACTGCTTCATTCTTTTTTTTTTAATACTAAGTCTTCAAAATCTATTGTGTATTGTATACTTACAGCACATCTCCAATCAGATGCTAAATTTTCTTTGGAAATAGTTTATCTGTATTTAGGTTTCATCTAATTTACAGTGGAAAAAGATTGGCATACCTGAATTGTTCCAAGCATACTTAATAGTTTTTCAATAACTGAAGCAAATTGAAATGAAATAAAATTAAAAATTCAATTCCTCAATCTCACTAGTCACATTGCAAATGCTCAATAACTATATGTGGGTAGTGGTTACTGTATTGGACAGCACAGTGTTGGAGCTCAAGACTGGTATGTTTAAGATAATCAACCCTGTCCTCAGGAATTCAATCCATTAGAGAATTGAGCCAAGAAAACTATTACAATATAAGACGCCTTCTTATCAAAAGCAGTTGGGACCAGAGGTTGATAGGTTAATTTTTAGCCAGTCTAGTAAAGGAGGGGAGTCATGAAAATGGTACCTAACTTAAAACATGTTTTAAACTTAAAACATACAAAGTTTTCATTCATTCACTGATCTCATGGGAGTTGGGACTTTTTCTCAATAAAGGTCTGCTGATTGGAGTTCTGAGTAGCCCCTCTTGCTAAAGCCAGATCTATTATTCAGTAACAATCATTTTCAACTGAGAGAAAAATTCAGAGTTGCAAATGAAGGCCAAGTTCGGGGGCTGATTGAGGCAATGGAAGAAGGTGGCTATGGACACTGGAGCAGCCACATAGGCAAGGTCTCTTAAAGATGGCCCTGACAACACTGTTCACTGCCTACTCATCTACCACCCTATCTTCTTCACTGGCAAAGAGAACTCATTTTGGTCAGACCATGAGTACAGATCCCCATCTCAGGAAAGTTAGGTGGCTAGTTCAGCCCAGGGCATGAATCATGATTGGCCTAAACCTTTGTCAGTGATTGGCTAGGAATGGGCATATGACCCAGTTCTGGCCAATGAGATTTCAGGGTAAATCTGAAGTGCTTCTACAAAGACTTTCTTCCCAGAAGACAAAGCCTCACAAGTTGAAAGTCCTTGGGTCTTGCCCATGTCTTTCTGCTTGGAATGAAGTTCTCTGAGGAGTTGCCCTGACCATTTTGTGACCATGGGGAAATTAGCCTAAGGCAGACCAAAAAAAATCCCTCAGATCAAAGTGAAAGAACAAGCCTGGGGAGCCGTAGCAACTGTGGATAAGTCAACATCTTGTTTGCTGAAGCCACTGTTTCTGGAAGCTGAATGCCTCCTAACCTATATACCTTTGTCCTTCTGGTCATGGAGCACACCTTCCAGATCTGTATGGTGATACAGGCAGACACTATACATCTGAAACATACAGTGTCTGACCAATCACCCCAACAACCAGAAACTGGATGTTTGCCACTGAGTCTTCTTATTCTTCTCTCATTGTAGGTATCAAAAGCCAGCAAAGATACCCCTTTACTGATTTTAACTTTAGACAACTATCCTATAGTTTGTCATGCATAATGAAAACTCAGTAAATCATTACTAAGTGTGAGGACTCCTTTTTGCCTTTTTGCCTTTTCTGTCTTACCTATCCACCAAGGTCCCTTCAAGGCCCACCCTCTCCATGAACACTCTGTGATCCTTTCAGCCCCAGGGATTCTCCCTTATCAGGACTCTAATCAATATGTAATCATATACTCTCTTGCAGCACTTTTTATTGCTTTATCTTGACTTAAAATTTTATGTGTCTAGCTATCTTGAAGGCAAGCTCTATGTGCTATACTTCTTTGTATCTTCCACAGCATCTGATACCATATAACCACTTGGCTGGTGTTCAAAAATATCTTTAAAATAGGTCAAGGAAAGACTGAAAGAGTAAGGTGCGGTATCCTGACTCTCTTGATCACAGGGTGGTATTTACCTTAAATAGCATGTAAGTCAGTTGTAAATCAATGGTCTAGACTAGTTTTATTACAATTTATACAGATCTGACTTTTTCTTATGTTTGACTCCAATATTTGGATAAAGATTTATCTCCATTTCTTAAGACCTTCACCAATTTTTGGGATTAATGATATTCTTAACCACTTGACTGATGCACTAATTTCCCCTTATATTCCTTTTACTCATATTGCAAAGAACTTATTCTGAACCTCTTTTCGCTCCTCCCTTGAAAATTCTCTCTTACTTTTCCAACATTGAGGTACAACAATACTTCAGATATTTCTTGTGAATTATGTTCTACCACCCTCTTCCCTACCCAAACTTGACAGCTTCCGAAGGACTAAGCAGAGAGGGAAAGCATGACCCCAGCACCTATGTGTGACAGTTTGAAGCTGGGTAGACCCCAGAAGATCATGTCCTTAGAGCTAATCCATTCCTGTGCCTGTAAACCTATTGTAGGTGGGATCTTTTGATTACATTACTTAATTAAGGGCCTTTGATTAGTTTGCATAGCCCAGGGTGGGTCTTAATCCTCTTACTGGAGTCCTTTATAAACAGAGGAATAAAAAAACACAGACACAGAAAGAAGGCCACAGAGACAGAGAGGAACCCAGAAACTGAGAGAGAAGGCCCCAGAAACTGAAGAAGCCACTTTTGCCAGAAGCCTAAAGCAATGAGGCCTGGAGGAGAGGAGAGAGAAGAGCAGATACTGCCACATGCCTGATTGCCCACAGCTGCAACTAGGCGGGAAAGCATCTCTGATGATGCCTTGATTTGGGCACATTCACAGTCTCATAACTCTAAGCTTTTAACCTAATAAATCCCATTGTAAAAGCCAACTCATTTTGAGTATATTGCTCCCAGCAGCTTTTAGCAAATGAAAACACTAAGGTTAGTTCAAAATGGGACCAAAGCTAAGGTGGGTCTATCTGCTACCAAAACCAAAAGGGTCAGTCTGAGTTCAAGTCCCCGAGAAGCGCTAATGGTACAAACAGAGGACTCCAAGGACCAACACCAATTTCTAGAGGCAAACAGAAGAGGTCAAAGGCCAGCAGCTCTGCAGAAGCTGGAACGAAGTGGAAGCCGGCTGAAAATGGAGCAAGGAGAGTCCTGGACATTTTGAAGAAGAGCCATAGAATGACCTTTGCTTCCCATCATCAGTCAGAAGGCATGTGATTGAAGGGAAAAAAAAAAAAAAAGGCACGTGGCCACATGGATGAACTGCCCCGACACACAAAAAGGAAAGAACAAGAGCATACTCCCTTTTGCATCTTTTTCTTTCCCCAGCCTCACATCTTTTAGAGTTAGATTTGTCTGGCTATCTTATTTATTAAACAAAGTTAATTCTCTCCACATATCTTCTGAGGATTGGTTTACCCCAGAGTCAGCTGGCCACTTGCCGAGCTGCCTGCATATTTGCAATTCAAGAACACTGCTATGCTGGACACTTCCAAGGACTCCAATAGGATATTTCCCTAGGCTGCCTACCTTCTGGAGAGACTCTTAACAGGGCTGCTCCCAATAAGGAAGTAGGCAAGGAAAAAAAAAAGGCAATAAAATGTGGACAGCAAAGTGCTAGTGTAAGAGGCTACTTAGAAAAACAAACAGATCCATATCTAGTCCTAGAACAGAAGCTATGTCCAGAGGGCAGCCAAAAGCCCAGTGAAGCAAGTAAAAGATAACAGACAGCAAGCAGCAGGCAGCAACTGACAGATTTTTCAGAGTAGGCAGGAGGTAGTCTGAGCAATTATACAGGGATAAAGCTGCGACTCACAGAGCAATGAAAAGAGACCAAACAATTTCAACAGAGACTTAGGGGTAAATGGGGCATCAGAGGGAAATATGAACAAAACTTCATACTCACCATAAAATACCAGATAAAGAGAGCTGCATATCCAAAAAGATAGATTGGGTTATCCAGGAGGAAGAGGGGAAGAGGAAGCAAGTAGAGTGGGAATGAATTTTCAGTACAATTTTTTAGAAAGTTTATGATTCTTTAAAAAATTAAATGAGCTGAAAATGAGATCACAGGGGACAGTGTCACTTTAGCCGACATTCGCCTTAAGAAAGGAGGCAGGGCAAGGACTTTTAGAACTGCGAAGTTACAGCATGGCTTCACTGAGGTCTTGGATGTTGCTGGTGACCGTGGATTGGGCTGCTGGCTGTAGTGACAGAGGAATGAAGCATGCACAATGGGAAAATTTTTCTGGTTTTCGGAGTGCAGCAAGGAAGACCTTGATCTATAAGTAATGCTTTCACTGACTAGAAAGACATCAGTCTGGAGATAGAGAGGGCTCATGAGGGAAGGCTCAGAGGAGGCCTTGTGATTAATCTAATGGAATAAGATGATGGTGTCTGTGTATCAAGTCTCTTTATTTATTCCATGAAACCTCTGTGAGAGCATGGATTTGTTTAGGTATGCAATACTCAGCATTTCTTTGGCATTTGGCCTCCCTCTCCTCCCTTGACCTTCTGCCATATCCTCTGGCCCAGCCCCAAACCTGGATCATTTCCATGATCCATTTTCTCCACCTTGCACTGGAGCCCCCCAGCCTACCACGTGGCCTGGCCCACTTACATCGAAGCTGCCTGGGCCCTTACAGGCACTACTGGCCTAATGATTTTGCGTCCCTTTCTGAGCACCCTTGCCACAAACTTTCTTCATTCCCCACCCCCAAGTGAGCATTATTTTAATAAAAAGGAGTTCTTTCTACTTTCATCCCCACCTGCAACAGACTCGCCACTGGGTCCTTTACTAGTTTCTCTCCTTTTATCATCTCTTCTCCCATCATCTCCCAGTTGCATTCCTCTCAGCAACTGCTGCAAATCTTCACTTACCTCAAGTTTTGATCTCTCTGTCATCCCTGTCCCTGATTATCAGTAGATGACATCACCTTCCACTTAAAGGAATTAGGCCATCGGACATTCTCTCCATTTCAGAGTCCTCCTTTGACCCCCACCCCTTCTTCCCCTGGTTCCTGGCCATCCTCCATGCCTGCCTCCTCCTGAGCCTTACACTAATACTCATTCCCTCAAACTCCTACATTCCTCATTACTGCCTTTACTGTCTTCTTTTTTTTTTTTGCATGAAAGAGAGGTTTTAAACACTAGCTATGCTTCAAAAAAGCTTTAAGGAAAAAAAAAAAAAAGCATGGGGGAGTGGCTATAGTTCAGTGGTTAAGTGCCTGCTTCCCATACAAGGTCCCAGGTTCAATCCCTGGTACCTCCTAAAAAAAAAAAAAAAAAAAAGAAAGCACAGATGCCCCTCCCAGATCCCCTAAATCAGAATCTCCAGTGTGGAAAATGCTCTGTTCATTCAACCGTCAGTGAGTCTGTGCCAGGCACCATGCTGAGGACTTCATGCAGCACACACCATCCCCGTGCTTAAAGAACTCACAGCCTCGTGAGGGCAGCAAGTGCTTTCAGTACAGTTGGCAGGATGGGTAAATGCAAAGGGTATGTGGGAGGTGAGAGGTGGGTTCTCAACCCAAAGGTCAGGGGTTAGTGGTGAGTGTCACAGAAGGATTCTCAGAGGCAGCACTACGTTTCCATCACTTCCTTACAACCCACTCCCACTCTCCCTCATTGCTTGCAATTAGACTGTCTGCTCTGACTCCTGAAACATTTGACAGTATTAAATTCCCTTGTTCCTTCCCCACCCTCCATGTATATAGTCATCTTTTTGGAGGTTTATAATGAGTTCCTAATTGCCAAATATAATGACATAATCCACACGGCAGAGATAATTGCCAAATACAATGGCATAGTTCATATGGCAGAGATAATGCTGTGTGTTTACCCAAGCCTGTTTCATTTTCCTCGTCCTGGGTACTTAGGAAGATGATACTTATTAGGTTGGGGCCATACACCTGCATTCTGGAAAATATGGTGTGAGGAGAATTGATGCAAACCACTTCCAAGTCAGACCTGTATTTGTTAGGGTTCTCCAGAGAAACAGAACCAACAGGGTATATAAGTAAATACTAAGAGATTTATTATAGGAATTGGGTCACACAGCCATGGAGATTGGCAAGTCCAAATTTTGTAGGGTAAGCCACACATGGGAAACTCAATAAAGGTGAAGTCAAATTTCCCAGGAGAAGCTGCCCGTTGAAAACTCCGATGAAATGACATTGAATTCCCAGGTGAAGCTAGCTAGTTGAAGTAGAAATAGAAATTCTTCTTTCTGACTGCTGAATTTCTCAGTTCTCACTTTAAGGCCTCCCACTGATTGGATGAGGAGACTCCTCTTTTGCTGAAGGCAATCTCCTTGGTTGATTATAGATGTAATCAGCTGTAGGCTCAATCAACTGACTAATGATTTAAATCCACGTATGACATATCCTCATAACAACCAGGCAGTGCTTGCTTGACCAAACAACTGGACATCATAGCCTAGCCAAGTTGGCACATGAACTTAACCACCACAAGGCCTTTAAAAATCCCCCCACTTTCATCATCCAACTCCCTCATCCCATTCCTTGACGGCAACAGAAACCCCATGCTCTGTATGGATGAGGAGCAAAGTAGGGAAGGGCCTCTGACCAGTCCTGGTCTTCATGTGAGTGAAACACGGACTCTTATATGTGATTAAATTAAAATGAGAATTTGAGGTTTGTCTGTTGCAGCTGCTAGCTTTAAATACCCTAATACTTCTCCACTTCTGTTCATTCATTCAGTCAACACCTGTTTAGCACTGATGGTGAAACTGACATGTAGCTGGGGATCATCCTCCTGAAATTTGCTTTATGTCTTGATCACAGGGCTTTCTGCTGGGCTTCCTCCTCCCTCTATTCTCCTTTCCTCACTTATAAAACAAAGGCATTTTGCCCTCGGTTTCTCTCCCTAACTCTGTAGTGTCCTTTGGGTCCTCTGTGAAGTAGACACCAAGATGGAATTAACATCAGAAAACTTTACTGAGGGAAAGGGTACCTGTGAAGGGTAAAGGAGAGAGGGAGCAGGAATGGGTGGGAGAGACTTCACACCACCATGCAGGTCTGACAGTTGTAGAAGAAAAGAGGGAAGGAAGAGGATTGGATAGGAAGAGCCCCAGGCTGCAGTGCAAGTATAGCTCTGAGAAAATATTGGGCTCAGAGCCCCAGGGCAAAGATTACTTATTAGAGAAGTCCCGAGCTGAGCAGGAGTGACCTGGCTTCAGTACCTCTGCTGTGCTCAGACACGGCTGGATGTAGCCCATGGAGAATGGCACCTCTGCATGAACACTGGTGGAGCCCAGAGCTGCGGCAGCTGGAGGCTGTCGGCGACTACACTGCTCACGTCAGTTCTCTCTTGAAGGAGATCTGAGGGGCATACTCCCATGGCTGCCACATCAGTGTACTTACTCTATCTCCGCTCACAATCTTTCTTCTTTCAGGGAGCTCGTTAGTTCCCATGAGTCTATTAACACTTGATATCCTGGGATAGTTAGGTGTGAGACTCAGACCATCTATGAGAGCATACTTTGTGGAAGTGGTTCAATTGAAATATTACCTTTTCCATGAAGCCATTCTTCCTTCTCTCACCCCCGTTGCAGAACACTTGTGCAACCACTATTATGCTAAATAATATCCTCATCCAAGTATTGCTAAATTCTGTTTTTATTTTGTTAATTTCAATGTCTATTTCCCTCAATGGATTGCAAGCATTACACATATTTATTTTTGTATCCATAGAGCTTGATCGTATATGAGACATACTGTGGGTGCCCAATTATTTGTTGAATGAATTATATAGAAGTTATTATTAGGCTCACAATGTAAAGTGTGGGAAATACAAAGAGCTGGGAGCAAAGGAGTGGTGTTCAAGTCCTAGCTCCGACACTTTCTACCTCCGTGAACTTGGGTAAATGACAATTCATTGTCTTGACTATAAAAAAGAAAGGGATCTTCATTAAGTACCAGCTCTGAAATTGGTATTTCACATATGCTAACTGACTTAATGAGAGTTACCTGCCCACTCGAATGACAAGGTTGCTGCTGCCCACTCCAGCAAAACCTTGGATGTAAAGACTCTAGGCAAATAAAGCTCTGTAGAAATGTAAAGTAGGATATTAAACAAATTCCAAATCTTTCTACCCTAGCTTTTGTCCTGACTTCCAGGCTTGTACTCCATATCAAAGAATCCCCTTGCTCTCAACAGAGACTTGAGCAAAGGTCATATCCAATATTTAGTTTCCTCTATATCAGGGCCTAACCCATCTTTTCTGGCCTCATCTTAAACTATTTCCCTCTAAGACAGACCCTCTACAGCAGTCAAGAGGGCCTAGTTCTGTGACTAGTTCTGCCCAGACTCTGAGCCTTTGCTCAATTGCCCTTTCCTTTGGGAAGACTTCACCTCTCTTTGCCCACAGAAATGTTTATGTTCATAAAGCCAAGCTTAGATCCCACCACCAAGAAGCCTTTTGTGCCCACTCCAGTCAAAGTGATCTCACTTTATTCCTTCTACTACTAGTAGTATTACTAGTACTAGTACAGCTAATACCACTACTATTACTATCAACTAGTTAAAAGAACTAACTTTCTCTGGAATCAGACTGAGTTTGCATCCCTTGATTCTATCCTTTACTAGCTGTGTGACCTTGGGAAAATTAATTAATCTCTTTATTTTTGTTTCCTCATCTGTAAAATGGGAATAAGAATCCTCCCACCTCGTGAGGTTGTTATGAAGACCAAATGAAATAATACAGGCAATCCACTTAGTATTATAATTAGCCCATTCCCCATAACAATCCTAGGAAGGAAGTGCTGTGATGGTCTCCATTTCACAGATAAGAAAATGACTTCTTTTGTTACAATAGTGGCACTAATGAACAACATATTTTCATGTGGCAGGCTTAATTTTATTCAGCTCTGACCCTGCTTAGATACTGTGTTAGTCATTTCATATACATTATCATTTATTTCTCACAATGATCCAAGCTCCCTTGATTTATAAATAAGTAAACAAAGGCCCAGAAAGTAAAGTAATTTCTCCAAGTTCACATATTTAGTTAGTTTTATGGAATTCAAATCCATCTCTGAATTCTGTACGTTGTTATTACACAACACCACCTTCTGCGTACATATCTTACCAACCAGATTGTAGGTGGCCTGAGGGTAGTGTCTGAGCACTTCTTACTAAAGCCCACTGCCCAAGCACTGCGTTCATAAACAAGTATTCTATAAATGCATTTTGATAGATAAGCTCATGCCATAATTGTTGCCTACAATGTGTCAGACAGAGAGTTACAGCAAATCTTAAGTCATATGTAGGAAATACTATTCTAGCAGCAAGAAGAGTGTGAGCACAACAAAAGGAGCAATCAACATCAATTTGGTACATATCAAATAGCACCACGTATAAATGCACAAAACAAAAACTACCCAAGAATCCACTCTGCTTAGCAGCAGCCTAGCTACATTAGAGTAGCAAGCAAAAATTTCAAAGAAGGTCTCCCTCACCCTTCACGGATTGCAAAATGCTGTAAACAGATATTCTAGTAATATTTTCAGTGACAGATCCAGGACAAGGGGACTGCCAGGAAGACAGCTGTCTCCTCTGCTGACTCTTACTCATTATCTACTGACTGAGCACTTCTCTCCTCCAGACCACAGCCACAGGAGTAAATAAGCCTCAGCCAATGGAGGCACGAGTTTAGCTGAAGTGGGTACAATGTGTAAAAGGAAGGGCTGATAGACCCTGAGCACTGAGCACACATTCCCTAATTGCAACCTCACTACACTCTCACATGGCCATTTCAAACACTCCCTCTCCTCAAACCTCCCATCCCTTCCATTTCAGCTGATGACCTCACGTCATACTTCTCTGAGAAAATAGAAAATTTTCAGTAGGAGGTCTCTTCACCATCCCACCATTAAGTCTACCTATATCTGCAGCCATCTTTTCCTTGTTTACTCTTGTTACCACGGAGGAAGGGACCATCCTACAATCAAAAGTCCTCTACTTGACTGAAGAAGCCATCCCCCCATGCTCTTTCAAGGCTTTTGCTCCTTTTTGGTTCCCTTCTTCTGCCATCATTATTCTCTCCCTCTCCAGTGTGTCTTTCCCATTGGCATAACAACATGTTCTAGCATCTCCTGTATTTAAAAGTAAACAAACCAAAGCCTTGACCACCTCCCACTATAGCTGCTGTCCTCATTCTCTAAGATTGTCTGCATGTCCACATTTCTTCTCCCCATTCATTCATTTCTTCAACTATTTTTAACTTTAATTCAATATACAGAAAAATACAAAAAATATCACTAATATTCAAAGTCCTTATGTGACCCTCTCAGATTCTATCTCCCTGCATCACCTCCATGGGTAATTACCATTTAGAATTCTGATTTTGTTATTCCTTTGCTTCTTTCTTAATCAGATTTACTGTCATTTAAGTCATATATGCAATAAAATTCACCTAATTTAAGAGTACAATTTTCCCGAGACTAGAGTCACATCCCGACACAGCTCTTGTCCTGGTGTGCTAGAGTCCTTGGAAAGAATCTGCTGATCTTGATTCACTGGCGGGAGGTGATCAGTGCTCCCGCTAGTGCCCTGATGAGAAATATGTCAAAAAAAAAAAAAAAAAAAAAAAAAGAGTACAATTTAATGACTTTTGGTAAATAGGTACCTTCATGTAATGATCACCATAATCAATCTAGAACACTTTTCACCTCAAAGAGTTCTCTCTTAACCCTTTGTAGTCAAAAACTATACTTTTTGCCATTGGAACATCTTGGCACTTTTGACAAAAGTCAAGTGAGCCTATATGAGGGGAGTTATTTCTGAATTCTCTACTCTTTCCCATTGATCTGTATGTTTCTCCTTATGCCAATACCACAGTAGCTTTATAGAATATCTTGAAGTCATATAGAGTAAGATGGGATTTTCCTAGAATTATTCAACTATTCTAGGTCCTTTGCATTTACATGTAAATCTTAGAGTCAGCCTGTCAGTTCTACAAAAAAAAAAAAAAAAAAAAAAAAAAAAAAAAAGAACCTTTTATAAGGATAGCAGGAGGTGGAAGAGAAATTCTCTTCCACAGAAGACAAGTATAAAAATAGGCAAAATTATTAACGATAATCATTTCAGAACACTAACAAGTTAGGCAACAACTTATGAAGTTTTACTCACAAGTCTTTGGCCCTCATTCCAGCGTCGGTATATTTCCCTACCAATCCTCCAACCTTAAGTAATGAAGATATGCAGCTGAATGTGGTTGTTTAAGTTTGGGGAGGGTAGCAGAACAGCTAATATGGAGAAACTTTAGAAGTGACAGAGCCATAGAAAGAGAGATATAATAAACTGTCCACACATCTCTGTTTGGGTGCTAAACAATGCATGCACACAGAAAATGTCATAGAGCCCTGTGGAAATGGAAAGCTTGGGGACGCTTTGCTGTACCATTGAACTTTCTCCTCAACCCATACACAACTCCTACAACAGAGAGTGAAAGCCTTACTGACTTGAGATGTCTGAGAATAATCTCTCCCCCAAATTACTGGTTTACCAATAAATTTGCAGATGCAGGGAAGACCCCTAGGGGACCAAGCACACCTTCTCTAGAAAAGCAAACAGCAAACAACTGAACAGAGACATCAATGGCTGTACTGTGGGATTGATATAGGTTTCATAGATTTGAGTCCAGACAAGTTAATTACTTACTGGAAAAAAAAAGAAGGAAAGAAAAGAGCCAACTATCAGAAGAATAAAGCAGAATTCAGAAACACTACACTTTATTATCTTCAATGTCTGGTTTTAAACCAAAAAAAAATATTATTAAATATGTAAAGACACAGAAAAGTATTACCCATACTCAAGAAATAAAAAGCAGTCAATAAGAACTGATTTTAAATGGTTCCTGATATTGAGATCAAACAAAGACTTTAAAGTGGCTATGATTAATATGTATAAAGAATTAAAAAAAACAAACAAAAAAAATAAAAATAAATAAAAGAAAAAAAAAGAATTAAAATATGAATATTTTCAAATAATTAAGGGAAATGATGCTATAATGAGTCAACAAATAGGGACTCTCAATAGGAAACGACTCTATTTTAAAAAGAACTAAATGCAAATTCTAGAGCTGAGAAATACTATAATTGAAACGCAAAATTTATTACATGAGCTCAGCAGAAGATTTAAGCTGGCAGGAGAAAGTGAACTTGAAGATATATCAATAGCATTTACAAATCTGAAGAATAGAGAGAGGAAAACATTGAAGAAGAATGAACAGAATATCAAAGACCTGTCAGGGACTCTATGAAACAGTCTATTCTATGTGTATGTAGAATTGCAGAAGGAGAGGAAAGAGAAAGAGAAAGAAAACATATTTGAATAAATAAAGGCTGAAAATGATACAAATGACTCATTTCTCATCAGAAACAATGGAGTCCAGAAGACATTGGAATGACATATTCTGCGTTAAAAACAAAAACTGTCAATCAAGAATTCTATATTAACCAGATTATATCTTTAAAATGGGTGCACATCAGAAATGAAAAGGGGACATTACTACCAACCCCACAGACATGAAAAGGATTCTAAGAGGATACTATAGGGAAACGGATGTGGCTCAAGAGGTTCGGCGTCCGTCTACCATATGGAGAGACCGGGGTTCGATCCCCGGTAGCTCCCGGTAAAAAAAAAAAAAAAAAAAAGAGGATACTATGAGCAACTGTACACCAAGAAATTAGATAACCTAGATGAAAGGGACAAATTCCTAGAAAAGCACCAACTACCTACACTGACTGAAGAAGATATATTAATAGAAGATCTCAACAGACCAGTAATCAGTAAATATATTGAATTAGTAATCAAAAACTTCTCAAAAAAGAAAAGCCCAGGATGGCTTCACTGGTGACTTTTACCAAATATTCCAAGAAGAATTTACACAAATCCTGGTCATACTCTTAAAAAAATTTGAAGAGGAGGGAATTTTCCCTAACTCATTCTATGAGGCCATCATCACCCTCATACCAAAGTCAGATAAAGATACCAGAAGAAAGAAAATTACAGAACAATATCCCTTTTGAATATAGATGCAAAAATTCTCAACAAAATACTAGTAAACCATATTCAAAAGCACACTAAAATAATTATACACTATGATCAAGTGGTATTTATCTCAGGCATGCAAGTGTTATTCAACATAAGAAAATTAATTAACAGAATGAAGGAATAAAACACAGGATCATCTCAATTGATGCAGAAAAGACATTTGACAAAATCCAGCACTCCTTCTTGGTAAAAACAGAAAACTAGGAAGAGAATGAAATCTCCTCAACATGAAAAAGAGCATATATGAAAGATCCACACCTAACATCCTACTTAATGGTGAAAAACTGAAAGCTTTACCTCTAAGATCAGGAACAAGACAAAGGTGCCCACTGTTACTACAATTATTCAACATTATGCTGGAAATTCTAGCCAGAACAATTAGGCAGTAGAAGGAAATATAGGGCAACCAAAATGGAAAAGCAGAAGTAACATCTTCCTTATTTGCAGATGGCATGGTCCTAGAAATAGAAAATCCTGAAAATTCCACAACAAAGCTGTTAGAACTACTAAATGAATTCAGCATAGTGGTGGAGTACAAGATCAACATGCAAAAATCAACAGTGTTTCTGGGGCATTTTTGGGACATGGGAATTGTTCTGCATGATATTGCAATGACAGATACTGGCTATTATACATTTTGTCAAAACCTATAAAATTGTATGGTGCAAAGTGTAAACCATAATGTAAACTATAGATGATAGTAGCAGTGATTCAGTGTTTGTTCATCAATTGTAACAAATGTACCACACTAATGAAAGATGTTATTAATAGGAGAAAATGTGAGAGGGGGAGGGGTGGGGTATATGGGAATCCCCTACATTTTTAATGTAAATTTTATGTAATCTAAAACTTCTTTAGAAATAAAGAAAAAAGTCAGTAGTGTTTCTGTACATTAGTAATGAACAATCTGAAGAAGTAATCAAGGAAAAAAATTCCATTTACAATAGCAACTCAAAGAATCAAATATCTTCTAATAAATCTGAACAAGGATATGAAGGACTTGTATGCAGAAGACTACAAAACATTGCTAAAAAAAAAAAAAAAATCTAAGAAGACCTAAATAAATGGAATGACAAAGGCATTCTGTGTTCACAGATGGAAAACTGAATATTCTTAAGATGTCAGTTCTACACAAAGTGATTTACAGATTCAATACAATCCCAATCAACATTCCAAAATGGAAAAGCCAATCATCAAATTTATATGGAAGAATAAGTGGCCCCAAGTAGCCAAATCAACTTGAAAAAGAAGAATGAAGTTGGAGGATTCACACTTCCCGATCTATCTTAAAACTTATTATAAAGCCACAGTAATCAAACAGCATAATACTGGCACAAGGACAGAGATATAGACCAATGGAATAAAATTGAGTTCAGAAATATTCCCTCACATTTATACTACCAAGCACCAACTAGCAATGCAACTGGAAAAAGACCTCGAATAAAAGGTGGAAAAGGTAAAGACAAATGAGTTTATATGGCTAAGAGACTTCAAAGTGGCCAACTGATTTTTTACAAGGATGCCAAGTTCACTCAATTGGGAAACAATAGTCACTTCAACAAATCATTCTGGGGAAACTGGATGTGATATGCAAAAAAAATGAAGATGGACACCTCACACCATCTACAAAAATCAGCTCAAAATGGATTATAGACCTAAATATAAGAATCAGAACTATAAAACTCCTATAAGAAAACATAGAGATGCATCTTCAGGACTTGTGTTAGGCAATGATTTCTTATACTTTACACCCATAGTAGAAGCAACCAAAGAAAAAAATAGATAAATGGTTCCTCATTTTAAAAAATTAAAATTTTTTTTGCATCAAAGGACTTTATCATAGACAGAAAATGACAACCTACATAATGGGAGAAAATATTTGGAAACCACGTATCCAATAATGGTTTAATATCCAGTATATATAAAGAAATCCTACAACTCAAGAACAAAAATGAGCAAAAGACTTGAATAGACATTTCTTACAAAGAAGATATACAAATGTCCAAAAAGCACATGAAAAGATGCTCAACATCATTAGCCATTAGGGAAAGGCAAATCAAAACCTCAATGAGATACCATTTTACACCCACTAGAATGACTCCTATTAAAAAATGGAAAGTTACAAGTGATGGAAGTAATGCGGAAAAACGGGAATACTCATTCATTGTTGGTGGAATGTAAAATGGTGTGGCACTGTGGAAGACATTTGGCAGTTCCTCAGAAATTTAAGTATAGAATTACCATGTCTTCTAGGCAATTCCACTTCTAGGTATATACCCCAAAGAATTGGAAGCAGGAACTCAAACAAATATTTGCACACCAGTGCTCATAGAGGCATTATTCACAAATGCCAAAAGATGGAAGCAACCCAAGTGTCCATTAACTGATGAATGGATAAACAAATTGTGTTGTATACATACAATGGAATATTATTCAGCTGTAAAAAGGAATGAAGTTCTGATACATGCCACAATATGGATGAACCTTGAAGACATCATGTTGAGTGATATAAGCCAGACCAAAGGGACAGAGAGTGTATGATCTCACTGATATGAAACAATTTGAATAAGCAAATTCATAAAGTCTGACACTAGAATATAGGTTACCAGGGGCCGGGATGGGGGTCAGGAATGGGGAGTTAATACTTAATTTGTACAGAGTTTCTATTTGTAATAATGGAAATGTTTTGGTAATGGATAATGGTGATAGTAACTCAGCATTGTGAACGTAATTAGCGGCACTGAAATTATATATTTGAGTGCATCTAAAAGGAGATATTTTAGGCTCTCTATATATTACAAGAATACAATTAAAAAAACAAACAAACTACCCATTGGACTGTACAACACAAAGTGTAAGCTCTAATGTAAACCATAGATTACAGTTAATAGTACAATTATAAAAATGTTCTTTCAACAGTTGTAACAAATGTACCACACTAATGCAAGTTGTTAATAATATGGGAATATATGAGAACTGTGTATTTTTGCATGATTTTCCTGTATACCTACAACTTCTCTAATAAAAAAGAACACAAAATAAAGAAATTCCAAATGAACAAAAGCTGAGAGACTGTATTGCCAGTAGATATACACCTTAAGAAATGCTAAAGAAAGTCTGTCATGTTTAAGGGAAATGACACCACAGGTAACTCAGATCCACAGGAAGGAATGAAGATCAGCAGAATTGGCAAATATGTGGATAAATATGAAAGATTAAATTTATATATGTTCTAATTTCTTTAGAATATATATGACTCTTTAAAGAAAACATTATAACACTGCATTGTGTTACATACATGCAATACATGTGAAAACAATAGCTCAAAAGGGAGGGAAATGGTACTATACTGGTGATAAGTGCCTACATATTATCAGAGCAATTTAGTATTTACTTCAAGTGGATTGGAATTTAATTAAAGATGCCTATTGTAACTTTAGAGCAACCACCAAAAATACAGTAAAGAAATATAGATAAAATGTCAATACAATAATTAAAACGGAGTAGTAAAAATATTTTTAGCACAAATATAGTAAAGGAGGAACAGAGGAGAGAAAAAATAGCAAGAGAAAAGATAAGATGAATAGAAAAAATAGTAAAATGGCCTCCCCAATCAAATCATATTGATAATTACATTTAATGTGAATAGATTAAATGCTCCAAACAAAAGTCAGAGATTGTCAGTCTGGATAAAAAAAGCAAGATCCAATTTATGTTTTCTACTAGAGATGAATTTTTCACTTTGGACATTGTATTTTTCAACTCTAGAAGTTCCATTTGGATCTTTCCCACATCTTAAAATTCTCTCTTTATCATTGCTATATTTTCTTCTACCTTTTGAAAAATGGAGCATATTTATAATAGCTGTTATAATGTCCTTATTTCTGTTGATTTTTCTTCAGGTTATGGGTCATTATTTTCCTGTTTCTTTGCATTCCTGATAGTTACCTTTTTTTTTTTTAATTAGATGCTGGACGTTATGAAATTATGCTGTTTGTTGGATTTTCTTGTATTCCTTTAAAGAGTGTTGCTCTTTTGGTTTGTTTTGTTTTTTTTCGTGGGGTCGGGGGAGACACACAGTGAAGCTATTTGAGGTCAGTTGGATCCCTTGAACCTGATTTTAAACTTTTTTAGTTTGAGTTCATGGCAGCCTAGGGCCACTACTAAGGTGTTTTACTTCTCAGGTTCATACTTGATGACCCATATGTTATGCAATCTTTCCACTCTGACTGATGGGAACAAGAACTATTTCAATTCCAGGAATTGTTCTGCCTACTCATTTCTGTTAGGTCTTTCAGGTAATATTCTCTTAATCATGAACTAAGTACTCAGCCAAAGGCATTAAGATAGTCCTCCTGCAGCTGGCTCTTTCTGTACAGCTTCCTCACCTCCAGTGCTCTGTCCTGCAAATTGTGGCTGCCTTATTCTCCCTTAACTCCAACCTTTGTTTCCTCGATTCAGCAAGACCACCGGGCTCTGTTTGGCTTCCCCTTTTTTGTGCTGCAGCCTGGAAACACCATCTAGATGGTAAACGGGTACAATTATAGAGTTCACTCAGTGTTTTCTTTCACTCAGTCATTAGAATCCTGTCTGTTGTCCTATACAAAATGTCCATTGTTCCATATATTTTTTCTAGTTTTGTAATTGTTTAATGCAGAATGGTAAATTTAGTCTATATTCCTACCTTTGAGCTGGAAATGGAAGTTTCAATTCCTTTGCTTTTTAAAAATACATATTTTTTACAATATAATATGAATCCACAAAAAAATTTTCAAACTTTGGGTATTTTAAAATTATTTTAAATGTATAAATAAATAATATTGTAAGCTATTTTTTAGGATTTGTTTTCTCCACTCAAAGTGACGCTTGTAAGATTCATCTTTGTTGGTGTGAGTAGTGACAATTCATTCATTTCACTGCTATATAACACTCCATTGTGTAAATAGACCAAGACTTATTATCCTTTCTTCTGTTGATGTTCATTTTGATTGTTTTAGTCTTGTCAAACAATGCTACTAGGAATATTTTTATACACATCTTCTGGTAGACCAATGTAAGAATTTCTCTAGGGCATATACCAAAGAATGGAATTCTTGGGTTTTAGAGTAGAAAAATATCCACTTTCTAAGGAAATGCCCTTCTTTTCATTTTTCAATTTACTGGGCTACTTCCAGATCCTCAACTCACTTTTTTCCAACTCAGGGACTTTGCACAAACTGTTTACCTTACCTGAAATACTTTTTGCATTTGCTGTTTACAAAACTACCCCTTTGCATTCTTCAGATGGCAGCCTAAATATCATCTCCTTAGAGAGGCCCTGTCTGACTAACCACTCAAAAGTAGTTTTCCCCTTTTGTTCTCTATCATAGCAACCAGTTCATTTATTGCCTCTCTCGCTGGGTAGGGTCTATGGCACATTAGGGCAGAGACAGTGTTTATCTTGTTGAACACAGTATACCTAGTACCTAACTCAATGCTAAGGACACGGTAGATTAAAAAAGGTTTCCTGGGTGAATAAACAAGCAAACCACTGAAAGTCATTATTATCCCTGTTTTACATATCAGGATATTGAGGTTCAGAAAGGATTGTATAACATGGAAACGTTATATTTCCTAGTCCCATCTAGGAGAATCACAAAGCAGATTCTTGGGATTTTGGAGGAAAGCCCTGCCATCCTCTGTAGATAACTACTCTCCTTTTGAGAAACAGCTACCATACCATGGATTGTAGTTTTCAAAGATGCATCATGTACAGGGAATGCAAACCCATATCTGGAGTATGTGTCTATTCCAGTTAGAACAAATTACTGCCCCTTCCATGATAAGTGGTCCAATGTCATCAACCTGCCACCAGGTAGAAGGCTGATCACCTTGAGGAATGGTACCATTTCAGGGGCTGAATGTGGGTCTCTGCTGCTGACAGATTGGGCACTCAGCAGTGGCTGTAGCCAGGTCAGCCTTGGTAAGAGGAAGTCCATGTTGCTGAGCCCATGCATAACCTCCATCTCTACCACCATGGTCACTTTGTTCATGAGCCCATTGGGCAATGACAGGAGTGGTTGGGGAAAGAGGCTAACTGCTATCCACAGAACAGTTCATCTTACCTACTTGATTATTAAAATCTTACTCTGCCAAAGTCACCCTCTGGTGACCATTCATGTAGTACACAAATATTTTCATGTATTTTACCCACTCAGAAAGGTCTGTTCACATAGCTCTTCTGCAGACTTCTTTGTCAACAATTTTCCAATCAAGTTCCTTCCAAGTCCCTGACCATCCATCCAAACCATTGGCAACAGCCCATGAATCAGAGTACAAACGCACCTCTGGCCATTTCTCCTTCCAAGAAAAATGAACAGCCAGGTGCTTTGCTCAAAGTTCTGCCTACTGGGAGGATTTCCCCTCAACACTGTCCTTCAGGGACGTCCCAAAAAGGGGCTGCAGTTTAGTGCTGCTCTGTCCACTTTTGGGTGGTACCTGCATATCATACAGAACCATCTGTAAACCAAGCCCATGTTTTCTTTTCCACTGTCAACTGATTGTAAGGAACTTCCCAAAAGGCAATTGCTGTGGCCTGGGAAAGAGAAGGTAATGTGGCAGGAGTGATGACCATGGGCATTTGGGCCACTTCCTCATGTAACTTACTTGTGCCTTCAGAACCCACTCGAGCCCAATCTCACATATACCACTTCCACTTTATTACAGAGTGCTGCTGTGCATGCCCAACTTTATGGTTTGAGGGATCAGACAATACCCAGGTCGTGATAGGCAACTCAGGTCTCATGGTAACTTGGCTCATGGTTTAGCGTTGTGTTTCTACCAAGGCCCAGTAGCAGGCCAAACGCTGTTTCTCAAAAGGAGAGTAGTTATCTGCAGAGGATGGGAGGGCTTTGTTCAAAAATCCCAAGGGCTTGAGT
Organism: Tolypeutes matacus; assembly: GCA_026826555.1. NCBI lineage: Eukaryota > Metazoa > Chordata > Mammalia > Cingulata > Chlamyphoridae > Tolypeutes > Tolypeutes matacus. Next base: position 64,937,840 of record JAKSZT010053883.1, read on the forward strand.
TGTGTTTCTCTTAAAGGGGCCTGGCAAAATCTCCAGGCGGCATCTGTATTTGCCAATGACACTTCCAGCACCATTGGATCTGCTGGATCATATGGACCAAGTGGCAGTGCAGCTTGCACAGCAGCCTGGACCTGTCTCAGAGCCTTTTCTTGCTCTGGTCCCCACACAAAACTAGGAGCTTTTCTGGTCATTTGGTAAATGGACCAGAGTAGCACACCCAAATGAGGAATATGTTGTCTCCAAAATCTGAGGCCAACTAAGTGTTGTGCCCCTTTTTTGATTGTAGGAGGGGCCAGATGCAACAGCTTATCCTTCACTTTAGAAGGGATTTCTTGACATGCCCCATAACACTGGACGACTAGAGTAGGTCTGGGGACCCACTGGACCCTCTGTGAGATGACCTCCATAAGCCCTACACTGATTGGTGGACCACAATGATGTTTTGTGTCTCCTGGAATTAATGTTACTTCTGAGCTAGCATCTAATAATCCCCAAAATGTCTGACAATTTCCTTTTCCCCATTACATGGTTACCCTGGTTAAAGGTCATAGGTCTCTTTGGGGAAAGCTGGGAGGAAGATTAACAGTATAAATTTTTGGCAGTGTAACAGTATCCTTCCCCAAGGGAACCAGGCCTTCCTCCCATTCAAGGGGCTCTGGGTCTGTAAAGTGCCTCAAACCTGGAAACTGATTAAGGAACCATGACTCTCAGTTACTATAATTCAAGTTAGGGTTTTGTTCAATCAGCCTATAACTTTTCTGCTTGCACAGGTCAAGTAGGAGTTTTGTAGACTGCCCATCTATTTTACTTCTAGGTACCCCATGATCTATTAGCTAACACCATAGGTCTATGTGACTCAGAGTCTTTTGACTGTTGCTTTGAGTCTGCCTTACATTGTGGTAGCCACACCTACCTTGTTTTTGGCGATTAAGTGCTGCTACTTGGCTTCTGCCAGCCTAGGATCCAATCATCCCCATAATGTTTAAGGATCCTAGTTCAGTGACAGCAGCTCCCACAGTAATATCTGACCTCCAGAGAAGGCCACAGAGCTTTTCAGGGAAGATGAAGTTAGTCTCACAAATTTAGTCCTCACGGTCCTGTGAAAGGTGTGTCCTCTGGACATTTCTGGGGTGGGTGGGAAGGTCTTAAATGGTAAATACATTCTGACATTTCAATCTCTCTAAGCCTTTAGATCCCCTCATCTACAGTACACCAGGGTAATTCAGGCATTTTGACCTCAGGCATTGTAGGCCATCTTTTGGTCCATGTTTAAGCCAGTCACCCAAACAAACTGAGCCCTTTCTAATCCCTCAAGCTACAACACTAAATCCACAATCTCTCCTTAGCGGGCCAATATCAATAAATTCAGCCTGATCCGACTTTATATTCCTTCCACCATTATCTCATACACTTACTATCCATTCCCACTTACATATCTCATACACTTACATATCTTATATATCTTATTATATATATCTTATTCCCACACATATTCCCTTGATTTCTGTCTATATAAATTGGGAAGCTCATGTGGTTCTTGGAGAATCGCATACTTCCTCATGGGTCACACTTTGTACTTCACCTTTGGGGGCTTGTTATGATTTTAGTCTAGTTATGGGTTTGGAAGAGAAGAGGGGTGGTGGGGGTGTGTAAGGAGAAGCATTAGAAATGTTTTGCAAGCCAGTTACCTCAGGGCATTCCCTTGCAGTTTCATCTGGTGAGACAGTATTAATCTTTTCAGGTGGGGGTAGGATGTCAGGCTCCTCAGGGCAGGGAGGAGGCTGGGTGGCTGTCTCTTTGGGGCAGACCATTACAGGTTTATCTGGCAAAGTCCTAGCAGAATTTAGGGTTTCAATGTCCCCACTGCCATCATCAAACCATATGTTTCCATCTGAATCCTCAGGATTCCACTCTTTTCCAGTCAATGCCCTCACTTTAACAGCAGACATGCTGCAAGGTTGAGATTTTAGTTTCCATTGTAACTCTGGTACTCGTACAATGAGACTCTGAGTCTGGTTTTCAGAGATCTCAAGTCTGAGGCTGTACAAAACAAGATTTTCTTTCAGATCACACACAGAAACACTCACATCATTCATACGGTACTTAAGTTGTAAATTTGAAGCCTCCATCTCATCTCTTTCTTTTGTAATTGTATCCACTGTATGTAGGAACAGTCAGTCAACATCATTGTGCCTTTTAAGTCCACAGAATTCTGTTAGGGTGTTTAAAAAACTCTCACCCAGGGAAGTGGATGTGGTTCAACCAGTTGGGCACCCACCTACCACATGGGAGGTCCCGGGTTTGGGTCCCTGTGCCTCCTGAAAGAAGATGAGCAGACACTGCCCCCATTGAAATGAGCTAGATGCTGCCCTTGCCACAACGAGCATATGCTATAAGCCAGCAGACACTGCAGCCTGCAGGGAGCAGATGTGGCTCAGGCCGTTGGGCACTCCCCTTTCATGTGGGAGGTCCTGGAATTGGTTCCCAGTAACTCCTGGAGAAGGTGAGCAAACAGTGAGCAGACAGATGAAAGAACCATCTGGGGGGGGGGGGATAAATATAGAAAATAAATAAATCTTAAAAAAAAAAAAAAAAATTCTTACCCAGATCCTTGCCTCTTATAAGCATGAAAGTAGTTGTACCAGTGGTGATATTTTGTGTGTCTCTATTGCCAACTCATGCCATGGATTGTTAGTGCCCTTTTGATTATTGGAAAAAGAGTCATTAGTGCCCTTGAGTCTAATCAGAGTAGAGAGCCAATTGTAAAAATCCCAGAAACAATTCAGAAATCCCGTTTTTAATATTCTGTTTCTCTGTCTTGTATGACATTACAATGATGGATACAGGCCATTATATATTTTGTTATAACCTACAAAATTGTGCGCAACAGAATGTAAACTATAATGTAAACTATAGTCCATGGTTAGTAGCAATACTTTAATATGTGTACATCAAATGTACCACACTAATGAAAGATGTTAATGTGGGAAAGTGGGGGAGGGGGAGGGAGTGGGGCATATGGGAATCCCCTATATTTTTTATGTAACATTTATGTAATCTAAAGCTTCTTTTAAAAAAAAAATTTTTTTTTAAATTCTGTTTCTCAAGAACCACTCCCAGTACCAAGTTGTATTAGTCAAGGGTCTCTAGGGAAACTGAACCAACAGGAGATATCTGTAAATAGTATGAGATTTTATAAAATTGTCTCACATGACCAGTGGGGATGCACAAGTCCAAATTCCATAGGGGAGACTGCAAGCCTGGGATTCCAATGAAGGTTCTCATTGAGTTCCCCAGGAGACACTGGGTATCTGAAGTAGAGATGGGAATTCTCTCTCTGAAGGCTGAAATTACTTCTCCTTTTAAGACCTTCAACTGATTGGATGAGATGTCACTCATTGATGACAACAATCTCCTCAGACGATTGTAGATGTAACCAGCCATCTATGCAATCAACTCACTGATGATTAAAGTCCATGAAATGCCCTTGTGTTACAATTAGCCCAGAGCTTGCCTGACCAAACAAATGGCCAAGTTGACACATTAGCCTAACCATCACAAGTATGTTCTTCAAGGCTTTGGATAATACAGTTAAAATAACAGAACTTTCCAATAGGTATGAGGATAATCTCTCTGTTAGTTTCTGGGACCCCTTTAACATCTAGTACCCTAGGACTCTTGGAGAACTTCTTGAGTAGAAACTAAGTAGAATTCATCCCCAGGTGATTGGGCATCTCTTATTCTAGCATGCTAAATATAGATATTTTATATATTGTTGCCATATCACAGAAGGGTTTCTGTGGAGGATGAGGGGGATTACTTGGATATATTTCACCAATTAAATTTGGACTAAAGATCAACTTTATTTGTTCTTTAAACATAAACTAGAATACGTTATTATAAATTCCTTGAATACAGGAACCATGTTCTTACATCTTGGAATCCTGGGTGTCTAGCAGAGCATTTAACTGATAGTGGATACTCAATATATATTAGATGAATGGAAAACAGATGAGTCATGAGAGGGGACAGCATTTCACCTTAAGGTAAAAACTTCCACTGAGATTATATAGACACATTTTTCATATAATATCTTTAAATATATACACAGTTGATTCTTGTTGTTCATGGTAGTTATGTTCTATAAAGTCACCACAAACCCTGAATTATCAAATACTGAACCAATATTCCTAGAAGAATACAGGGTTAGTTTCCTGCAAATTTCTGGTCACATTTTCATCAACTGATCAATATATAACTCTGTTTTTTATTTTTTAGAAGACACTTTATTTAATATATATTGTTGATTCATTAACATTGAACTCATGGCCAACAGCACTATAATTCATCTGAATGAAGCTTACCTATTTTCTCTGTTAGGCACACACCCTTCTTACCCTTAGGAACACTTCAGCGCTATGCTTGGGGGCCATTTGAAACAGCAAAATCACCAAGAAGCACACAAATGTGAAAAACGTAGCACTAAGTATATGGCAGAAAGTAATCTATTCACAGCATGAGAGTATTGCTTCTCAGCTGGGAATGTGTGCATTGGGCAATGCAAATTTTTCGTTGTTCTTCCCGTGTCTATGAATGACTACAAAATTGCTGCAAATATTGATTTGGGGGTTACAAATATGGAATCTGTGAATAATATGAATATATATGAATGAATTAAACTAATATATTCTGAAGACTATTACAGAAAATAAACATTATAAGTTATAGTAGAATTAAGTTATATAAGTAACCGGCATATCCTGATCAAGAAGACTATTAAAACTGTGGATTATTGGTAGAAGTCTCCTATATGGTAGAAATAACTACAACCACATTATTCTTTCTATACACACGCATGCACACACACACACACATACACAAATATGCTAAAAAAATTTTCAACAAATGAAATTCTGGTAGAGACATGAAAGCAAAACTAAAATCTAAGAGCAAGATAATGTCAATTTTCATTACAGAAGGCTATGTGGCATGTGGAGACTGAACAACACACTCCTAAATATTCAGTGGGTCAAAGAAGAAATTGCAAGTTAAATCAATAAATATATTGGGACAAATGAAAATGAGAATACAATGTATCAAAACTTATGGGATACAGCGAAGGCAGTCTTGAGAGGGAAATTTATAGCCCTAAATGCCTAGATTAAAAAACAAGAAAGAGCTAAACTCAAAGACTTAACTCAACAACTAGAGAAACTAGAAAAAGAACAGCAAACCAATCCCAAAGCAAGCAGAAGGAAAGAAATAATAAAGATTAGAGCAGAAATAAATGAAAACGAGAACAGAAAAACAATAGAGAAAATCAACAAAACCAAAAGCTGGTTCTTTGAGAAGATGAATAAAATTGACAAACCCCTCGCTAGACTAACAAAGAAAAAAAGAGAGAAGATGCAAATAAATACAATCAGAAATGAAAGGGGGGAAATTACAAATGATCTCACAGAAATAAAAAGAATCATAAGAGGATATTATGAGAAACTATATGCCAACAAACTAGACAACCTAGATGAAACGGGCAACTTTCTAGAAACATGTAACCAACCTACATTGACACTACAAGAAATACAAGAACTTAACAAACCAATCACAATTAAGGAGATTGAATCCGTCATAAAAAATCTCCCAGCAAAGAAAAGTCCAGGACCAGATGGCTTCACAGGTGAATTCTACCAAGCATTTCTAAAAGAATTAACACCAATCCTGTTTAAACTCTTCCAAAAAATTGAAGAGGAGGGAAAATTACTCAACACATTTTATGAAGCCAACATCACCCTAATACCAAAGCCAGATAAAGATTCCACAAGAAAAGAAAATTACAGACCAATCTCTCTAATGAACATAGATGCAAAAATTCTCAACAAAATACTTGCATATAGAATCTAACAGCATATCAAAAGACTTATACATCATGACCAAGTGGGATTTATTCCTGGTATGCAAGGCTGGTTCAACATAAGAAAATCAATCAAATTAAAGGAAAAAAAAACACGTGATCATCTCAATAGATGCAGAAAAGGCATTCAACAAAATCCAACATCCTTTTTTGATAAAAATACTTCAAAAGATAGGAATAAAAGGAAAATTCCTCAATATGATAAAAGGCATATATGAAAAACCCACAGCCAACATCATACTCAATGGGGAAATTTTGAAAGCTTTCCCTCTAAGATCAGGAACAAGACCAGGATGCCCACTGTCACCATTGTTATTCAACATTGTACTAGAAGTTCTAGCTAGGGCAATTAGACAAGACAAAAAAATTAAAGGCGTCCAAATAGGAAAAGAGGAAGTAAAACTCTCACTGTTTGTGGGTGACATGATCCTGTACGCAGAAAATCCTGAAGAATCCATGATAAAGCTACTTGAACTAATAAATGAGTTCAGCAAAGTGGCAGGAGACAAGATCAACACGCAAAAATCAGTAATATTTTTGTACACTAGTACTGAACAATCTGAGGAGGAAGTCAGAAGGAACATTCCATTTTCAATAGCAACAAAAAGACTCAAATACCTAGGAGTTAATTTAACCAAAGAAGTACAGGACCTATATGCAGAAAACTACAAAACAATGCTAAAAGAAATTTTAAAAGACCTAAACAAATGGAAAGACATTCTGTGTTCACGGATTGGAAGAATAAATATTGTGAAGATGTTAATCTTGCCCAAACTGATTTATAGATTCAATGCAATACCAATCAAAATCCCTACAGAATTAGAGAAGGCAATTACCAAATTCATCTGGAAGGGTAAGTGCACCCGAACAGCCAAAAGCATTCTAAAAAAGAAGAGCAATGTGGGAGGAATTTCACTGCCTGACCTTGAAACATATTACAAAGCTACAGTGGTCAAAACAGCATGGTACTGGCATAAAGATAGACATATCGATCAGTGGAATAGAATTGAGAACCCAGAAATATACTCTCAACTATACAGTCAACTGGTTTTTGACAAACCTACCAAGCCCACGCTAATGGGAGAAAAGAGTCTCTTCAACAAATGGTGTTGGGAGAACTGGATATCTATAACCAAAAGAATGAAAGAGGACCCCTATCTCACCCCCTATACAAGAATCAACTCAAAATGGATCAAAGATCTAAATATAAAAGCCAGGACCATAAAACTACTAGAAGAAAATGTAGGGAAACATCTTCAAGACCTTTTAGTAGGTGGTGGTTTCTTGGACCGTACACCCAAAGCACGTGCAACAAAAGAAAAAGTAGATAAATGGGACCTCCTCAAAATTAAACACTTTTGCACCTCACAGGACTTTATCAGAAGGGTGAACAGGCAGCCAACTCAATGGGAAAAAATATTTGGAAATCACATATCTGATAAGGGTTTAATATCCAGGATCTATAAAGAGATGTTACAACTCAACAATAAAAAGACAAATGACCCAATTAAAAAATGGGTGAAAGACTTGAATAGACATTTCTCTGAAGAAGAAATACAAATGGCAAAAAAACACATGAAGAAATGCTCAACATCACTCATGATTAGAGAAATGCAAATCAAAACTACAACGAGATATCATTTCACACCTATCAGAATGGCCACTATTAAAAAGACAGAGAACTACAAGTGTTGGAGATGTGGAGAGATAGGAACACTTCTTCACTGTTGGTGGGAATGCAGAATGGTACAACCACTATGGAGGACTGTTTGGCAGTTCGTAAAGAAGTTGAATATAGATTTGCCACGTGACCCTGTAATACCACTACTGGGTATATACCCAGAAGAACTGAGAGCAGTGACACGAACAGACATCTGCACACTGATGTTCATAGCCACATTATTCATCATTGCCAAAAGTTGCAAACAACCCAGGTGTCCATCAACAGATGACTGGATAAACAAACTGTGGTCTATTCACACGATGGAATATTATGCAGCTGTAAGAATAAATGAAGTCGTAATGCATATGGCAACATGGATGAACCTGGAGGATATTATGTTGAGCGAAGCAAGCCAGACACAAAAGGACAAATACTGTATGAATGAGTTACTATGAACCAAATATATTGTGTAACATACTATTTGACCAAAAAAAAAAAAATTTTTTTATATGTATCCATTACATTTAATTGAGAAATGTATATATTTATTCATCTGTGTTTACTTTTTAGTTTTTAATTGTTTATATTTTCAATTATTAAATGTACAAATAAAGTTAAATAAAAAGAAAAAAAAAAAAAGAAGGCTATGTGGCATCGCGGTTAAAAACAGGGGTATGGGCATCAAACCTGCATTTAAACCCAGCTATACCCTTTAATATTGTAAAACTTCTGCAAGTCACAACCCTGAGCTTTAGTTTTTGTCATCTATAAAATGAGGATAACACCTACCTCATAAGGTTATTGTGAAGGTTAAATGAGATAAAAGTGTTTTTAAATTAGCACATGTTAAATGCTCAGTAAATGAGAGTTACTATCATCATTATCATTTTCATAATGATCACCATCACCATCATCACTGTATTGAGAGATTGAGTAACTTGACACACTCTAATGGACATCTTATGCAAATGCAGATCTACCATGTTCTGTGGCTCTACAGCAAGTATATTTTCTACATACTTGCATGGTCTTATTTTTCTGCTCAAATAATAGATCAGTGTAAAGTATCTGGCCAACTGGATTGACTTGTTATGAGGGGTAGTTAATGCCAACGATGTATTGAAAATAGATGCAACGATGTAATGTCCATTACATGAAAGGAACACTGAGTCCTCATGCTCATGGTCCATAGAGGGTCTTGATCAACAATTACAAAATAAACACCCAAAGTAAGGTTTGATAGTAGGAGATGTACTCTCTTGCAGTAGAGGGGAAAGATGCTGAGCAGTTCTGTGGTTAAATCCTAGCTCCACCACATTACTTATGATACTTCTGTGAGCAGCAGTTTCCTCATTTATAAAGTGGGAGTATACCTGCCTCTTGAGATTTATTGTGAGGGTTAAATAATATAATCTCTACTAAATTGCCTAGCAGAGCACCCAGCACAAAGCAGATACTGAAAAACAAACAAAACCCACAACAAACCTGATCTCTTTCTTTCCCAAGCCTCTTGGGTATTCTAGAGTCTTAGTGGAAGGAAGCTTAAAAAAATCTTCATGAGAGTAAGAAGGGTAGCTGGCTGGGAGTGGGAGAGTCTTGTTTGAGACCCTGGAGGAGAGGATTTCCTGTTTTTACAAAAACATGAATTAAGGAAACAATAAATAATGGAGCAGTAAAGAGAGAGGAATTGCTGTGTGCCCTCTCTTTGATTTTTATTTGAATTCCATTTCTTGTCTTCCTAATGTACCTTCTTCTTAGGGCTGCATTGTAGCCTAAATGCTTTAGAACAAAATGCCCAGGTACCATTTGTATGAAATTAAGAATTGAGTTTTGGAAGCTATGATAAGGGCACCACAATGGCAGAAATCTTTGATGGTTATACATTTTTGTAAGAATTAGTAAGTTCTGTGAAGCTTCATTTCTTCTTTCAACTCAATTATTGGGCATCAACTATACATTAGGAACTGTGCCAGATTTTGGTAACAGGCATAACACTGTCTGTTCAAGTTGTTTGCAGTCCAAATCCTTTCCTCTCACCCCATCTCCCAAATGTGATGGCAAATAAGAATCTTTACACAAAGATAAATCTCTTTCATCCTGATCTATGATCATTGTTAACCTTCATAATAATAAGACGTCAAAGGAGGGGAAATGCCAGAAAGCTACAACAAAACCAATGGACACATAAGACAAAGGGAAATGGCTACTCAACGAGGTATAAATTTTTATTTTAATTTCACTATCGTCATTGATTCCTTTAATCATTTCTAGGCAGTATGTGAAAATTCTACTTTTAGTCTTTTCACTTATAATAAAACAAATGTCAATTACTCCAATTTTCTTTTTGGCACATGACAATGAACTCGAGTACTGCTTTGGCTTGTTTGTCTTTAGATTCATACACCTTCTTACATTTTGTGCACTAATCTCACACATGGACCCACTGGATTTTCTAACACTCCAATTGCCTTTGTCCAGTTTTTTGTAGTCATTTAAAAATTAATTTGTCCTTGTTATATTATTTGCATTGTGCTAATCTACCTTAAATCCCTTTGGCATCAAGGAAAAACATATAAAAATAAATAGAAATATATGCACTTATTATACTAAATTTGTCGAGGAATCAACCTGTCTTCGTGTATTCATTCAGGACCACAGATTCTCACAAGATTCTTTAACAAGCAACAGTTAAAAGATGATTCAAAATAACAAATGCCAATTTTATAGGGTTTAATTAATTTTCCTATTAAGAATAATAATTCTGGTTATTTATTTATTTATTTATTTATTTATTTATTTATTTTTGTTGTTGTTGGTTATTTATTTTTAACAGTTCAAAAGTCAGAGCCCTTTCCACCTACTTACAAATGAAAGACCAATTAGGATTATTTATAAAAATACATATCGAAGGCAGATGTGGCTCAAATGGTTGGGCGTCTGTCTCCCATATGGAGGGACCTGGGTTCAATCCCCGTGACCTCCCAGTAAAAAAAATAAAGAAAAATACAGAAGGTGCATGGGCCACCAGGCCTGGTGAGCAGGTGAGCCGCCAGGCGCCATGCGTGGGTACACCGTCAGGCCCTGCCGAGCCATGCAGCAAAATGATGATGTAACAGGAGAGTGACACAAGGGAGAGCCATGATGAGACGTGCCAAAAAGCCAGGAACTAAGGTGGTGCAGGTGGTAGGACGCTCTCTCCCACATCGGAGGTTCCCAGGATCAAATCCCGGTGAAGATAGAAGGAGAAGGATGAGAAGAGAGGGCAGGAAACAGATACAGAGAATTATCCAGTGAACGGACACAAAAACAGCAAAACAGCAGGGGGTGAGGGGCATGGAGGGGTAGAGATGGATAAAAGTAAGTAAATAAATCTTTAAAAATACATATCAATATATTTATACCTAACATTACAACCTGTTTCTTCTGATAATTTCCTTACCGTTTGACTTGTAACTGGCATGATGGTTAAAGGTTCAAAAGGCCCCCTGGATGTCTTTCTTTTGGGATAGGTCTAGCTCATAGCATGAAACAATATAGCTGCATAAATTATTAACAGCACTTTAATCCTCTGTTTGAAACTGCAGTCTGTGAGCCAGACTATTTTACTGTGTAAGCCTCACCATGGGAGCATGTTAAGCACCTTTGGAAGCTGCTCTAATTCTTTCAGCACTTAGCACAGTGCTTCTGAGCACAATAGACTCAATTATACATGTTTTATCTGCTGGTTTCAGATCATTTGGGTGCTATTTGATACATTATCATTAATAGGCAAAGTAGGGGGGGGGGGACATAGTCAGTTCAATTCAACAAGCATTTATGGAGCACCTACTATGGAATTTGATCATGTCAACCCCATGCTAAAATCTTTCAATTATTCCCTTAGCTTTTAGGACAAAATCCAAGCCCCTTAATACAGCATATGAGGCCCTACACAATCTATCAGTGATAGCAGATTGTGACATGCAAGCCCTCACTTTCCTCTTCTGCTCCTATGACAAATGGGACTAATGTATCCCACCACTCTTTGCCACTGAGACAGAACATAGCTTAAGAATCCTTCTTAGCACAATGTTGCAGGCAGCCATCACCAATACATCAGTGGTGAAATCTACTTGCCAATTCTCTCTAGCCTCCCATAATGTCACCAAATATCAATTGCCCCAGCCATATAGAATGGCATGTAGTTCCCTAAACATGAGAGACATTTTTGCCATTAGGTGCCTTTGCATATGCTGTTCCCTCTTCCTAGACTACTCTTCTCCTTTTTCATGTTTGGCTAACTCCAACTCGTCCTGCATAATTCAAATCAAGCTTCACTTCCCCAGTTTTATTTGGATGGCTTTCTTCTGTCCTATTTCTTAACACTCTGCCCTTAACATTTTATCATCTGCACCACAATTGTTAATTGCTTGTCTCTCTCCCCCACTAAAGTTAAAAATTTCGAGAGCAGAAGCCATGTCTTATTTCACTGTGTATCTCCAGCAACCAGCACAGAGTCTGGCACACAGTAGGAAGTAAATAAATGTTCAAGAAAAAATGTTCTAGCCACCATACTAGTTTCCAGGAATACAAAAGAGAATAATGTTAAAGAATAGGAAACATGTATTGAGCACTTACTATGTGCCAGGAACTGTCCCAAGCACTTTACATGGATTATCTCATTCAAACCTCACACGCATCCAACCCTTGGAAGTAGATCCTATGATTATCCTCTTTTTTCTTAAGTGAGGAAACGGGGTCACAGAGAGGCCAAGTGACTTCTCCAGGGTCACACCCAGCCAGGTTGCCTGGTCCCAGAGTTCCTAATCATTATGTTCCCCTGTTTTTCCTGCATGGCCTGTGTCCTCAAGGAGTTCAAAGTCTGGTAGAGGGAGGCAGACAGGTCAGTGATTAATCACTATATAATATGAAAGGCCTGTAATAAACGTATGTGTAACCTAAAGGCGAAGCACAGAGGATGGAGTGATCAACAAGGTGAGGGGCAGAGAAACAGGTATTCATGGAGAGTTTCATAAAGAAGTGGTGCTCAAATTAGAGTTGAAAGATGAAGAAGCACATACCAGATGGAGATGAAGGAAAAGATATGCTAGGTGGAGTGACTTAGTTGGTTAAAAGCTGCTGGGAACAATATATCAGAAATGGATTGGCTTTTATAATGGGAATTTATTAGGTTCAAAGTTTACAATTCTGAGGCTGTGAAAATGTCCAAATCAAGGCATCATCAGAGATGCTGTCACACCAAAGATTGGCTGCTGATGATCCTGGACTCCTGCCATGTGGCAAGGCACAATGACAGTTCTGCAGATCTGGATCTCTGCCTCCTCCTCCAGCTTATTTATTCACTGAGCTCAGGTGTGAGTGATCAGGCATATAGCCTGTCTCTCCCTCTCCTCCAGGCCTCATTTCTTCCAGCCTCTCAGGGTTTCTCTGTCTCTGCTGCCTTTTCTCTGTGTGTCTCTGCTTTCAGTCCTCCGTTTATAAAGGACTCCAGCAAGGGGAACAAAACCTACCTTGGGTCATGCCTCACTGAATCAATCCAATCACAAGCCCCCCAAAGGAAAGGATTAGCTCCAAGAACATGATCTTTTTGGGGGTCCACAAAAAGCTTCAAACTGTCACACCAAGAAAAGAGTATGTGCAAGGCAGAGAGGAGTGAAACCACATGATGTTTTGTCAGCAAGACTGGCTACATAGTTTATGGGATATGTGGAAACTGAAAATGCGGGATCTATAGTTCTTAAATTAGTAAAAGTTCAAAATGGTTATAGAAGCACATAAAACCAAGTACAGAGTCCAAGTGCATACAGGTTGCACACCCATGAAGCTGGCCCTTTCAAGTACTATAAATGCTACACCATTGCTGAAACAAGAAGTACTTTATAAGCCAGGAAATGACACTAGTGAGATCAGCATAGGCCATATCATATACCACGCAAAGCAGCCTGGACTTTGCCCTATAGGTAACAAGGAGCCATACAAAAGTTCTCTGCAGTGATTCAACCTGATTGGGTTAGTGTGCAAAAAGATACATCACGTTGGGACGAGACTGGGGGATAAAAGAGAAAGACAGGAGAATGGCACAGAGGCCATGGCGATTATCAGGCCAGAGAAGTCCAAGACTTAAACTTGGCCTTAACAGTGAGGATGCCCAGGAAGGGTAGGTTTGAAAAAGGCATAAGGGTTATGGCTCAAGGGGTTAATGCTCAAGGATTACAAGAAGCCCATGAGGAAAGGAGTATGGACTAAAGTTTCACAAGAGGTGTGAGGTTCAAGTGAAAACTACACTTTGCTTATGGCTGCCAAATTATATCCATAATATAGCCATGCTTGATATAATTCTTTAGTATCATTTATGTCAATTATATGAGGGACATCCCTCTCCTGGAGAAGGTCAATGCACAAACATGAAAAAAATGTCCTTGTGTAGATTTACACTTCTTTAACTCTCACAAAGAGGCACGTGAAGAGTCTATTTATTTGTTTTTTTTATCTCCTTCCAAAGAACCATGGCTCTTTGGGTCATTTGAGTTTTTCCCATGAGATATAAAAAGAATTTATCCTTAAACCCTTCTGATGTGATTTCTCAATTATCAAAGTGTCTCCAGGAAGATTTCTGAGTTCTCATTGGTATTTTGGCATGATTTGAACCCAATTTCCCATATAATAAGGAGAAAATTAAACAATGCATCAGTGTATGGAAATGGAAGTTCTATGCAAGTACAGAAATTTCAGTTTCATTTATGTGAAGATAGTAAACACTTTAAGGTAGTACCATGTCTTTGCATCTTTGTAGTCCTAGGGTTTAGCATAGTGTAAAGTACAGTGTAAATATTTGCTGAATGAGCAAACAACTTCATGAATAAAGAAAGGAAGGAAGATTGGAAAGAAGATGATGAGGAACAAATCATATTAAAGGAGATTTCTAAGGGTATAATTTACCTAAGTTTTTTATTATAGCTTAATGAGGTAATCTGATGTTTTGATTTAAATGCAACTAAATAACCAATGGTTGTTTCATAAACAACCATTTATGAGAGAACTAATTTGGGAGACAGGGATCCAAAACGAAACTTCTTAGTTCAAAAATAATTTAAGTGATTCACTTAGTCTACACATGTTGAAAGATGAAGCAGTTTGATCTTCATAAAATGCTACCCTCATTCTTAGAGAGAAGTAGCCTTGTATATAATGTCTTTCTACTGTGGGATGCACTCTTAGGCTCTTGACTACTTAAGGTGTAGAATAAGGAGTAAAATAAATTAATAAATAATTCACCAAAATCCTGGGGGAGGGGGCCGGTAGCTGACAGTAGTTCACACAACCCAATTACATCTCTTTAAACCCTCAAATGGTGCAATTTTCTGTTCAGGTTTTCAAGGTTCAGCCCATTTGTAGAAACTCCCTTAATTATGCTAACTTGTCTTTCACCTCTTTGCGGATAAAAACTATGGAAATAGAATATCAACCTACACACACTTAAATAACCAAAGCATGGAACTGCTCATGACTCAAAGCCACCTTTGTTAAATAACAATTTTTAAAAATGAGAATATTGCAGATTGTACTTGAGTTTACTCTTTGGTTCCAGAGCTGTCGCTTTTTAAAGTTTTCTTTAATGTTCTAAGTGCTCCTAATGAGAACAGAAGTCATCTAACAAGACTCTGACAATTGGATTGTGTGATGTAGCTGGAAGATGGTGGGTTTTTGAGACACATGGATGGTGTTGACCCAGGTGTAACCATTCCCTCTCACTCTCAGTTACCCCATGAATGAAATGGGGTTTATATCTGCACTGTAAGGTTACTGGAGGACTGAGTAACTCATGTATGTGTGTGAAACAGTTGTTCCAAAGTTGACCTTCAATAAAGTAAGTTTCCTGAGTAGTCCGTGTCTTTGTAAGGGAAAATAAATTACATTTAATACCTCTGTGACTCTTTTCCTAATTGTAATTGGCTAGTTAGTTTATGAGGGCTCCTGGGTGGGCTCCTTCCCTTTGGGTGTAACCAAGTGAGAGGATTCTGCCTGATCCCAACTCAAGAACTCCAATAAGTCCCTGAGGTGGGAAATCAGCTCTGCCAGGGGTCAGATCCTGAGGCAACATCACAAGCACTGGGAAATCAGAATCTTTATCCTCCAACTACAGTGGAGCTCTTCTATTTTCCTGCAAACAGTGTTTTAGCTTTCATTTTCAGAGTTTGCAAGTAATTTCCTCCCTAGTCTCCCCTGACCTCCCCCACTTGATCAGATCCCCTGCTATCCACTCTCAAGCAATCTGTAATTGTTTCTTTATAGAACTTACCACAATTCTAATTGGGTAACTAGTTTCAGTGAGTCTCCTTCAACAGAATATAAATTATACTGGGGCACTCTCTTATTTACCACTGTAGACCTAAGACCTGGTACACCTCCTCGGACATAGTAGGTGCTTAACAACCATGTATGACTAAATGAATGAAGGGATGCTGTGCTCTTTTTGACTAAATTGGACAAATATATTTTTTTCAGATATACAAATGACTTGGGGTAGTTTGCTTGATTCACATGTTTATTCTTCAAACTGAGGACTCTCTTCATATACAAAGAGTTTTGTGATTGGTAATCAGTATAGTACATTTATTGAATTGCTTTACTCATGTGGGGATGGATTTGTACAGATCCAGCCACACTCTGTCCCTTAATAATTATTGCACCCAATGCTGTACACATTCAACTTGGTGAGACAAATGACCACTTCTCAAAGATGGCATGTCCTCACAGAGTGGGAGAGTGGAAAGGGAAATAGAGATGAGAGAAACACTTCCTAAACTCATATGCTGGCATTGTTAAGATTGCCAATAGAGGCTAAGTATGCCTGAGAGTGACTTCCTGTGTCTAGGACTCCCAGCAACGGAGCCTATGAGTGGGCTGTGGGGAAAACAACTAGTATTGAGAAACGACCTTGTGTAATATACCGTATCCACTGACAATGATATTATCATTCCCCCAGCTATATCCACCCTATACAAGACTAGCTTGGGGACCCACCCCATCCCCCTAGCATCCATCCCATTCCTCTTAAAAACAATGGCTTCAAGTACATGGGGGCTTGGAAGGTGGGAAGGAGGCAGCCCCACCTTAAAGCCCACAATTAACAGTCATCGCCTTAGCAGAGATGAATTATCAGATACCTGAAAAGGATATGAGGTTTGGTGGAAGAAAAGAAGGAGCATGAGCAAGAGAAAGGAAAGGTACACAAGAGAATGGGTGATGGGTACTGAAGAAAAATGTTTCCAACATCGCCATTTTGCCCTGCACCAGCCATCTCAAATCACTACCCTTGCCTCTCAGGCATGCAATAGACATGTTGCAGATCCACGGTCAGAACTCTGGCTAGTAGAGGTGGGTCAGTCTTTGAGAGAAGAAAATGAGAGAAGAAAATTAAGTGGCTCTACCATCAATCAAGTTGCTCATGCCAGGACCCGGACTCACTCTTGACACCTCTACTAGCTTATTCATCACACCCAATCATTTGCCAAGACTCATTTCTCCTACTAAATATGTCTTAACTCCATTTCTTTCAGTCTCCCCTGCTTTCACCCTCTCTCTTTTACTACTGCAACAGCCTCCTGACTGGTCTTCCTGTGCCTACCCTTGCCTTGTCTAAGCCATTATCTGTCCACAAGCGAGAACTATATTTGAAAAAGCAAAACTAATTCTGTCCCTTCTGTTTAAAATCCTGCATTGACAATCTATTGTTCTTGGGAAGAAATTCCAAATCCATATAACAGCCTACAAGGCCTTGCTTGCATAATTTGGTCCCTATACCCTGCTTCCTCACCCTTGTATCCTGCGCTCCTCTTAGTTACTCAAGTTCACCACTTTAATCCCTCACTTGAGCCATTCTGCCTCTAATATGTTTTGTTGTTGTTGTTGTTGTTGTTTTCTTAGGAGACACCAGGGATTGAACCTGGGACCTTGCACATGTGAAGCAGGTGCTCAACTGCTGAGCTACACCTGTTCCACTACCACCCCATTTTTTTTAAGTTTTAAAATCAGTCTTACCCACAAGACTTGTAAGCTCTCTGAGGTGAGGGACCATCTCTATCATTTTACCACAATATCCCCAGGACTTAGTACAATCCCTGGCATATGATAGGAGTTCAATAAATATTTGTGGTAGTGAATATACTTTTGTACCTACTTAATCAGTCTACAAATATTTTATTGCACCAATACCCTCTGCCAGGCAACATATAAGACACTGAGGATACAGTGAACAAAATAAACATAGTCTCTGGCCTCTTAGAGTTTACAGTCTAATGAACTTTTTCCTTACTGGAATGAAATAGTGAATCTAAGACCTTGTAAATTCTTATGTGATTATCTTGCTCTTCTCTGAATCCTTTCAATCTACACAATTTAGCTTTTCAATGCTCTCATATATATTATTTTTCTCATCTTCTCATCTCAGGATAAGACCCTTGAAGGAAGACAACTGTTTCAACTATTTTTTTTTTTGGTCATATCTCAATCTACATAGAATTTTCTTTTTTAAAAAAAACTATGTTGTATTGTTTAATTAAAGAGTGAATCATCCTAATCTATGGTGATAGAAATGAAAACAGTGGTTGCTTTTGGGATGTGGGGATTGACTGGAAAGGGCAAAAGGGAGCTGTCTGGGGTGATGGCAATGTTTTATATCTTTTTTTTTTTTTAAAGAAGGTACCAGGGATTGAATCCAAGACCTTGTATATGGGAAGCAGGTGCTCAACCACTGAGCCACATCCACTCCTCAATGAGGATTGGTTTTTTCGTTTGTTTGTTTTCAGGAGGTATGGGGGATTGAACCCAGGACCTCATACACAGGAAGCAGGTGCTCAACCACATGACCTACATCTGCTTCCCATGTTTTATATCTTGATTGGGATTATGTCATTATTGGGGTTATATCTTTTTTTTTTTTTTTTTTTTTTTATTTATTTTTTTTTACCGGGAGGTCCCGGGGATCGAACCCGGGTCCCTCCATATGGTAGACGGATGCTCAACCAGTTGAGCCACCTCCACCCCCTGGGGTTATATCTTAATTGGGTTTTATATCTTGATTGGGTTACATGAGTGTATACATTTCTCAAAAGTCATCAATTGTATACATATGATCTGTGCATTTCAGTAAACATAAATTTTACCTCAATTAAAAATACTTGTAAAATTAACCCATGTTCATTAAAATATTACAAAGTAAAAATAAGCAAATATAAGAAAATTGAAATGACCTGTAACTCTATCATTGAAAAAGGAACACCGTTTACATTTTGATGTTTGTCCTCCCAAATTATTTCATTTTACACACACACACACACAATATGGACTCATACCCAATGTGGTGCCTTCTAATCTGTTTTTTTTTTTTTTTATTAACAGCATACTGACAACACACCTAAAAGATGTTTTATAATTATGCCTTAAAGGATTAATTTGCTAAATTAGGTATAAATCAGGACCCTAAATTTGTTTCCAAAACTTTAGGAGCTTATCATAGTTCATCATCATTACTACTCATTGAACGTCAACATTTATTGAATATGAACTGCAGTGCCTAAAAAGCTTCCTTGACCAACAGCTAAATCTTAACTA
Source organism: Tolypeutes matacus (assembly GCA_026826555.1). Lineage (NCBI taxonomy): Eukaryota > Metazoa > Chordata > Mammalia > Cingulata > Chlamyphoridae > Tolypeutes > Tolypeutes matacus. Next base: position 64,957,027 of record JAKSZT010053883.1, read on the forward strand.
CTGGACAATCACTAACAGTAAATCCTTAAGCCAGCACCAGATTTATGATCAGCTTTAACTAAGAGCATTTTAATAACCAAGTACATTAAACATCACCTCAGAATTCATTCTTCTTTCCCCCTCAGATTATTAAACTGTTATAAGATCCAATTTATGGCATGCTACTTTTATATTTATTGTTTAATTTGTGTAGATTCTAATTCAATACAGGGACCAACATAATTGCATGCCTAGACTATTGTGATCTACATCTCCATAAAACTCACCACAGCATGAGATCACACACGCAAATCTCACATTTATATCAGAAATTCAAACCACATCAAACTTAAAACAATATTTGAAGTCAACAAAGCCAAAGCCCACCTCTAACACTCCCTAAGAAATCGATTGCTAAATCCAGGTCACCAAGAAGACATGCGGGTAAATATTCCAGCAGTTGTTCGTTAGTTTCCTGAGTGGTACCAAAAGACTCAGACAGAAGGAGAATTATTTGGAATGACCCAGAAAATTAGAAAAGTAAGAACTAGAAGCAGAGATCTGTGAGAAAGAGAAATGTCTTTAGCTTTACACTTTTGGCAAGCGATAAAAGGCAGCTTTAGTGACAGCAGCCAGATGGAGATCAAATGACAACTGTGAGTTCCTAATGGTCTCCAGCATTCTGGCAAACACAGGAGCCGTAGGGGAAGTGGGAGGGATCAGCTTTACTGGTACTACAAGCCAATCTGGTGCACATCAGCATTATCTGACGTCAGCTAAAACCAGTTCTGAGGCACTACATCGTGACCAGTTGCTAGACCCTGAAAGCACCCTGGCTTGCCTGTGTGTACTCCCGGAGCTCGCAGCCCATAACATTTACAGGACGCTACCAGTTAATTTATGTTCCCTGCAGCAGGGAGGATCCAGATGTTGAGGCTGCATTTGCTGATTTGAAAGGAGTCCACAATTACAGGAAGCTCTCAGACGATAAAAGAAAATATATGAGTATTCTACAGTGAATCTGAGAAACTCATTGTTCTGTATTAAGCCCCCACATACACACACACATGAGAGAAGGGTTTGAATAACATCAAGCCCTGATCTTTAGCAGACAGAAGTACATCATTTGTACAATCAGAACGGAATAAAGATCTAAAGGGCACAAGTGGGGAAAGTTCAGTTCATCCATAATGAGAGAGTGAACACATATGTTGGATTTATCTGTGCCTGTATTAAAATTCAGCAGTATGTTTCAAAGCAGCAGGTGAGGACAGGGAAGCCTAGTGTTTTTGGTATTCACAATGCCCCAAAGGTTAGACAAAAATGCAGTAAAATTATTATTTTACTTAGATGAAGTAATCAAGGACAAAGACAATAAGAATGGAAAGTGGTAAATGGGGTCATATATTTAACAACATGGTGTCCTAGTTTGTGCCAACTTAGGCAAATTATTACCTAATTTAATATTCCTAATAAACTCATGTGATAGGTACTAGTATCACACAGAAAACAGAAGAAGTTAGATGATTGGCCCAAGTCTGACTCCTGTGTTCCAAACACTGTACCGTAATCCACATGAACTACAGCTGTTCTAGAGGAAGACAGTACATGGATAAGAGCGTGAGATTTGGTTTCCCACAGCCATTCATTTGCATCCTGGCTCTGCCACTTACTAGCTATGGGTCCTTTGGTCTAGTTACTAGCTTAATTCCTCAGCAGAAATGTGAAGATAATAGCATCCAGCACATAGACTGTCATAAGGGCCAAGTGGTGTCATATAAATTAAAATTTCATCATGGTACCAAGCATATGATAAACATTTAATAAATTAGCTGTTTTTAATTAATAAATAACAAGTCTTTTTGTAGTGCTGGGGAGCAGCACAACTTCTGAATCTTCTGGATCAACTCTGGCAGCCATTCTGTGTTGCATGCAGATTTTAGCAGATACTAAAAAGGTGTACATGGGCAGAAACTTTGGCATCTCTGATTCTTGGAAACTGTGCTAATAACTGTTTTAGGTTAAAAGGAAGTTCTTTTTATTAATAAAAACTTAGAAGAGATTGAAGGGAAATGCCCATGTCATGGATAACACAAGGAATCTGAGAAAAAGTAAATTGCAGAATCCTGCAAAAGCCTTCTAATTCCCCACATTTAAAGGCTCCTCACAGCTAAAACAGAAGAAATTAGGATTTACATTGTGGTTGAATTTAAGTCAAGTATAGCTTTGGGATCACAGATGGACTTGTTTTGATAGCTTACGGAAAAGATATAAATCCAAACTTACAAAATGGAGTAGTGGGTCCAGTTGCTAGGGATAATGAGAGACATGCCAAATTAACCAAACTTAATTCAGATGGTCATTAAACAATGACCCCCACCTGGTTTTCAGTCGTTTTACCATCTGTTGTAGCTGTTTCTTCTCAGAAGGGAGAGTTCCCACTAACTCCCAGGTGTGATCTGTTTATTAAGACAGTGCCAAATCATACTCCATAGAATCTGGCAACCAGGCAATATGTTAAAGGTTAATAAGGCAGGCTGTAACATAATCTCAACTAACCTATTGAAACGGATTGAAATTTTTGAAAATTGATATCAAAGCAAAAGAATATGAGGGTGTTTTTAATTCTTTAGACAGTTTATCTGGTGAGAGAGCTTTTAAGGCCCAGAAAATAACTTTTGTGCTAAGTTATATTTATAGGTTTTTAAGTGAGTGCTGAAAATTACAGAAAAATTTATAGAAAAACAAAATTACTAAGTAAAAAAAAAAAGTTAGAGCTGGAAGGATCTTGTAGAATGAAACTTTCCATTTTTACTGTAATCAGTGTGTGTATCAAGGGCCATGGGTCGAATCAGAGGAGGGGGTGAGAGGAGGCCTAAACTTTAGACATCAGCCACCCACCCCCTTTCCCATCTGGCTACTTAAGCCAGAACATGTCTGCTTTTCACCTGTGTTTTTGTGAGGATTCTGACTGCTATTTCTTTTGGGAAAGGGGATTCTCTTGCTAAAAATTGAAAAAGTTAAAACATATTTGGCATATGAGGAAACTGAGGTATGGAGAAGGTAAACAGCCTACCTAAGATCACACATCATTCAAGCCACACTCTTTAAAGGACATCAAATGGGATTTATCATAGTTGGCTGTTCATGTAAAGTAGGCACACGCATCTTAATTTTATAGCACCATTTCAAAATTTCCTGAAAATACAGACCAAATATAAAATATAAGATATAAATGAGTCTATAACTAGGACTTCTTTATTTGACGGCGAGGCTTCCCTAAAACTGGGAGGATGGCTTACCAGTGGTGATGCTCCAGCTGAGAAAGCAAAATCCCTGACACATTTCTGCTTAGCAACCAGTGATACTAATAAGCCCTCCCCCACCTATATCTTAAGGAGGATGAGCTGGAACATATGGCAAAAATCCTTATAGGTCAACAACAGAATGTTAAACACAATCCATCACTTTGCCACAAACTGATATGGCCCATGACACATAGGAGTAAATTGTAATGGACAGTCAGATAACAGTCTGCTCCCTGAATTCTTTGGTTACTGAAAATAAGGCTGCTTTGAACCTCCACAATATAAAGTCATACGGTAGCCAGACAAAGTACTGTCAGGCAATCATGGCTATGGCCAGCCTCCGAGACCAGCCATCCAGAAATGCGGGCTCCAAAAGACCGTGTCCTAGACTCTGCTCAAAAGAGCCCAGTCTTATAGGGTTTAATATTACATTATCCTGCTTTTGTATTTAATATCTTCCAGACCTTGAGACTGACATTTCATTACCAAAGTAAAGGAGGACCAAAGAGAAATATAAGAATGTATAATATTCACAGAAGAAATCTTACAAGCAGTTTAAAAGTATAATCTCTTTCCAGTGAATGAAGATTAAATGCTTATAAACACTAAAGCCAGAGAGAGAGGTAGAAGTTCAAATAGTACTAATGAATATACTTACTTTACTTAACTCCTTATATCTTTACTTTGCAGTCTCCTAAAAATTATTCAATTTATTTAATTTCATCCCCATTTGCATTTCTCCTGTTGCTTCTACAACAAGACACCCTATCTATGCTCTTTAAATCTCCCACTTCAGAGCTAACCTTCATAAAACCTTTCAAGGTTGTTTTCTTCATCATTATAATCCCCTTAGGCTACATAGAAAGCACAAGACTTATAGCTTAGCAATTAAGCACCTTTAAATCTATTGGGTTTTATGTATGTATATAGTACAGACTCAGAGAGTACAAAATAGACCCATATCTTCGTTTGCCGGGGCTGCTATGACAAATCCCACAGAACGGGTTGGCTTAAACAACAGGAATGTATTGTCCCACGGTTTGAGGGGCTAGAAGTTCAACCTCAAGTCACTGCCAGGCCATGCTTTCTCTCAGGTCTGTAGCATTCTGTTACTGGCTTGCTTCCAATCCTTGAGGTTTCTTAGCTTGTAAATGCAATTCTGCCCCCTTCACATGGTGAGCTCTCTCTCCTTATCTGGCTTCTCCTAATTGACTGTGTCTGATTTTCTTCTGCTTATAAGAACTTTAGTCATATGGATTAAGATCCATGCTGAAGGATGGTACAACCACTATGGAGGACTGTTTGGCAGTTCCTAAAGAAGTTGAATATAGACTTGCCATGTGACCCTGCAATACCACTACTGGGTATATACCCAGAAGAACTGAGAGCAGTGACACGAACAGACATCTGCACACTGATGTTCATAGCCACATTATTCATCATTGCCAAAAGTTGCAAACAACCCAGGTGTCCATCAACAGATGAATGGATAAACAAACTGTGGTCTATTCACACGATGGAATATTATGCAGCTGTAAGAAGAAATGAAGTCATAAAGCATATGGCAACATGGATGAACCTGGAGGACATTATGCTGAGTGAAGCAAGCCAGATACAAAAGGACAAATACTGTATGAATGCATTACTATGAACCAAATATATTGTGTAATATATTGTTTGATTCACACACACAAAAAAACAAAAAAACAAACAAAAAACAAAACAAAACAAAAAAAATTTACATGTATCCATTACATTTAATTGAGAAATGTATATATTTATTCATCTGTGTTTACTTTTTAGTTTTTAATTGCTTATGTTTTCAATTATTAAATGTACATAATAAAGTTAAAAAAAAAAAGAGAAATAGGGAAATGGGAGGGAGAAAGAAAAACGGAGAGGTGGGTAGAATAGGAGAAAAGGATTGGCTAAATATACATACCCACAGAAGGTCAATACTGGAAGCAAGAACATTTGGTCTAGAGTCTTCATTTAACAGATTAAAAAAACTAAGATTCGAAGAAGGGAATGTCTCATTCAGAATTATCAAGAAACTTAGTAACTGAGAAGGGTCTGGAACTGGCTGTTCAATATGGTATACCTGTAGCCACATGTGGCTAATCTGAATCGAGATGCACTGTGTATGTTTAAGTGTAAAATATGCATCGGATTTTACAGTTTTGCAGGGGAAAAAATGTAAAATATCTCATTAATAATATCTAATATTGGTTATATGTTGAAATGATAATATTTTGGGTATATTTCATAATATAATAAAATACATGTTTCATTTTACCTTTGTAAAAATGTAGCTACCAGAAAATTAAAATTTACATATGTGGCTCAAAAAAAAAAAAGATCCATGCTGATTCAATTTGGCCTCATCATAACAGGAGCCTATTTACAAATGAGTCCACACCCACAGGACTGGGGATTAGGGCTGGAACATGTCCTTGTGGGAAACATGATTTAATCTACCACAGCCACTTTGTAACTCCTGAGGAAAATATCAGTAAAACAATCAGGGTGTGGGGGAGGGGACTGGAGGTATGATAAGAAGACAAAATGCAGATAAGGGAGTACAACCTTCTGCAATGGAAAAAAACCACACAACTAGCAAAAGTGGGATTAAATCAAGACATCATCTTTTCTAATATATAAAACCAGAAGTTTTATAGCCCTATGTTTTAGCTCATTAATTACATTTTTTTTTTTTAAGATTTTATTTATTTATTCATTTATCCCCCCCCTTGCTGCTTGTGCTCGCTGGGTCAGCTAACCACGGTGCCGGCGGGCCCGCCCCCACCAGGAGGCCCCAGGAACCGAACCCGGGGCCTCCCATATGGCAAACGGGAGCTCCACCGATTGAGCCATAGCCGCTTCCCATTAATTACATTTTTAAATCTGTACAACTTATTCATTTAACAATATCTGATTTATTGAGAGTCCACTCTGTGCCAAGCAATGTTCAAACCACTTAGGGATTGATCAAGGAACAAAACAAAATCCTCCCCCATTTAATTTATACATGGGGAGTGGCATGGGCAGAAGTAAGACAGATAACAAACAAGATACATAAGTCAAATATATTTGTTAGCAGGTGATAAGTGATATGATTTTTTAAAAAAAGAAAACAGGGTGCAGGAGACCAGTAGTGACAGGCAATAGAGATATTGAAACTTAGATTTATCAGGATCATATTAATTTAGAAGAAAACATGAAGACAGTGAGCAACGTGGGCATCAAGAAAAAGAATATTCCAGGCATGCAGTCAGTGCCAAGGCCCTGGGGCAGGAAGAAGACGAATTTGACTAGAGAGGAAGGAACAAGAGGGAGAGTTGAAGAAGATGAGATTGGAATAGGGACCAGATTTTTCAAACAGCTTTATTAAGAAAATTCACATTCCATGCAATTCACCCATGTAAAGTGTACTATTCAATAAGTTTTAGCATATACACAGAGTTGTGCACCACAATCAGTTTTAGAACATTTTCATCATGGGCAGCAGATTTTGTAGGATCTTTTAAGCCATTTTACTCTGAATGTAAAGGGGAGTCATTGAACAGTTTGGGTCAGAGAATTGATATGATCTGACTTGCAATTATAGGGTCACTTTGGCTTGGGGGTGAAGGGGACAAAGGGCAAAGTAGAGAGAGACCAATTGTTGCAGTTACCAAGTAGGAGACGATGGTGGTGGTCCACAGTGAGAAATAGTTGAATTGTTAGACAGTTGAAGTAAAGCCAACAGCATTTGCCGATGGACTCGATGTAGGCTGCAAGAGAAAGGAGTAAAGGATGACACCCAGGTTTGGGGACTAAACAACTAGAAGAATAGAATTGTCATTGACCTCTAGGAGGAAATGATTTAGAAGGATGATGAGGAGGTCAACTTGTATCATGTTAAACTTGAGATGCTTATTGTCTACTGATGCAGAGATGAATAAAGCTCTGAGGTTCAGAAGAGATGACTGACCATATTGGAAATATATTTGAGAGTCATCAGCATGTAAATATTTAAGGCCATGAGATGGATGAGGTCACCATGAGAGTGAGTGTAGAAAGAGAAGAGGACTGAACCCCCGGGCATTCCAACACTAAGAGCTTAGGAAGAAGAAAACTTTGCAATGAACTAGATAGGTGAAAAGAATCATCTCTTCTGTTTCAGAAACATGGAACTCAGAAATCTGTTCAAGGTACCAGAACAAACTACCAATGGCCAATTACCAACTCAGACCACCTACCTTCCTCATCTGTGATTAGAGCACTGAGCACAGAGACTCTCAGGACATCCCAACAGTGAGAGAAGCCACTGACACACACGTAACTCAGCAGGGAGGTAGGGAAATGGGGCGGAGGAGGGGCTTTTGAAAAATGTCCTCGTGAGTCGCTTCATCTGACACCTGGACTAGCCAGTCTCTGCTTGGTTGGTGAAATCTGAACCAAGCTGATAGCAACACAAGGTGGTTAGCCTAAAGCTCCAAGCAACATCATAACTCTACCACCATGATTCTTAATACCAGAAGAGAATTTCCTTAGGGTAAGGATTTATTAAACATACAATAAGAAGGCATTAAGGTGATTGTATGAGTTTTTGATACTGCCAAACAAATTATCACAAGCTTAGTGGTTTAAAACAATACCCATTTACTATTTCAGAGTTTCTGAAGGTTAGCTGACCTGGTTGGCATCTCAGCATCTCACAAAGCTGAAATCAGCATTAGCCAGGCTGCATTCTCACCTGGTTGCTCAACGGGAAAGTTTCATTTCTCAGCTCCCTCAGGTTTTTGGCAAAATTCATTTCCTTTCAGCGTTAGAATTCATGGCAGTTTGTTTCTTTAAAGCCAGCAATGGAAAGAGAAAGTCTCCAATGTACCCAGTCTTTCTTCGAGGAAGACCTAGACCCTCTTTTAAAGGGCTTATCTGATTGCATCAGGTTCACCCAAAATAATCTCCCTTTTGCCTGATTCAAAGTCAACTGACTAGGGGCCTTAATAACATCTGAAAAATCCTTTCACCTTTGCCAGAAAATGTAATATAATCATGAGAGTGATAGCCCATCACCATTACCATATTCTATTGGTTCAAAGCAAGGTACAGGTTCTGCCCACACTCAAGGGGAGGGTACAATACAGAGCATAGCACAAGGGTAGAGGTCATGGAGGCCACCACAGTGATGGGACAAAAAACTAAATCATTCTATGAAATTCAAAGGAAAGTTTTTTATATATTTATTTTCTAACTATTTCTAAAGAAGTTTTAGATTACAGAAAAGTTACATGGAAAATACAGGGGATTCCCATATTCTCCACCCCTTCCCACCTCACATTTTCCCCTATTAATAACATCTTTCATTAGTGTAGTACCATTGTTACAATTGATGAACAAATATTGAAGCTTTGCAACTAACCATGGTCTATTGTTTACATTATGGTTTACACTTTGCACCACACAATTTTATAGGTTTTGACAAAATGTATGATGGCTTGTATCCATCATTGCAATATCATGCAGAACAATTCCCATGTCCCCAAAATGCCCCATGTTGTACCTATTCTTCCCTCTCCCTCCCCTCAGAACCTCTGGTGACCACTATCTTTCTATCAATGTTATAAGTTCTTCCATTACTAGAACAATAATAAGTCTACTTTGGTCCATAGTTGCATTCCTCCCTTATGTTTGTTCATTCATCAGTCTTGAGGATTTGGGGGTGGTGATGCCCACTCTGCTTCCGATTGAGAGGGGGCTTAGATCCCATGGGGCAGATGGATGGACATGTCTTGTGTGCAGTTGCAGATACTCCTGTTTTTTGGGATGGGTGTGTCAACATCATCATTTTGTTAGTTGTCCTAGATGAGTCTGATGAACTGGAGAGTAGGTGTTGGCTGCAACTCTGCTGAGATTTAGGCTTAACAAGCATATGAACAGACTGAAGATGTAAGTCTTTGGGACATATATTTAACAGGTATAGTGCTAATTATAGGTTTAAATAAAAGGGGCAGAAGAACCATTTGTAGGGAAATTATAAATGAGTCTAACTCTGTTACATTGGGGAAATACATTAATATATATTCCAAGGTAAGGCCCACCAATGGATACGGATCTCCTGGAGTTGTCTGTCCTGCCTATGTGTCCAGATGTCTCTAGAGCCCTCAGGAGCACCCCTGCTTGAAGCATTGTTTACTGTGACAGTCAGTGAGATCCTCCTGAGATGTGCATAGGCATAACCTCTGGAATGACCTCCCGACTCACTTAGAAATCTCTTAGCCATAAAAACTCTTTTGTATTCAATACTTCCCCATTTTGGTCAAGGCCTTTTTCCAAATGCATCATTAGTTAGTCGGCTGCTTGGTAATAATCCCTCTGAGCCAGGGAGGCCCATCCCCAGGACTTATGTCCCAGGCGTGGAGGGAAGGCAATGAGTTTATATGCCGAGTTTGGCTTAGAGAGAGGCCAAATTTGAGTAACAATGAGGTTCAAAGGAAAATATTGATCCTAAGGAAAGATACCTCTTAGGTGACAGTAAATAATGTCTGAATGATCATCTCTTGGGAAGAAAAGAATGAGAGAAATTCATGGGCCTGCCTTTAGAAACTAACTTCACCAGGCATGCAAAAAATTTGTCAGGAACCTTATGATTTTTAACAATAAAATAGAATACAGTTCTATGTAGGTGGTAGATTCATCTGTCATAGTCTGGTCTTCTCATTTAATATGAATGATGATCTGTCTAATACTGGAATAACAAGCATCATATTTCTTTTGGATGTTAAAAGACTATTTTTTGAAAGAAAAAAGTTATAATTCTGTACTATATGACCAGTAGTAGGAATATATGTATGATAAAGGCAAAGAAAATAGCACAAAGATCTTTACTATGCAAAGAAGGTAGCAGTGATAAAAATAATTTAACAATACTTGAATATGTATTTCCATCTAATTTCTAAATATAACTATTTGGCACCCTTACAAAAATTACTGTAAGGTCATTCTAACATTGCACAGAAGTACTCAGGGCTACCAGGAGTAGTTTCTAAAATGACTTCATATATTAGAGTTATTACACTGATAAAAATATGTATAGATTCTATACTCATCTAGGGAATTCCTGATTTACCATTGGATACCAACTCCCTGCAGAACTGATAAGGCTTTATGAAATCAATCATCTGTGATTATTCTAATGTATAACTGCATTCTAACTGTTGCTAAATGCAGTTTCTACTTCCAGTCACGTGGACCAACTTTGAAGATAATCACTGATGAAACATTCCAGGTAGACTCAGTAAGGAGGCAAAATGATGTAACATATCTGAGTCAGGAAGTGTGGCAAATGAATATTTGAATACTGGAAGCCTGGGCTTATCTCACAGAGAAAAGCCCCACAACACTTGAACAAATAGCTTTCCCATGAGACCAAATACACCATGAAGCATAGTTTTCAAGTAGGGGACTAGCCTAAAAATTGACCATTTTATAGCACATTTTTTCCTGCATATAGTCTTGGGTGGGGCATTATTAGGGCTGTGGTTCATCCACATTGGTGTAAACAATACATGGATCCTACTGTCCTACAGCTTCCATTCAGATGACTAAAGTCATGGGACTTTCAGCATAGCTAGCTGATGACAGTGCATACTATTTTGTCCTAAAATCCAGCTTGACCATGCACATACCCAGTAGTAGATCATAAGCTCTTTAAAGGCAAAGGACCAGGAATTGTTCAGTTCTTGGTATATAATAGTACATTAACAATGTTTTGTTTTGTTTTTGTTTTTTTTTTTTAATTTATTTTTATTGTGGGTAAAAATAAAAATTCTCACAATACATACAAACATTTGCAAAATGATATATAAATATATATGCATATATGTGTATTAACAATGTTTTTTTGAACTAAAATTCAATATGGAATATTTTCGGGAAGAATTCATGCAATGCACAGGATCAGAGGACTTCTGAGAGCATGTTCAACTCTCAGATTCCATTTAACTCAATAAACACTGCTTCTACTAACTGCAGGTATTGTGCTAGGTGATGGGGACACCAAGTAAATGAAGTCAGTCCCTGCTTTCAAGACACTCACATGATTGCCACATTCTTTATCCATTTGCCGTGAACACACTTCCTTCCAAAGAAACTCTAAGAAATGCCTAGTAAATAGAACCATGGAGTTCCACAGAACACAGTTCAACAATTTCCAAATAATGACTAAGGCCAGACTGTATAATTCAGGTTTTGTTTGCCAAACTGAGAGAGCTTCAACGCCTACCTAAATTTCAATCTTGAGGAATTCTTTAACAAAGATACCACATGTTAGGATTAAAATACATAAGCACTCTGGGAGAATTAAGCATTGACCACCACATTCCTTTTACTCAAACATTGTCACTTGCTGACAACACAGTTACAGATTGAGGGCAAAATTGCAGCTTGGCTAAATAAGCCCAAAACTCAATCTATCACTTATCTTTTCCATAAAATTAAGATCCAGAGAACTAAAGAATATTTTGTCTAGAATGATACAAATATAAAGGTGCAAAATCTCCCATGTACCTTGCAAAAATTCCTCTGTGACCTTTGGCTGTACAGTGACCTTAATAATGCAAGCCCTGATTTGAGTGCAAATATGTGGGAGGCATTTTCACCACTTTCGGGGACTTAAGTAAGTTTAAGAAATGTTTTTGCATTTATTGCATAAACTCATAAAGGCTCGGACTTTTGACCTATTCAGTGAAAGTCTGTACATTAAAGTTTGGTTTTCAAAACTGTGTAACTACTGCTTGCAGTTATAAATGTTTGCTTTCAATTCACAGGTTGCCATTATCTTAAAGGTGAAATTTTAACATATGACTAAAAGTCCTATAGCTTCAGCATCTAAGGTCAATAATTCACAGTGAGATCATAGGCTCTCTGTGGAAGGTAGTAGCATATTCACTTGCCTTATGAAAGGAAACGTAGGCATATGAAAAACATTTTGAGTTTAGTCTGTGCCTTGTGTGGGTGCCAGACATTTGTCTCTTAGCTAGCGCAGGTATAGGCAGTTCCTCCTTTGGGAAAGGCTTTCTGGGAAAGGTGAATTTGGGCTGTTCTGCTAGATTTACACATGTGGTCACCAGCTCCCCACGTGCATGGCCGTTCCAGAGTTACACTGGCCAGGTAGGAAGACTTTATGTTTTCTGTGGAAAAGATTCCAATTTGGTTCCCTGCTACCACGAAACAAATGTGTTGATTTTTCTTTTTTTGAGCTTCCAACTTTTGCAACCTTCCAAAAATAAATCAAACCAGCCATCAGGACACCGAAATAATACTACTACTAATAAGCAGCTTTGCCCAGACTTACATAAACAACACTTTTGAGGTAAACTTTGCCCCAAAGGTCTGGACACACTCTTTTTATGTAACCTGCTTGCTAATAATTACTAGACTTCGGTGCATCAACTCTGGAAATAGATTTTAATAGCAACCCCTAAAAACAAAAGACATTAAACGAGAATAAAAAAAAAAAAGTGTACCAAATAGAAAAACACTTGGCAGCCTTCTCCAGCCTAAATTGAAGACACCACCCGCCCGCCCCCGCCACTGCAAAGTTCTCCTCTCCAGATGGGCCCCGCCCACGGGACCAGAGAATCGGCCCAGGACTCCGCCCCCGTCCTAGGTCCGCCTCCGTCGTGGCTCCTCCTCTTTCCGCTCCTCCTAGGCTGGCTCCTGGAGCTGGGGTCAAATTGCCAGAGCAGACTGATTTGCATAGCCCAATGGCGGCGCCGTATGCAAATGAAGCTGGAGGTGGTTGGCTGGGGGTTGGCAGAATAATTCGGGTGAGCCGGACCCTTTGTCCTTCAGTAGCTGTGGGGCAGCTGCCATAGTTGTGCTGCGGCGGTTGGCGTGGGGCAGAGAGCGAAAGAGCGAGCTGAGCGAGCGGGGCGGGAGAGGCGGGCGGTGCAGTGGCGGTGGGCGCTGGAGGAGGAGCCCGGGCTGGCGAGGGGCGGCCGGGCTGTGTCGCGGCGGCCGGTGAGCGCGAGGAACTGGAGCTCGCTGCACGGCGCCTGTGAGGGGAGTGTAGAGGGCAGCCGCCCGCGCGCCTGCGGTGGCAGGAGCAGCCCGCACGCCGCTCTCTGTGGGGACTTGCAGTTGCAATATGACTTTAGAGGAATTCTCAGCTGGAGAGCAGAAGACCGAAAGGTAAGTCCGCCTGCGGGCCTTTCCGGCGGGTGGGGATAGCCAGAGCTTCTTCCTGGCCAGCTCTCGCCCACCCAAGGGTAGGAAAGCTGTGGAAGGTCTGCGGGGGAGCGAGCGGAAAAGTTTGCTGAGGGCAACTCCCGCCTTTCTTCCTCAGGGAACCCCCCACCCCCTTCGGCCCCGCGGACTTTGAGAGCGAGCCCCTTCCCCAACCCGGCCAAGCTCCTCCGGGGGCCTTGGCAAAGGGCGGAAGCCACTGCCCCTGCCCGTGCGGCCCCTGTGGCAGCGCCCAGCACCGGGGTCTTGCTGCCTCCTCTGGGGAGGGTGGCGGTGGCACCCTCGGGGCCTCTCACAGGGGCCTGGGGGTTGGCGGGGCCGGGAGCGGGGGACCCGGATTACAGAAAGCACTTGGGAGGGGGCTCGTGGTTGCAGGGCGAGGAGCGGCGACGGCCCCCGAGGGGTCCCGGGCTGACGGCACCCTTTCGTCCTTGCCTGCGTTTAGGATGGATAAGGTGGGGGATGCCCTCGAGGAAGTGCTCAGCAAAGCCCTGAGTCAGCGCACCATCACTGTCGGGGTGTACGAGGCGGCCAAGCTGCTCAATGTGTAAGTGGGGCCCTCGCGTGTCCCCTCGTGGCGCCCTTCTCTCCTCGGCCCGGGACGTCGCCCTCGAGGGGCGCCTTTAGTTCAACAGCGCCGCCTCCTGCTGCTTTCTGCCGGCCTGCGTGGCTGCCTGGCCCAAGGGAAGCGAGCGGCCCCAGGGGCGACCCGGGGAACCCCAGCACGACCCCCCGGGAACTCGGGAAGGCTGGGCGGGTATGGCGGGCGGCCCTGCGGTCAGGTCGTGCGTCGGTGTTCACCGCCCCGCTCGCTGCCCGCAGCGACCCGGATAACGTGGTGCTGTGCCTGCTGGCGGCGGACGAGGACGACGACAGGGATGTGGCTCTGCAGATCCACTTCACCCTGATCCAGGCGTTCTGTTGCGAGAACGACATCAACATTCTGCGCGTCAGTAACCCGGGCCGGCTGGCCGAACTCCTGCTCCTGGAGACCGGTACTGGCCCCGCGGCCAGCGAGGGCGCCGAGCAGCCCCCAGACCTGCACTGCGTGCTGGTGACGGTAAGGGAGGAGGGGACTGCGAGCTGATCTGGATTAGAATCCTGCAAGGGCAGAGAGTCGCCTGACTGCAGATCTGGAATATGTGGGGGTCAAGGGGGTGGTAGCCTTTGCCCCACAGAAAAAGTGTGATCGGACTTTAAGCCGAGATGTGCTGGTTTCATCATCAGGATTTTCCCTAGTACAGGACATGTCTAAGCACGTTGGAGGCTGCCAGCAGCGGAAGAGATCCCTGTGAGTCAGCACTGTCGGCCCAGCTACTCCCTACCTACATCTGCACTACCTCCCGTGACTAATTCCTTTAACAGGGCAGATTAGATAAAGCCAAATAAATTCCTGGCTCACCCTCATTAAGGAGTCAGCTTCATTCTCTGCCAGTCAAAGCTAAAAATAGAAGTGGTGTAGGAGACAGACCATATTAATTCCCTAGACATACATTACTGGGATCAAGTGGAAATTTTTGCTTTGAAATTTTGTATTTTTAATGGACTTTTCTGTTAAAAAATTTTTTTGCGTAGGTAGGTAAGTTATGTTTTCAGAAGTAAATATGATAATGTCTTTTAAATTTTACTCTTTTCTGACTGGTCTAGTTAAGTGGCACACTGTTTTTGCTACTTCACTATTTTGGGGCTGCGGGCGGGGAATAACAGGTGGCAATTCTATTTAATTGCTATGCAGCTCATCTCTTTGTACCTATAGCGTGGAAATAGTTCCCAAAGTTGTTTAACTCAGGTCTCTGCCAGGGTTCCAGTTTGCAGGGCAATCCTGTGAATGACATTCTCTTGAAAAGTTGAATAAATATCATCATGTAAATATAGGTATGGGCACACGGGTTGCATGTGTTCAGGCTTTGCAGAATGTAGTTTAATAGACAATTACCCTATACAATTTTGCAGGAAACATATCTAGAAGAAATTTCATTTTTTGTCCTTCTAACTTGTCTCGTTTTGCAGAGCCAAGATAGAGAATGTTCAAGTGTCTTCCCATCGAAAATAGTGTAAATTACTAGCAAATCTGATTTTTTAAAATAGTAAATTTATGATTCTATATTTGTTCCCAGAATCCACATTCATCACAATGGAAGGATCCTGCCTTAAGTCAACTTATTTGTTTTTGCCGGGAAAGTCGCTACATGGATCAGTGGGTTCCAGTGATTAATCTCCCTGAACGGTGATGGCATCTGAATGAAAGTAACTGAACCAAATTGCACTGAAGTTTTGAAATACTTTTGTAGTTACTCAAGCAGTTACTCCCTACACTGATGCAAGGATTACAGAAACTGATGTCAAGGGGCTGAGTGAGTTTAACTACATGTTCTGGGGGACCGGAGATAGATGACTTTGCAGATGGAAAGAGGTGAAAATGAAGAAGGAAGCTGTGTTGAAACAGAAATCCAAGTCAAAAGGAACAAAAATTACAGAGAGCCTTGCAGGAAGGAAAACAAACTATGTATTAATTTGGGATGGTTGAGTTACATTAAAGTAAACCAAATATGCTTTGTTAAAGTTTAAATGTGCAGCAGTAGTTTGGATATTTTTGGTTTCTATGCCCTAAAGTAAAAGAAAAGCAGAAAGGGTTCATCCTATTTTAAAACCATATTTTATTTTGATGAGAGGTTAAATTCTCAAAGTTTTATTATAAATTGTACTAAGTTATTTTATGACAGGAAAGGTTATTTATGCTATAAATTTTTGAAACACAATACCTACAATAAACTGGTATGGAATAATTGCATCATACTTTACTGTGTGCTTTTTTTTCCTTTTAACTTGGACTTTTTTAAGTGACATTTTAAAAAATTTCCACATCAGGTTGCACAAAAGGGATTAACTTGGGACTTTTTAAAAATAGTTTTTTATATATTTGGAAAAATTAAAACCCTTGTGAAAGCATGAATTTTGTATATTATATATACTGTGTTTATATGTGGGTTCCACCTTTAAACATTTGGGCTGGAAATGGAAGCATAATTTTGTTCTTTATTCAATAGACACTATACTGATCTATGCACAGGAGGTTCCACACTAGGCCCAAAGTTAGGAAAACAAAGATATTTAGGAGTTAGAGAAGGGAAAAGGCATGATTAGAGATTGAACTTGCAAAAATCTGAATAAATAATTAAAACTCAATGATAAAAATGCCATGAAAAGATTATATGCAAAATGTTAAGGAAGCAAAGAAGAGAGAGTGACCAAAGCTACCTGAAAGAGCAGTAAAGTTTTTACTGAGGAAAGATCATTTTATTTGGGTCTTGAAAAATGAGTTTCATTTCTCTAGCTATAGAAGGGAGAAGGCTATGCTGGCAGCGGCAATAGTTTGTGCAAAGGCGTTAAGGCCTGAAAGACCAAAACTTTTCAGGCAACAAAGAGTGAGTCTATGTGTGGTTCTGGTGTAAAAGGATAAGAGAGATAAGGTTGAAAATGTAGGTGGGGATTAGAGCCAGACTGTAGAGCATTCCATGTCACTCTTAGGCATTTGCACTTCCTTCAGTAAACTCTGGGTAGCCCACAGAAGCCTTCACAAAGGGAGTGACCTGATCAGTGTTCTAGGAAGATAACATAGGCCTGTGAAAGCCTGGTTATTGGGCTGAGAGATTGTAGGTAAGAAGGCCAATTAGAAAGTGACTAACAGTACAAGGCTGTGCATTTTGCAGAACTATGTACTTCGGGAACAAACAGGGAAGTGACTTGGCAAAGATTTCTGGTGCCCTTAGTCTCTTCCTAGAGCTGTATGTCTTCCAGTTGAACATTTCTGTTAAGATTCTGAAGAGTCTAGTTAAATAATATTGGATAGCAGAGAAGAAATAAGGCTTCAGCGGAACAATCATTTTAGTTGGAAGAGTCACTTGGTAATTAACTGCAACAGTCTCATGTAGGCATAGCCAAAGAAAGCATAAATGCTTACTGAGGCAAGGCCTAATATAGCTTCAGGCCGTAGGTTTCTTGATTTTGGATGTTTTTTTTTTTTTTTTTTCACCTACATCTCAAACCATACCTCCTATTGCTCCCTGTCATCTGTCTCCCATCCTTGTCATGACTACCTACAACTGGGAAAAAGTAGAGAAAAACAACTAACGGCTACAAAAATACCCAAGTTTCTCCTCTCTTATGAATAACAAGCCCACGGGCCCTTCACCTGACAAATAAGTTTTGGTTTTCCACATCTACTAGAAATGTGGGTTTTTAGGCCTTGTTTAGACTTGCGTGTTTTAAGTTAGTGTCCTATCCAAAACATAACTGGATTAAATATTTTTTTTATATTACTAGAAGTTTAAGAGCAGTGAGTTTTAAAAGATAGACGTTTTTACCTTCCCATTAAAGTAAGGCTTTTCAATCCTTTCTCAGAACTACTTGATAAAAACCCTTCTGCAAAGATAAGTAAATTATAAAATAGGCAAGCAGAATGGAGAAAAACAGCTTTACAAGGTAGAAAGAACACTGGAGCATCCAGTCTATTAGTCCCTCTCCATCCCATTTTCCTCATCTGTAAAGTCGAGATGAAATTACCCATCTTGCAGAGTTGTTGCCTGTCCTACAAGACTGTAACTTCCCTGAAGGAAGATTCGTAGCACTTAGCAGACATACCAGCAAGCAGTAGGTGCTGAATTAATATTTGTTGCATAATGAATGCAAATTACCTGGCACATGATAGGTACTCAACATAGTGTACCTATTGCTAAAACCCACGTAATAGCAATAGGAAAACAACTTGTAACATTATATATATATATGAAAGCATTTCTGAATCTCTATTCTAAATTCATAAAGCTTATAAAGTAGTAGTATACATTCTTCAAATTATTTTGTTTAGGCAAATGTCAACAATTATTCAATGCTGCTGATTCGGTTTTTGTTTTAAATTTTAACTGCTGTAATTCTTTTTTGCTTGTACATAACACAAAGCCAACTCGGCGTTGAAAAACTCAGTCATGAAACAGTTGAGTTAATTGAAAACAAGTGCACAATTACCTGGAAGGCTTCTTCCGCCAATTGATACTTAATACTCTTCAGTCGTCACTTTAAAAAACATTAAGACTTCCTACTGCAAGCTAGGTGGAAATGTTACAAGAACAAAAATCCCCTCATCTTCCTGAAATATGTTTTATGTTGAAAAAGTGGAAAGCACCTGTCCCCTTCCCCCCACTGGCAATTTTACCTCAGTGTCATAAATAGCATTGCCTCCCCATTTCCACAATTAACCAAGGTCCTCAATAAGTTAAACTTTTATAATGAAAGGACTCAAAAGGTTAATTGCCCATATACATAATTTTCCAAATAATAAAGGGTCATTTTAGGAAAGAGCAATTTGTTTAATGTCAATTGGAAGCATTTCCAAAGCATGTTTTGAGATGCCTTATTATAACACTTGTGAAGTGATCATTTCCTTAATTTTCAACTACATGGGTTAAATTTTATTCTTTGATGTGTGGTAAGAGATTGCAAGCAGTAAGGTGTGTTTCCTTCAAATGAACACAACTCTCAATGGCAAGATTTAACACCAATCCAGTGTCCCTCAAATTAAGGGTTGATTTTTTTTTTCTTTTGAACAATCCTTGGTACCTAAGATAAACATAAGAATCCTGTGAAAAAGATGTATTTATCAAAATCCCCAAGAAATGTTTAGTCAGTGCCAGCCTACCTTGGGTAAGGAATTGACAAAAAATCAGACATGTACTCTGGCCTAGTGAAATAATGAGACATCGGTACATATAGTCCAAAGCACAAAGTGCTAAGCAACCTTAGAAAGGCCCAGAGAACTGATATGAGATCTCAAAGAGTAGACATCTCTGGTGAGGCATATGGGGTGGGAATGAAGGAAAAAAATTGTAAATAAACTCTTTGATCAGAGGTTAGCATTGTAGTTTGCAAACAGTACACAAAAATATTAGTTAATCAGATGCCCAAATAGTGAATATAATTGTTAGGTGCTGTGGAGAATCCAAAAATATACTCTATAGGGGGTGCTTGTACTTTAGAAGTTTATAATCTAATAAGGAAATCAAGATAAACACATCTATTCCTTTAATACTATGTATTGAACGTCGAGCATGTCCCTGACACGGTGTTAGATCCTGGGGCTACAAAAGTGAAAAAGCAGGGACTCTGCCTTCAAGGATGTGCACAATTTAGTGGGCATAACTGATACCAACAATATAGGGTGATAAGTGATAAGGAGGTATATCCCAGACCTAAATGTTCCTGGGAGTAGGGAATGGTTGCCAAAGGAAGGAACTGATAACCAGTGAGCACTAAACTCCAGGGGAATGTGGAGGACATTTGTCCCAGGATGGGGAACTGCAGCTCTGGAGGGTATGAATTCAAGGCATGTTTGGGGCTGGCTCCTGGGGGACAACTACACTACCACCCACCACACTTATATAGGGCTTATGGTGCCAAGCACCTTCCTAAGCACTTTATTTATAGTAATTAGTGCTCACAATGATCCTATGGAAGTGGATAAAGTTATTGTTCCCATTTTAAAGATGAGGAGACCCAGAACAGAGAGATTAAGTAATTTCCCCAGAGTCACATTAATAGTAAGCTGCAAAGCCAGGATGCAAACTAAAGTAGTCTGGCTCCAGAATCCATGTTCTCTAATGACAGATGATGAAGTAGGAAAGGTGGTAGGAACGAGAAAATGGAGGGCCCCAGCAAGCCAAGCTTTTTAATCCATTAGTTGATAAAAAGCCATTTAAAAATAATAGTTAAAACTGAGAGAAGAGGCAAATTGTTCTAGGTCCATCTTTTCATTGGGAGTCTCTTCAGCCATTGCAAAGAAATGTGTATTTCTCAGCTCCTGGTGGGATGACATCACGAGAGACTGGAAACTGACCTTGTTTAAGTTCTACGCTTCCTCCTTCCCCATGCCTGACACTTGTAAAGAGTGGCAACCTCTCTCTTCAACTCAGCTGACTCTCAGCTGGAAGAACTCCAGGAGAGCAGGCAGTGTTCCTCAAACTTCCCTGATGATAAGAATCACCTGAAGTACTTGTTTAAGGAAAAAAAAAAGAAAATTCTGAGCCTTATCTCAGTCCCACTTAATCTGAAGCCCTAGGGAAGGGGTCTTGAAAACTGTATTTTTAACAAGCACCCAGAACAATTTGCTACCTGGGGATGGTTAGAATTTATTAATTTACTAAGGTAATTACTACACAAGTTACAAGAACCATAAAAGGTGGGAGAGTCCACAAAGAGAATGGTTCTTACCTCTGCCTCAAACTGATCGATCAACAGATATTACCTGTTATGTGCCAGATATGGCACTGGACACTTGGGAGAAGATGAAGAAGCTGATCAGTCTGAGAAAAGCAGTCTGTTATTGTAATACTCAGTATCAGGCACACAGTGGGTGCTCAGGAAGTAAGTGGAGTTCCATTTCTCTTACATCCCACATAGCACTTTCTAGCTTACAACGTACTTTCACATTTATTAATTTGTTGGATTCCCTGCTAAAGCAACGGAGGCTCAGAAACAAACAGCGGCACCTCCAAGGTCACATGGTAAGTAAGTGAAAGAATCAGAATTTTACTGTGAACTCAGTCTGCTTTATCCAGAGCTGTCTTTCAGAGACCAACCAAACAGGAGGGGTTAGCCTGGGGGAGGATGAATCTAATTGAATCTACTCTTTTTACTAATCCATCACATGGGACAGTGCCTCGGGAAAACTAAAGAAGACAAAAAGCAGAGAGGAGAGAATTCAAAGAATTGTTCTCTTCCATCTTAGAATCTCATCACAGGAAAAGTGATCTTTGTGTCCCTGTGTGCTTTTATCCTAACATCTTTTCCAGAATTAAGTGTCTGAGAAAGAACTTATTATGCAGAGAAGCAGCAACCTTTCTTAGGATCATCACTTCACATGTGATCATATCACATATTTTAGTCTTATTACCATCATCAAAATAATCACTCAGCAAGAAATCCTCACTTGGAGAAGAGCCTTCCGATTTCATTTTGCCTCATTGTGTAACTATTAAGGACAGGGCTGGCAAAAGATAAAGAATAAAAGCACAGCAGTTAAAACAGTGGGCTCTTAGAACCAGCAAGACCTGGGCTTGGATCCTGGATCCTAGCTAGAACTTGAGAAAGTCAGTGTAACCTCTCTAAGCCCCGGCTATACATCATTGGGTTGTTCATTGGTTGTTGTGAGGATTAAAGGAAATAATGCATAGAAAGCACTTAGTTCAGTTTCTGGCACATAATAAGCACTCAAATAAATGTAGCCTAATAACAATGACATCTTTCATGGGTTGCTAATTTTCTTTCTTCTTCTTCTTCTTTTTTTTTTTTAATATGGAACCCTTCACGAATTCACGTGTCATTCTTGTGCAGGGGCCATACTAATCTTCTCTGTATTGTTCCAATTTTAGTATATGTGCTGCTGAAGTGAGCATGGTTGCTAATTTTCTATGTATGTTTGCAAATTAGAGGATTATGTAAGTAAAAAAGAAAGTCCCCACTAAACCACACAACCCCAAGTAACAATACGGAAAGACACCCTCAATCAAATTATATTAATTCTCATTAATCTCCTTTGTCCTCCTCATTCCCATTACCTTAATTTAGTTCTTCATCTCTCAATATCTCTCTGTTAAATGTCAAGAGCTGAGCACCTGCTATGTACCAAGTACTGTGCTAGCACTTGCCGTGCTACTTGCAGTCTAGTCCAGGAAGCTGACACACGGATGACTTGAAGTCAGTGTGGTGCCAAGTGCTGGCAAGTTTGGGCATGCACAATGTGTGTGCACGTGCCCATGTGTATATGTGTGTATGGGGTGGTGGTAGTGAGGGAGTCCTCCAGGAAAGGGTGATGCTTGACCTGAGTTTTGAAGCATTAGGAGCTAGTCAGGGGAGAAGGATGTGGTACATGAGGGACTCTTTCAGTCCCCGTGTTTGCTAGAGGATTAAGTGTTAAGGAAGGGAGCCGAGAAAGGCCGGACTGATAAGGCAGAGACCAGATGGCAGAGGTCCTTGTATGTTCTTCTGAGGACCATGGACTTTACCCTACAGGCAGTGAGGAGTCTCTGAGGGTGCTATACAGAAAAGTGAAATGGTCAGATTTGAGTCTTCTATGGTGTACTCTCCTCAGGTGGATTCAACTGCTCAGGCCACAGCGTGCTGCAGAGATTTGAGAGTGTAATGAAAGGTGACAGCTGTTTATTGTTCCTGTCTGACCTGCTCAGCTCTCTCCTCCTTCGGCTAACCTTCTTTCCTGTGAGCAGCCCTCACCCCAGCCACAAGGGTAGGCTTGTAATAAAGGCCTGGCCAATCTTCCTGGCCATGGCTATTGGTTCAGAGGTAGACATGTGACTTCAGCTGGGCCAATCAGAGGCCTACTTGAGATTTTTCCAATAATGAGGAGAAAGTCTAACATTCCTTACAACCTGAATGACTCTCAGGTTTCTAGCTTGGGTGGTTTAGTGACAATAGTGCTACCACTTGAAATACAGAAAAAAGAAATTCAAGGAAGGGAGAGTTGGGCTTAGTCTTAAACACATGACGTTTCAGGGGCTTGTGGGACTATCTGTTGGGAATGTCCAGTAGGGTAGTAGACTAGATAAGTCTGGTGCTTGGAGAAGAAATCAGAGTCAGTCATTTTAGTTTGGGAAATCCTCAGCATAGAAAAATTATGAGAATGGATGAGATCTCCATGAAGAATGGGGGAATTAAGAAGAGCAGCAGTGAATCAGATAGAATCTTAGGACTGAAGGTGGGATTTTAGGGGGCGGACTTAGGAATAGGAGCAAAAGGAGATAGAGGAGGAGAAAAAGGAGAGTCCAGTGTCATGGAAATTGGTGGTGCAGAAGAGTAAGTTTAAAGAAGGGAATGATTCACATTGTTCAATGTAGCAGAGGGGTCCATGAAGCAGAGTCTAAAAAGGCTCCACTGAATTTGGAAATTAGGAGGTCATGGGTCATCTTATTTAGTGGGAGTAAATGCCAGATAGCAGTCCATGGATAAGATGGGAGGTGGGGAAGAAGAGGCAAGGGTGGTAGATCCTTCTTTAGGAATTTTTCATAAAGAAGGAGAGAAGAGGATAAGGGGCTAAGAGAATAGCTGGAGGACTTGGCTTGGAACAGGAGGCTGCATTTCAACTTTTAAATCTGAGGAGAACAGTGTGATGGAAACGTTTGGATGCAGGGAGGTAGAGTTTCAAGACTTCAGGCCAGGTGACCCCAATATATATATTTTTTGAGGGAGAAGGCAGAATAATTTGCATGGTGAAAAGGAGATAAATAGGGGAGTTTGAGGAGGGTGATAAAAGTTTGGAATGGGAAGAGTTGCGCAAGTACTAAGAAAAGGATTATGAAATACTGTTGGGGACCTAGCAGAGATTAGAAACACAACCACCAATTTTTCTCCACTACAATTTATTCTCCTTGTTCATTCTAGTTATAATTATGAAAAACAAAGGCGATCATGTCATAACCCTGCTTAAAAATCTTTTACCAACTCTCCCCAATTGTCTATACAAACTCTGTCTTTGACCATTTGACCCAACCTTCTTTCCCGGCCTCATCAGCAGCCATTGTTCTCCCCATACTCCTGCCAAAAAGATCTCTGATGCCCTGACACCTCAGGCTTCTTCTAGGGCTTTTGCATAGGCTATTTTGGCTACTGAGAATATCTTTTCCCTATTCTCCACTAACAAACTCCTATTCATCCTTCAAGGCCCAAATGAAATACTGCTTTCTCTGTGAAATCTTTTCTGCCTCTTTCAGGCAGAGCAACTCCTTATAATAGCATTTACCACATTGCATAGGAATTTATTCATTTACCTCCTACTGCCTACTCCCTCTACCCTCGCCCCCCACCCCACTACTGGCAGATACTATCTTTTGTGGGTTTATCCTAGGACATATCTAGCCCAGTGCCTGAAGTATAGTAGGAACTCCACAAATGAATTCCTTTTTATCCTGCTTCTTTTTTTAAAACAAATGTCCTGCTATTCTTTTTTTTTTTTTTTTTGAGGTACCAGGGCCAGACGTTGAACCCAGGATGTCCACCTGGGAAGCTGGAGCTCAACCACTGAGCCACATGGGCTCCCTGAGTTGGTTTCTTCGTCTGTTTGCTTGTTGTTTTTTTTAGGCACCAGGAACTGAATCCAGGACCTCCCTTGTGGGAAGCAGGTGCTCAACCGCTTGAATCACATCCACTACCCATGGTACTCACATTTAATGTTTGAGTGGGCTATTTTCCTCTTTGTAGTTATATTTTATGAGTTCATTTTAGAAAGCATTGTTGATACTTTAGTTCATTTAAGAACTTGACTCATTTAATTCTATTAAGTGTGTAGACAATCATTGCACAAAATATCTTTCTACAATTCATTTTGCCTTAAAAACTCCTTCCAGTCCTGCCGATGAGTCAGTAGCTGAAGTATTAGGAAGTAATTCCTTAAATATCTTTTAAATACCTACAATTATACACAGAAAATCCATATACTCTTCTATGACTCCATACCCTGAACTTTGGTTCTTTCCTCCTGATTTTCAATTCAAGGAGGAAAAAGTAAAATGACTTGGGACTGGAGATGACAAAAAGTGACTGAAAGTGAGTTGCTCTCCTCTCTCAAATTTATGTAAAAATTTAAAGCTAGAGGAAATGTTAAAAATTACCTAGGCTAAATCCTTTTGTTTTATATGGGGAAACAGGACCAGAGGTCATAAATGTCCGAAGGAAGCACAGAAAACTAGTGGCACAGTTAAAATAGAATCTACATATCCTGATTGCAAGGCACGTGCTCTTTCTCTTACATCATACTGACTGCTCGTGAAAAATGTGGTTACTTTGAAAAGTGTATCAAAACACTTTTGGATCTCTCCAAGCATCCCATTTCCTCACCTATAAAGTAGGGATAATAATAGCTACTTTAATGGTTTGAGAGCTAAATGAATTAATAGATGCAAAATTCTAAGAACAGTACCTGGCCATGGTAAGTACCTGGAACACAGTACTGTTTATTATTAGTAGTAAAGTTCAGGACATTAGACTCTTGATTACTGAAGAATTTATCCACTCATCTTACCTTACTTGACTGATTTTAACATTACCAACCTTTACTTAAAGTTACCCTTACCCTTGATCCAAGGGACATCAAGAACCAAGTCTGTCAGTGCCTGGCAGAGCAGGTACCACTGCACACGTTTGTTCAGTGACTGCCTGCCTTAGGCCTGGAACTAGTACACATATTTATGGCTTCACAGAGCCCTTGTGACGTCACATGGCTAATGTCCTTAGTTAGGACCAGGTTTCACCTCTCTTAGAGAATGAAGCCCCCACTTCTGTCAGTAAACAGGGTATGCATGTATGGAGGCTGGGGAGTGGAGTGTCATTGAGGCTGGAGCTCAAAAGCAGCACACAGATGTCTCAGCTGCAAACTTCTCAGATTTTCGTACCTGGTATCAAACAATTGTGTACCTCAACCATTTCAACTACTTGCGTTCATCATCTAATAGATTGCCTAAGAAGATGTATACTGGTTTCTGAAAATATTATAGTTGAAGTGAGGGTTCATGCAACCAACTGCACATATTTGTCCGGGGCTGGCCTATGGTTAAATGGCCTTAAAAGACTTGAATGACTCAGATAAAGAGACAGAAATTAGAGCAACATAAAGGCTCATTTGAAGGCAATGGTTATTTACCACTCAGTGTAACGGGGCAGAGTGGCAAGGACCATGTTCTGAAAATAAGCTAAAGGAGCTAGCAATGCCAGGCTGCACAAAGACGGCTAGACCTGTTGATGAAACCAGATTCTGCAAACAGGGTCAGAGCTGTAAGGCAAAGGTTGGGAGGGCCAAATACATAAAGAACATCTATGTAGCTAGCCCTAAGTAAGAAAGCTTACAATGAATATTTATGTGTAAATGTGCCCATACCCAGGACTGAAGAAAGGCAGTGTGACATGTATCTCCACACTAACCCCCCACCCCTACCTGCATGCTTGAGAGTTCCTTGGTTTGTACCATTAAGGTAGTATATATTTCACCTGCTATGTTTACTTACACATTCTTCCCTTTTCAACCTCCTTATCCCTATTCCCCCTGCCCCTGCCCTGCCCCTCCGCCCTTAAAATTCATCCAAACTCAATCCTACTCACCATCCCCAGTACCTTGTTTTAAGAACTTCTGGTAACTTGGTCAGTCAGAGCCAGTGAAAATGCTTTTTAGTTGTTGACTATCTTTTGCTCCTACTCTTCGTGTGCCTGTAAATACTGCTTCTCAGAAGCAGGGGCCATTTCTGTAGCTTACTTGGCTCATAACTAGGTGCTTGTTGGCTGCCTCCCTTTTTTCTTCTTGGATGATGTTGTCCTCCCTTCGTGTCTGTGAGAATCCCAGCCCCGGGGGAAGGGACAGAGGAGTAGGCAGGGTACCTTCAGCGAACACTTGGTGAATATGAGTCACCACAAGCCTAATGACCTTCCATTTGTTATCTGTTTCCATGGTCACAGCTGGGTCTCAAGGATGGGAAACAGCCCTCCACACACTGTGAATCATTACGTCATTCCCCTCAACAACCTTCACTGCCTCCTTGTTGTGCACAGGATAAACAATTTGTATCAGAGACCTTCTGCACACGAGTTTTGAGTCCACTTTTTTACTGCTGTCATTTCCTCCCAAGACTTCATTCCAATGCAGACAGTGTTTCTTCTTCCTCCTTCAAGCTCAAACATCATCTCTCTTGGATGCCTTCTCAGACTTCCCTGATGGAGAACTGGTCTCTCCTTCCACTGGGCCCTCACAGCATTTTGCGGTCATCATATAATACTGAAATTACTCATTTATATACCTGCCATTCCCATCCTCCACCCTCTAGAGCACCTCACAGGCTGGTGTGAGTCCTAATCTTTGGGTGTCATCAGAGC
Organism: Tolypeutes matacus; assembly: GCA_026826555.1. NCBI lineage: Eukaryota > Metazoa > Chordata > Mammalia > Cingulata > Chlamyphoridae > Tolypeutes > Tolypeutes matacus. The sequence continues at coordinate 64,984,467 of JAKSZT010053883.1, forward strand.
CTGACTCTTGGCACCTGGCTCTCTGCGGGTGCTCAGAAAATGTTACCTGAATGAATGAAGGAAAAGGGGAAGAGAAATTGTCTTTTATTAATTTATTGGGCAAAAAACTGACAGGACGATACAGTGAGGCACTGACCCAGTAAAGAAAGCAAACGGTGTTTTAATGAATCTTCTTTCAAATCTGTGAACATGTTAGCTGTGACATAAATGCTTTTATTCTTTCCATAGGACAGAGTTCCAAACAATGATCACAGTGTTTAGGTTAATAAGATACTGGACAGATGAGTAGCCAAAGAATGTTGTAAAATAACAAAATCTCATCAACTATACAGCAATCACAGATTTACCAAGACATCAAGAGAATATGTGTTTGTAGTTACATACCTAAAAATAAGACATTATTACAGTAACCAAATCCACAAAATTGGGAAAAAAAGTGCTATTTAACACAAAGGCCTTTCACAAGCTATTAAATGATCATACATTATAGACAAACCAATTTCATATTTGAAGCAGCTTATAGCACCAACATGTTGGTAGGACCAGTAGAGGGGTAGGACCATTGGATTGAGGTGTCTTGAGAGCAGGAAAGGGTCTCAGCGATCATCTACTTCAAACCCCTCATTTTACAGACAGAAAAATGGAGACCCACAGAGGTGAAGTGCCTTGTCCAAAGTCACACCACACAGAGTTGGCTAGAAAATGATCCAGGGCTAAAATCCAGGCCACAAGGCCTTAGGTAAGTGCTCTAGTTTAGTGTATGTATAATTCTATTTAGTTCAATATATTTTTTTCCTATTAACAGGTCTACCATAAAAGAAAATCAATACAATTCATAACATAGTCTGGTATTGTAATTACTTTATTGAGAAAAGGAATGACATGTACTATAATTCACTTCCTGGGCCTATAAATCTTAAAATTCAGAGTAATCAGTCAGATAACACTATCTTAGTTATAAACCTAAGTAAGTAGAAGGCATCTGAAGAGAACAGTTTGGCACATCTTCCACCATCTAAACAAATCTATGCCTCAACATAACTAAATCATTGCTTTTTTCTGAGATTTTAAAGGTTGGTAAAATACAAAAACAGTTTAAACAAGGTGAAAGCAAATCAGGTCTCTCCTTTAAAAGGTAAGTATGGTGCTTTTGATTTTAATAATGTAAGGTAATTTAAAAACCCGATTCTTTTAAGGAAAAAACCAATATATTTAGTTACAACACATAGCTTGTGAGCTGTCTGGTATTTAAAGTCTTTTCCCTATTTAAAAAATGTGGTTCTATAAAATACTTTGGAATCATGAAATTTTGTCTAGCATATCTTGTTATGGTGCTGAGGCCTCAATTGGACAGATTTATGATGAACTAATAAAGATAAAAGAAAAAAAAAGAGATCACTGTTAACAGAAGCAGCCATTAAAGACAAAGTACATTGAATATATTTAAATAGCTTCATGGACATGAAGCCAAGAAATTGCATGTGTATATGTGAGTGTGTCATTATAGTGGTTGCTGAAAAAAAATAACACATACTGAACATTTTTCTACCATTATCATAAACCAATTGTTGCAGAACAAACTGTGGCCTCAGCTGAGTAGAATAAAGTCTGAAAAAATAAAAATGACTTCTGCATATCATATATATGTATACATATATTATATTTTTTCACATAGACTTTTGGTTCTAAGCAAATCAACATTTAGCTATAATCCCCCTGCCCCCCACCTTAGATCGAGCATCAAAGGATTTGAGTCCCTGCCTCTTGAACATGCCCTATGCCTGGTTAGGAAGTTGCATGACATTTTTAGCCACAGTCTTTATTATATCTGGCCAGTGAAAATAAAATGAAATCTCCTGGGTATACCTCAAGTCCATTCCTTGCCACTAGAAGTGAATTAGTAAATATACTGCAAGATATATTTGTTTTCTATTAGGTAAAAGAGCATGTTGTAGTACTAGAGAATAAACTATATTTGCTATCAATAATGTGCATATAATGGCATAATAAAAGTAATTTCATGAAAATACTTTGTAACAAGCTAAATTATAAATATTTAAAGTAAAGATGTTAGAAATCAGAGTGAAAAACCTATCAGTAGAAAAATATACTTAAAAAAAAAAAGAATGTCTTGTTAAATGAAGCATCAAATGTAAAGTTGTCCTTTTAGTGTATATTTCAGACTTCACCTTTTGAAGGGTACAACCTTTATCTCTCTTAAACAGGTGCCTATACTTTACTTGGGACCTGGGCAAATTATGGAACCAAGGTGTAGATGACAAAAGGTTAAGGGCAGTGGCATGATTTTCACATGGTCTTAGAAAAGTGAGGGCAATTCACAATGCTAGATAGATAGGTGACCTGGAGAACTATAGAATATATTTGAGTGGTTTAAAAATAGTACTGCATTTATTGTTCACCCACAATTAGCAAAACACTCAAAGCCCAAACAGATTTTAACAGGGATTTGCATTGCAGGGCAGAATGTACAGAATTAGGGAAAACTAACTGTAAATAATTCCTCCTTGGGGTTCAATCCTTTTTGGGAATTAGTTTTAAATTCTTCATTAGTAGTTACTTTTAATGAACTGATGAGGACTTAAAATATCAAAGGCCTAGTAGACGGTTTGGATCCCTAAGTAAGCATTTTAAAAAGGACCCTCTCTTGCTCTGTGATAAAGTCAAAACACCCTCCAGCCAGAGGAGCTTCCTTCTTTTGGGATCCCCACTGGAAATGCCAAAAACATGAGGGCTATATTCATGCTCAGAGGAAAAGCAAGAAATCCAATCCTCGGCTGTTGGAACACAGGGGCCCAGGTAGTACATCACTGAATGCAAGCCTCTCTGGGTGGCCTCCGCTCCCCTCGGTGCAGTTTGGAGACAGGATGGCAACGAGAATGCGGATATTTGAAAAGAGCTAACTGTCTTGACAACACTGGTATTTTTTTTTTTTTTCCCCTTGTGGATGCTTGTTCCCACCATGTTCTGCCGACCTGGGGCTGGGGAGGCAAACATTCCCTCTGAAAATAGATGCTTTAGCAGGAGAGGAAAGATACTGTGGTTACAGATAGGAATGCCCTTGTGTTGAGCAGATACATGGTGAAGTATTTAGTGGAGAGAGGACTAAATCACAAAGCGGGGCCAAGAAGAGCAGCTGGTTTTCACACACTGCTGCTCCTCTTGTAGCTCATGTTCATGGTCTGGCAAATTCCAGTCCTCGGGATAGGAATTTCAGAGGTGTCTATCTCGAATCCAGCAGCGAACATGAGCCCTGGGCACAGAGCTGCCCAGGGTCCTCACCAAAGGTCTCAGGGTCACTGAAGCCCAAAAGGCCCCGGGTGAATTAATAGCTCATGTTATAAAAGGGCGTTTGAGTGCTGTTTCAAAATTTTAATTTGTACAATTTATTGTAGCCTAAGAGGTCCAGCAAGGTTTCAAGACAGGAGAGATGACTTCATTACTTGATTACAATCAATATGACCTTTAGGATGGTGTTTGTTTTTTGTCTAATAATTATAGGAAAAGAGTTTTTTATTCTACCTATACACAGCTCAAGATAAAGGTATAACTTCTGGAATCGCGGAAATGATGGTACACAGAGAGAAAAGTTTCAATGAGGAAATAAGCTCTTTGATATGTGTATATACAAAGGCATATATATATATACACAAAACACTCCCCCCCCCGGTATACTGTACAGGTTGGCACAGACCCTACTAAGAGCATAATATTAATTAAAAGGTTTTAGGAATTAAGTTATTCTTGGCATTTTAATTTGTAAAGGTGCTTAGACAATTTAGGTCTTGACATATCTGAATCATTTGTATATTTTAAAGTATATTACTGTGTTTCTAAAAATACCCAGACCATTTCCTTAAATAGTAACCCATTAAGACACCATAGTTACCAAAGGAAAAACTCAATAGTTATTCTGTATTAAATCAGTAAAGGGTACTTAAGAGAAAGGGCAACTTGGAAAATAAAGACTTCAGAGTCCATTAATCCAAGTTAAGAGCATTTTAGTTATTAGCAGTGGTTACCAAATAAGCTGAAGGTAAATCTCTTCAAAGAGCTGCTCATAATTTGCTTTGTTGAGAAGAGGTGAGGAACGGTTTGATTATCCCACTATAAGATGATGCAAGTTTTTTTATCCTTGAAAGGGTTTTCTGAAGTTGGAATCCCTATCAGCAAAGGGTCACTCCTGGCATGCTCCTCACAGTAGGACATGAGGTCTGCAGATGCCTTTGAAACCTGACATGTAGACAGACCAAAGGAAACAAACAAACACAAACAAGAAAAGAAGAAAGACAATACTTTATTTTCAAACTTTAAAAGTGTATTTAAATTTCACAAACCACTGGGTAGAAGATTATCATAATCAGAGTCTCAAAGCATCACTCCCAGATCACTTATTAATTTAAAAAGGGGAAAGTACCCTTAAAATGGAGAAATCTGGAAGATAATGCCTTAACTGAGTGATCAGACTTAAAGATGATGAGACAAACTGACATCAGGTGTCCCCCTAGAGTGATGGCTGAGGACACACAACCACCTCACTAGTATTCCTGCCAAAACGCTTAATTGGAATCTAGTTGCATCCAAATTGAATATTCTGCAAAATAAGTGGCCTGGAATCTTCAAAACTGGACCGTGGGTCAGCTAACCTCGAAGTTTCTTGAGTGTAGATAATAGTTCTGTGGTTATGTACAGGAATGCCCTTGTACTTAGGAGATACACAGTGAAGCATTTAGGGGTAGAGAGTCACAATGTCTGCAAACAACTCACAAACAGTTTAAAGAAAAAAATTATGCGTGGTTTTGTATGGGTATTTGTGTGTGTGTTTGAGAGAGAAAGAGAAGAAGAAAGAAAAGCATATGTGGCAAAATATTAATTGGTGAATCTAGGTAAAGGGTCTATGGGTGTTTATTGTTACAAATCTTCTTTAGGTTTGAAATTTTTCAATAAAAAGCTGGGGGAGAGGGGACTGGAAGGAAACGTGTATGTGAATCAAGGGAAGGTTGTATCTTAGTTTCTATCCAATAAAAAATAGACTGGAATGTAAAACAGAGTTTAAGAACTGAATTATGGCTTGGAGCCAAAACCCTGAAATAGAGCCAAGTCCTGGAGCCTCAAGATTTCCTGTTAAAGACTGGGCTTGGGGAAATAAAAGGAGGGACGAGACCAGCATGGGAAGACGGCAGTGCCTTACTCTGACATGAGTTATAAAAAGTAAAATACTGTCCTCTGATTCAGAAGATTGGGTGGGAGATCCAGCAGAATTATCCAATTAGTATCCTAAGCAGCATAGGGCAGCTGAGCCATGTCAAGTACAGCACAGCCTGCCTCATGTTTTGAAGACAGGTGACTATCTCCAGGCCCAGAGGAATTTATCAGGTGACTGCTTCAGTTTCTAGGGAACAGCATTAGTCACAACATTCCAGGGTACTTACTCTCTAGTCCTCTATTGGGATTTCGGGGGGCAAAAAGACTTCCAAGTCAGGTGACCTAACAAATGCATCCGGCTTTTTTTATGGGATGCCAACTAAAGCTGACACACATGAAAAAAGTTGCAGTCTCCAAAAGAGGAGACTCCCACTATTGACTTGCCATGCAAGGCTGTCTCAGCTGCACTGATATCTCCAGAACATTTAATAAATTCCAGAGGGATGATGATGGTGTTTATGATACTCATCTGGAACCCCTGTCCCAATTTAGAACACAATGATCATGGGACTTGTCCATGTTCGTTAAGGGAAGACGGGTCCTCAGGAAATCCTGTCTAGGGTTTTAGGTTTTCTATCTAAACAGAGCCACTCTTGCTTCTCAGCTCTTTTGAAGTGAAGCCAGTGCTAGGCAGAAATGAAAGGTAAGGTTCTGAGTCTCTCAGCTTTCTTGAGGACAATCCTGAGACCAAGCTGACTAAACAGCATTACCTTCTCTAGATCGTGGCCAGGCCTTCGGAAAGCCTGTCTCATCCAATCAAGGCTTCTTACCTTTATTCTTTCAATGGAGGCTTCTAATCTTAACTGCTGCACAGTTCTCCTTGCCTGGGCTATGTTGTTGGTGCTCGCTGTTTTGCTGGACATTTTCAATTATTGTTTTCACCTGAAATATGAAGAGAATTTTTTTTTTAAAAAAGGTGAATAACAGTCATCTTTAAAATGTCTAAAGAGTCATAATATTTTGCATTACATCGAAGGAAAAGGATGCACTTCCCCAGTCATCTCAGCTTCTCGGAATCAGTTACTAAAATGCCCCTCAGCATCAAGGTGCTGTAGGTTTCTAAGTTTTTTTCCGTTTGAGCACCTTCACAAACCTTTGGTTTACAGGAGCCCAATCCTAGCAGTTTAGTCAATGCACCCCAACATGTGGCATAAAACCAGCCTTTTCTACGATTTTCTAGGAGGAAATGAATAGACAAATATCTGTGAGAGTTAGATGCCCTCCAGCAAACTTGAGCATGTGCAGTCAGAGGCCACATTTCATGGGCAGTTTAATATTCCTGCTATCTAATTGGATAGAAGGTTTGGTTTTATTTCATTTTGGCTCTCTTATCCAACTATTACACTGAGGCAAGTCAACAGAAGAGAGCAAGGGAGAGAGCCTCCAAAGAACTTTGTACAAAGGGTACATTTTTAGGTGCTATCAAGATGTGGCATTGTTTGGAGAGTGTTAGTTGGGCAGATAAGGAAGTCTTTTTTAAGAAAAAGTGGGAACTGTTCAGTTGAAAGACTCTCATAGATAGATCCATAGTAAATGTTGTCAGATGGGATACACTGAGCAGCCTAAAACCTGAACTATTTAATATAACATTATCATTCCCTCTTTGATCATCTTCTGGCCTCCCCCTGAAGGCCAGGGTGCTTGCTAATCCTGTTACACCACAATCTGTTCATGAACTGACTCTTTTCTCTGGCCAGTGGCCCTGGATTCTAGGCTGCCTTATTGCTTTCTCCTTAGCCACCTGGTATAAACAACAGAAACATCCCGGACCTTGAGCTTGGACCCCCCTGGTTTACTAACTGTGCATTCCAAGAAGGCAGGCCTGGGAAAAGCACCGGTGCCCTTGCCATATACAGCTAAGCTCATTCTCAGTATGGTGACGACTGGAGGAAATGCAGAGCTAGCAGGCCTGGCAGCAATGGCAGTGTGGCAGTTAGATGACTCATGGGAGCAGGTGGACAGTAGGTGTGCCTCCCTGGTGCTATGTACGGGCTCAGCAAAGTCTTGGGGAGCCGCGGCGCCAGCCACAAGCCCAGGCTGACTAAGCATTCTGCGGCGGGGTGTGTGTGTGTGTGTAGGGGTGCAGCTGCACAAAACATATCAGCCATAAAGGCTTAGACCAGACAGAGCTGAACAAACAGAACCCACAGGCTCCACAGTGTCCGCCATGTGGGCACCACAGGACTCCACACTGAGTTCCATTAGACTTAGGATGCTCCCATGGCTGAGTTCAAGGACTTGGGCTTGTAGCCTCTGAGGTCAGAGGAAGCTTCGGGTCAAATGCACAAATAAAACTGCACTCTTAATAGTGTGCAGAACTTTGAAATCCAGATTTATCAGCAACCTTTACATTCCTGGGTTTGATTCTGCTTATTACCACTTACTAGCTGGGTGAAACTTCTATGAGCCCGAGTTTTCTCAATTGTAATATGAGGATACTATTGCTTTTCTGTAGGTATTTCTTGTTTTAATATTAATTTTATTTAACAATTTCCAAAATTTACAAGCAATTTACACCTAACAAGCAATAACTCCCCCCTGTACCCCAACCCTCATTCCCTGGTAACCTCTAATCTACTTCATGTCTCTACAAATTTGCTATTTCTAGATGTTTCATATATGCGAAATCATCCTGATGTGCCTTATTTCACTCAGCAAAATGTTTTCAACATTCATTCGTGCTGCAGCATGTCCCAGGACTTCATTCGTTCTTTCAGCCAAATAATATGCCATTGTGTGTATATGCCACATTTTGCTTATCCATTCATCTGTCAATCAACACTTGGTGGACACTTGGGTTGTTTCCACCTTTTGATTGTTGTGAGTAATGCTTCTATAAACACTGGTGTATAAGTATCTGTTGGAGTCCCTGTTTTCACTTTCTTTGGGTATATACCTAGAGGTGGAATTGCTGGAGCATATGGTAATTCTATACTTTAGTTTTTGAGGAGCTGCTTTCCATAGTGGCTTTATCATTTTACATTCCAAAGAGGTTTTTATTTTTAATTAGATAAGTTGTGGGTTACAGAAGAATCATGCATAAAATATAAAACACAGGATTCCCATATATCACCCTATTATTAACACTTGCATTGGTGTGGAACATTTGTTACAAATGATGAAAGCATATTTTTATAATTGTAGGGTTCACTGCTTGTGTTGTACAGTTCCATGGATTAAAAAAAAATTTTATTCTAGTACCATATATACAACCTAAAATTACCCCTTTAAACCACATTCAGATATATAATTCAGTGCCATTAATTATATTCAGAATGTTGTACTACCATCACCACCATCCAGTACCAAAACTTTTCCATTGTCACAAACAGAAACACATTACCAAAAGAATTAACTCCTCATTCCCTATCCCACTCAAGCCATTGGTAAACTGTATTTTAGTTTCTGACCATATGAATTTGCATATTCTAATCATTTCATATCAGTAAGATCATGTATTTGTCCTTTTGTGTCTGGTTTATTGCACTCAGCATGATGTCTTCAAGGTTCATCCATGTTGCCACATATATCAGAACTTCATTCCTTTAGCTGAATAATATTCTATTATATGTATATACCACATTTTGTTTATCCATCCATCAGTTAATGGACACTTGGTTTGCCTTCATCTTTTAGCAATTGTGCACAATGCTGCTATGAACATCAGTGTGAAAATATCTGTTTGAGCCCCTGCTTTCAATTCTTTTGTATATATAACTAGAAGTGAGATGGCAGGGTCATGTGGTAATTAACTTTCAGATGAACCCCCAAACTGTCTTCCACAGTGGCTGCAACATATTACATTCCCATCAGCAATGAATGAGTGTTTCTATTTTTCCACATTCTCTTCAACACTTTTAATTTCCTACTTTTTTAAGAGTAGCCATTCTTGTGGATGTGAAATGGCATCTCATTGTGGTTTTGATTTGTATTCCCCTAATGGCTAATGATGTTGATCATCCTTTCATGTGCTTTTTGGTCATTTGTATATCTTCCTTGGAGAACTGACTAGTCAAGTCTTTTGCCCATTTTTTAACTAGGTGGTTTGTCTTTTTTGTTGTTGAGTTGAAGGATTTCTTTATATATTCTGGATATTAAACCCTTACTGGATAGGTGGTTTCCAAATACTTTCTCTCATTCTGTAGCTGTCATTTTACTTTCATGATAAAGTCCTCTGAGGCACAAAAAGTTTCATTTTGATCAGGTCCCATTTATCTATTTTTTCTTTGGTTGCTTGTGCTTTGGATGTAAAGTCTAAGAAATCATTGCCTAATGCAAAGTCCTGAAGATGCTTCCCGATGTTTCTTCTAGGAGTTTTATAGTTCTAGATCTTTTATTTAGGTCTTTGATCAATTTTGAGTTCATATTTGTATATGGTGCGAGGTAGCGGGCCATCTTCATTCTTCTACGTATGGACATACCGTTTTGGGAAAAACCATTGTTGAAGAGACTATTCTTTCCCAATTGAGTGGTCTTTACATCGTCAAAAGTCAGCTGGCCATAAATGTGAGCGTTGATTTCTGAGCTCTTAATGTGAGGGGTGATTTCTGAGCATGGTGCCAGTACTATGCTGTCTTGGTTACTGTGGCTGTGTAATAAGTTTTAAGATTGGAAAGTGTGATTCCTCCAACTTTATTCTTCTTTTTCAAGATGGCTTTAGCTATTCAGAGCCCCTCATCCTTCCATATAAGTTTGATGGTTGGCTTTTCCATTTCTGCAAAGAAGGTTGTTGGAATTTTGGTGGTGATTGAGTTGAATCTGTGAATTGCTTTAGGTAGAAATGACATCCTAACAATACTTAGCCATGTAATTCATGAACATGGAATGTCCTTCCTTTTACTTAAGTCTTCTTTGACTTCTTTTAGCAATGCTTTTAGTTTTCTGTGTAACAAGTCCTTTACCTCCTTGATTATATTTATTCCTAGATATTTGATTCTTTGAGTTGCTATGTGAATGGATTAAAAAATTTTTTTTCTTCTTCTGATTATTCAATGCTAGTTTATAGAAGAAACACTACTGATTTTTGGGTGCTGATCTTGTACCCTGGAAATTTGCTGAAATCATTTATTAGCATTAGGAACTTTGCTGTGGATTTTTTAGGACTCTCTGTATATAAGATCATGTCACCTGAAAGTTTTACTTCTTCCTTTCCAATTTGAGTGATTTTTATTTCTTTTTCTTTCCTAATTGAAGTTTAGACTTCTAGTACAATGTTGAATAGTTGGGGCAGTGGGTATCCTGGTCTTGTTCCTGATCTTAGAGGGAAAGCTTTCAGTCTTTCACCATTAAGTAGGATGTGAGATACGGGTTTTTCATATATTCCCTTCATCACATTGGGGCAGTTTCCTTCTATTCCTAGTTTTCTAAGAAGGGATACCAGATTTTCTCAAATGCTTTTGCTGAGTCAGTTGAGGTGATCATGTGGTTTTCTTCATTCTATTAATGTGGCATATTAATCTATTTTCTTATGTTGAAACACTGTTATGCAAGGATCATGTGCTTTTAATGTGCTGTTGGATTTGGATTTGGTTTGCTAGTATTTTATTGAGGATTTTTGCATCTATCTTCATAAGAGATATTGGTATCTTTATCTGGCTTTGGTATGTGGGTGATGTTGGCTTTGTAGAATGAATTAGGGAGTGTTCCCTCTTAATCAATTTTTTTTGAAGAGTCTGAGCATTGGAGTTAAGTCTTCTTGAAATGTTTGGTATCATTTCCCTGTGAAGCCATCTGCTCCCAGGCTTTATTTTGTTGGGAGATTTTTTATTATTTATACATTTTTTATTTATTAATCTGTACATTTTATATATTAATCTTTTTACTAATAATGGTTTGAAATCTTCTATTTCTTCTTGAGTCAATGTAGGTAGTTTGTGTGTTTCTAAGAATTTGTCCATGTCATCTAAGTTATCTAACTTATTAGCATATAGTTGTTTAATGTATCATCCTATAATCCCTTTTTTATTTCAGCAGGGTTGGTGGTAATATTCCCCTTTTCATTTCTGATTTTAGTCATTTGTGTCCTCTCTCTTTTATCTTTGTCAGTGTAGGCAAAAGTCTGTCAGTTTTATTAATCTTTTCAAATAACCAATTTTTGGTTTTATTGATTTTCTCTATTGTTTTTTAATCTTGACTTCCTTTGTCTCTGCTCCAATCTTTGTCATTTCATTCCTTCTGCTCACTTTGAGTTTAGTTTGTTTTTCTTTTTTTCAGTTCTTCTAGTTTTGAGGTTAGGTCTTTGATTTGAAATCTTTCTTCTAATGTAAGCATTGAAAGCTTTAATTTTCCCTCTCAGCACTGCCTTTGCTGCATCCCATAAGTTTTGGTATGTTGTATTTTCATTTACATTCACCTTAACATATTTCCCAATTTCCCTTGTGATTTCCTCTTTAACCCATTGGTTGTTTAAGAGTATGTTGTTAATTTACACATATGTGAATTTTCTATTTTTCCCTGTTTTTAATTTCTAGCTTCCTTTCATTGTGGTTGGAGAAGATACACTGTATGATTTCAATATTTTTCAATTTACTGAGACTTGTTTTGTGAACTAAGATATGGTCTACCTGGAGAATGATCCACGTGCACTCGAGAAGAAAGTGTATTCTTTTCTTGTTGGGTGAAGTGCTCTATACATGTCTGTTAGATCTAGTTGGCTTAGAGTATTATTCAAGTTTTGCACTTCTTTACTGATCTTCTGTCTAGATGCTCTATTCATTATTGAAAGAGGTATATTGAAGTCTCCTACTATTAATGTAGAACCATCAATTTTCCCCCTTAAATCTGTCAGAATTTGTTTTTTTAAATATTTTGGGGCTCTGTTGTTAGGTGCATATATATTTATAATTGTTCTATCTTCTTGTTGAATTGACCCCATTATCTATAAATAATGACCACCTTTGTCCCTAATAAATGTTTTTGACTTAAATTCTATTTTTCCTGGTATTAGTACAGCTACCCCAGCTTTCTTTTGTTACTACTTGCATGTATATATTTTTTCCATCCTTTTACTTTCAACTTTGAATTTAAGGTGAGTTTCTTGTAAACAGATATAGTTAAGTCGTTTTTTAAAATCCATTCTACCAATCTCCGCCTTTTGACTGGAGCGTTAAATACATTTACATTTAAAGACACTACTAATAATACAGAACTTTCTTCTGCCTTTTTGCTATTTACTCTTTGTAAGTTTTATACCTTCTCCACCCTCAATTCTTACTTTTATATTTATTTGATTTTTTTGTACTGTACTATGTTGAGTCCTTTCTCATTTATGGTTATATTTTTCATATATTTTCCTTGTGGTTACCATAAGTTAAACTATAACATCCTAGAAACATAACAATATTTAATTTGATGCCAACTTGACTTCAATAGCACATACATAACTGTTCCTATACCCCTTCATCTCCCCACTTTATTTTGTACTTGCTACAAATTATGTCTTTGTACATTGCATGCATAATACCATAGATTTAGCATTAATTTTCATGCATTTGCATTTTAGCACCTATAGGATGTAAGAAGTGGAGTTACATACCCAAAATTACAATGCAATAGTACTGGCATTTATATTATTCAAATTACTTTTACCAGAGGTCTTCATTTCTTTATACCACTTTCAACCACTGTCTAGTGTCCTTTCCTTTCCATCTGAAGAACTCCCTTTATTATTGCTTGCAGCACAGGTCTAGTGGTGATGAACTCCCTCAGCTTTTGTTTATCTGGGAATGTCTTAATCTCCCCCTCATTTATGAAAGAAAGTCTCACTGGAAATAAAATTCTTGGTTGGTAGTTGTTTTTCTTTCAGCACTTTAAGTATTTCAATCCACTGTCTTCTTGCCTCTATGGTTTCTGATGAGAAAGTGGCACTTAATCTAATTGGGATATCTTTGTACAACATAACATATTGCTTTCCTCTTGCAGTTTTCAGAACACTCTCCTTGTCCTCTGTATTCTACAGTTTGATCAATATGTGACACGGCATATTTTTCTTCAAATTTATCCTTCTTGGTGTTCTCTGGGCTTTTTTGGATGTGCATATTCACACCTTTTGCTAAGTTTGGGAAGTTTTCTGTCATTATTTCTTTGAATATTCCTTCTGCCCCTTTCTCTCTTTCTTCTTCTGGGACTCTCATAATGCACATATTGGTATGCTTGATTGTGTTCTTAGGCTATTTTCACTTTTTACAATTCTTTTTCTTTTCTGCTCTTCAACCTGACTCATTTCAATTGTCTTGTCTTCCAGTGTGCTGGTTCTTTCTTCTGTCAGCTCCAAACTGCTGTTGAAACCCTCTGTATTAGTCAGCCAAAGGGGTGCTGATGCAAAGTACCAGAAATCTGTTGGTTTTTATAAAGTGTATTTATTTGGGGTAGAAGCATACAGTCACAAGGCCATAAAGCATAAGTTACTTCCCTCACCAAAGTCTGTTGCCACATGTTGGAGCAAGATGGCTGCTAGTCTCTGAGAGGGTTCAGCCTTCCTCTTCCTCCTAAGGTTCCGTGGTCCCAGCTCCTTCCATTCTCAGCTGTAGGCTAGCTAAGGCTTGTCTCTCTCCCCAGGGCTCCTTTCTTTCTGGGCTTTCTCAGCTGTTCAGAACTCTGGTCTCTTCAGCTGCAAACTATCAGGCAAACAGCTTGGCTCTCTCCCTGGGGTTCTAGCATCCAAAATTAAACTCTCCTTGTTCTCCTTCTCTGTGTGAGAATCTGTTTTATCCCCACCAAGGGGGTGGGGACTCAACCCTGCATGCCTTAATGACGTGGTCAAATAAAAGCCCTAATTTTGATTTAATAAAGTAAAAGTGAAACCTCTGAATCTAATACAATCTCATATGCTCAGAGGGCATATTTACAAACACAATCCAAAATCTATTTTTGGAATTCATAAACAATATCAAACTGCTACACCCTCCTAGGAATTTTTCATTTTATTTATTGTGATTTTCAACTCCAATAGTTCCGTTTGGGTCCTTTTTCAAATTTATTTCTCTTTATTAAGATATTCATGTTGTTCAGTCATTGTTTTCCTGATATCCTTTAGTTCTTTCTCTGTATTTTCCCTCAGCTCCTTGAGCATATTGAGGATCATTTTTTAAAAGTCTTTGTCTAGTATATTCACAGTCTGGTCTTCATTGATGTTTTATGGATTTTTATTCTCTTTCTTTGGATGGGCCATCATTTCCTGTTTCTTTGTCTTGTCATCTTTTGTTGCAAACTGTACATTTTAATATTTTAAAATGCTAACTTGGGGATTCATTCCCTGAGATGTCTGTTTCTTGAGCTTATAGCCAGCTGGTCACATGACAGAGATTTTCTTATATATCAGCCCTATCAGGAAGGTTCCTCCAAGACAAATGCAAAGTACAGGGTCCTGCTTGTCTTTTCTGGGCCTGTGTCTTAGGCTTGTGCTGCTAGTGGCTTAGGAGTTCCTTTGTTTACAGCAGTTTGAATGCCCCCTCTACTTTCTTGGAGATAGATCTTCTCCCTTTTCTAGATGTTCCACTACTGGAATTAAGCAGGTAAATCTTTGCCTCAGGCCATTGCCTGGGTTGTTTCTTACACTGCTTTCCTTGTCTCAAGCTGCTTTTGCCTGGAGGGCAATTTCTGGGGTAGGGGTATACTGGTGAGGAGTTCTTTATGTCAGTCTTTGGGGTGGGGACGGGGGGAAGAAGTCAGGGACCCACAAAGGGAAAGCCAGGCACCTCCAAACTGCCCTGGAGACTGGATGAGGGAGGGGCCGGAAAGGACACCAGGAGCTTCTTCCATGGCTCCCCAACTCTATGCTTTCTCGACCTGTCCAGCAAATGCAGCCCTTCAATTGTCCTCTGAAGCTCTGAGGAAGCACACCATCTTTCAGTCTGCTCCACTGCTTTTGTCCAGGGTGGGTTGCCCTAGCAATTCGAAATCACTAATCAAAAGCCATGATCAGCGATTGTCTAGTACCCACCCTGGATCTTGCAGAAGTGGATTTTTATGGCCCTATCTAGCACAAGGAAGCTACACTAGGAGCTGGACCTCTCTGCGGCCTGCCGTGTGAGTGGAGGATGAGTGCTGGGAACCGCTGAGTGCAGCCAGCAAGTTACTGGTATTTACAGTAATGTACGAGCCTCTTCCTCTCCCTCTTTCCTGGATGCTGTTCAGTGTTCTACTGGACCCCAGAGTTCAGAAATAGTTGATTCAGACAGTACCTGTGTGTTTAATAGTTGTTCTGATGGACAGACTGCTTCCTGGTGCTTCCTATTCAGCCATCTTCCCACCCACCCCACAAGGGTTGTTTTTAAAGATTCAGTTTATTGATGCACATCCGTATTTAGCATAGGACCTAAGGTACTCCATAAACAGCATCCATTATTGTTTTTATCCCTGGGCAGGGGAATGGGGAAGATCACACATAGCACAGTGACTTGGAATTTCTCCTGGACAATAAGACTCAAGGGTTCTAACTGGGTCTGGTTGGACTGTGGGCATCAGTTCTTTTTTTAACAAGTCCCCAAGGAATTCTGCTGCACACTAGTGCCAGGGTAGCATGGAATGACTGCTGACAGCCAATGGAGGATTCCCTTTGGAATGAGGAAGACTTAGCAGTGCAGGAAAATGGGAGGAGGAAACACGTGGCAGGGCAACGTGGCCTTACCTTGTCCTAAGCCTTGGGTGACCTCATTTCAACAGACTCCCTGACTTACTGCCTCTTCCTCAGATTCCTCAGTTATACAGCCCCACCCAAAGGAGAGGCCTGTGGTCTCCTCCCCAGGATTCTGCTCATACACAGCAGCTTGGCCCAGCCCACTTCTGTGCTCCCAGGCAAGGGCTTATTATAGTCATTGAAATGAAACTCAGGTGGTAGTAACCCCACCGTGAACAGCTGTGAAGTGCCCCAATTCACACTGTGGTGGTTACATATTCTGTTCCCCGTAGCAAGTTAAACTGGGCTCCCCTCCCAGCTGGCGCAGGTCTTGATCATCTGCCCCCAGCCTCCAGAACACGAAAGTGACACCCTTTCTGCCCAGCTGGTGGTTTCCAGGCTGCACCCTAAAGACTTTTCAAATGTTCCCTTTGCATGAGAATAACACCAAGCATTCTCCTCTTCTCCACCTCCAGGGCATAAAGTTTCCAAGGCCTGAGCAAGTTTTTCTGTAACTGCAGAATAGTTCCCATGAATCAGGACTCGATCAAAGTCACTGCTCCCACCCTCCTAAACAAACAGTCTGCATGCAGGCTCTATTTATAAAATGCTTGGGTAGGTTCCTCTACCACTGGCAAGAAACTCTGCATCTAGTACATTGAGGACTTTCTTAATTCCTGACTGTTTTAATAAGTCATGATAAAAACAGCTATAGATTCACAATTCACACTTGCCAAGCTAGGGCTTTTTGCATCTGTCCCCCATTCTGATATCTGTGTTCCGACTTGCTCCTTCACAGAGGGCCTTCTCCCCAGTCACTCAGGCACCCACTACACTTTCCCCGGGGAATCCTGCAGGCCCCAGGCTCTTAAAAGTCCCTGGAGGGAAGCGGATGAGGCTCAAGTGACTGAGCTCCCTCCTACCACATGGGAGGTCCCCGGTGCCTCCTAAAGAAGATGAGCAAGACAGCCAGATAACGCGATGGGCTGGCGCAGTGGTGAATCAAATTAAGTGGGATTGTGTTCTTTCCTTGGTGCAGTGATAAAAGTGGAGTGAAAAGACTTACAAGCTGGTTCAAGGCTTATGATCTGGATAACATGAAGCAAGTTTTTCTAACTTCAGTTGCCTCATCTATGAAATGAGGATGGGATAATAATATGCCTCACAGGATCACAGTGAGGCTTCATAGGATAATGTGCATGAAAGCAACTTGTGCATTCTAAAGTTCCATATAAATATCAGGTGTTGTTTGCCTTGGAAGCTATTCTTGGTGCCAGAATAAAGCAAGCTTTTTTTTATCAACCTAGTAGTGCAAACACCTAGACTTCCCTGCCATTGAGGGGATACCAAAGAAAACCTGAAGGCACAGAGATGTTTATAGACATTTGTTTCCCCAGATGGTCTCGTTCTGCCCCAGCCCAGGTATTGAGGAGATGCAAAGCAGCTGCAAGTTGGGAGGCAGTCCTTAGCCAGATCTCCAGCTTCCATAAACATCTCCTGCTGCCCAGGAGTAAAACAGCGTTGCCCTTCTTGCATAGACATTGAGGCAGTTCAACAGGCTGAGGGCCTTGAGGAAGCCCCTTAAAGTTGAAACCATCTTAAGTAAAATGATAAGATTTCTCCATAGTAACAATGTTATAACAAGAGATGACATTCTTTTCCAGTGGCCCAATGCACAGCTTTTCTAGAAATGACCACAAATAACCCATTTAATTGATTTCTCGATGCTATTATATAATACTTAGTAGAAAGTTGTTTGTTTCTTTAGTAGATCTGTGAAGATTAACTTTTTTTCTGGGCAGGGTAATTCATATACCAGCAGAGGGGAGGAGACATCTAGAAATGAAATGGTACTTGAGTTAGGAACCCCAGAGAGGCTGGCAGAACAGGAGGAGGCAGAGGAGGGACGTGTCTAATAACTTGGTGAATGTTTGTTTCCTGAACAAGATCTTAAGATCTATGAAGGCCGGAGCTCTTTCTGTCTTACTAGTTTATCCTCAACATGTTGTGCCTGGTAAGGAATAGCACTCAATGAAAATATCTTCCAGGGCCTTTTTTTTTTTTTTTTTTTCAAGATTTATTTTATCTACTTATTCCACCTCTCCCTCCCTCCCACCCCCCACCCCCCACCCCCACATGTTTGCACTTGGTGTGCCTGTTAGTTTTGTGCTCGTCTTTCTTTTTAGGAGGCACCGAGAACTGAACCTGGGACCTCCCATGAGGGAGGGAGGCACCTAATCGCTTGAGCCACCTCCACTCCCTTTTTTGTTGTGTCTCTCATTATGTTGTCCTCCGTGTGTCACTTATACTCAGGGCATCACAGAACATTCTGTAACATGATTCTTAATCAAGGGCGACCTTAACACACCATGTCCTGGAGTTATAGGCTTGCCCATTGCCTCAAGTTTGTACAATATCCCTTCTGCTGCAGAAAGAATCTGTTGAGTGCCCTGGTGGACAGGTCTCCTTTTCCTATCTGCAAGCTAAGCAGGAATATTCTTGCTGCTGTTACTAGGCAAGGACCGAGGTCTAGGCCCCGGTCAGTATCTGGAGATGGTGAACCACCAGTGCTCCATCCTGTCCAGAAGGGCCACGGCCTGTGCATGAGCTTGACCTAGATCACTGGTTTGATAAAACTCTGGTAACTGGTTCTGTAGCCTTGTTTTCATTTCTGCATTTGACTAACAGATTTGAATAAACATACGTAGTGTTTATCTGTTCCACTAAATTTGCATTGGTTTTCAATGCTGTGGTTCATTGACTCCTCAGGTTCCTAGAAACTACTAAGGAAATATGGGCATTTTAATTTTTGCCTACAGGAACCTGAAGTAGGGAGAGGAGTGTGGGGATGGAAAGTGGGTCACAGAGCACATTCTAGGAGGAAGGCACCAGAAAGCCCCTGGGTCTGAGTCACAAGTCATCACCACCTGGCCAGTAATTGAACCACTGGAGTGAAGCCAACACTCACATGAAGAAACACATGCCTTGTGGCTGTAATAAAAGAGCAGGTTAAAAAAAAAAAAAAAAAAAAAAAAAGGACAATAGATTTCCATGTCCTCTGATCTCGCCTTGACTTTCTTTTTTTTTAAATTAAATACATTTATTTAAATTGAAAAAGAGATTGAGAAATCCAAGAACAAGAAACAAGTCAGCCTGTGGATTACACCTTCATAGGAGAGAGAGAAAATAGAGAACATATTTGAAAGCAAAGACACATTTCTCTTATTGTGGATGAACCTGATGAAGTCAAGTGAATGCTGGTTTTTGTTGTTTGTGACTTTCGAAGGCAGAAAGCATTCAGTTGACTTGACAGTGAAAAACTGATGGACGTGAGAACAGGGAGGAGTAGCTAATTGATATTCTGGGGACAGGTGTCTGCTCCGCTGATTTTAATAATATTTTTTACTGGAACAGCCATTTCCTTTATCCTCGCTTTGCACTTCTCAAAGTCTTTAGGGCTTTGACCTCTGGCGAGGGCAATCTGCAGAGATGTCACCTGGCTGTCCTCACTTATGTTGACTGAAAATATTATGCCTGCATCTTTGTTTGTCTCCATCATATCAATATAGCTGACCCCTGAGTCATTTCCCCTGTGCCTTCTGGACTGCGCAGGTGGAGCAGCCCAGGAGCGCTGCAGACAAGAGCACTGGAACTGGAAAAGAAGAGTCACAGAAACAACGAGGCCCCTAGGAAAGGCAGGTGACCTGCGACTCAGTCTGCTGCAGGTTCCTGCCAGAGGGCCGGGCCAGGCACCTTAGCCTTGACTTTCAATATCTTAACCTAGAGCTCTTTGTTCCCTCATCTGTAAAAGGGGGACACTACTGCCCATCTCACAGGGTTGATGGGAGGACAATTTATTTTATTTTTTTTAAGATTTATTTATTTATTTGCCCCCTCCCCCCTCATTGTTTTTGTGCTCGTGGTCGGCTCTCTGTGTTCTTCTGTGTCTGCTTGTCTTCTCTTTAGGTGGCACCGATCCTGGGACCTTCCCAAGTGGAGAGAGGCGCTCAATCTCTTGCGCCACCTCAGCTCCCTGGTCTGCTGCATCTCTTATTGTCTCTCCTCTGTGTCTCTTTTTGTTGTGTCATCTTGCTGTGCCAGCTCTCCGCGTAGGCCAGCATTCCTGCACAGGCCAGCATTCTGCACAGGCCAGCTTGCTTTTCACCAGGAGGCCCCAGGACTAGAACCCTGGACCTCCTATATGGTAGATGGGAGCCCAATCGCTTGAGCCACATCCGTTTCCCATGGGAGGACAATTTAAATGAGCTATCCATAACACACCCTGCACATACAAATGTTTAATAAATGCCCCTAGACTCATTAACAAGATGAAAACCATATATTTGGTGGTGGAAAAGAAGAGAAAAACTGGAAGGTTACATGACTCAGTAGCATGAAGGCCCTTCTAATAGGGCCTTAGAGAGAATTTGGGGAGTGCAGTCAGGTCCTTAACAATAGTTTCCCTATTCTCATTAACACTTAATTATTTCATATCAGAACCTGTAAACTCATGCCCAATGAGTAGAATTCAGACCACGGATGTGTTTGGTTTGGCCTCACACAGTGCTAGCCCAATAGTGTGTGTATGTGTTTCAATGGATTGTCAACATTTGAAACATGGAGAGATTTCATTTTAAAAGGAAGAAAACAAAAGATTTCTTGACAAAATCAGAAAATCCAACAAAACTAGGCTGGACCTGAGTAGCAGCTATCCCCTTCACATTTGCTGGCCCACCTGCTGGCCCCTGTATTTGAATCTGTGACACTGTCTTTACAGTATGCCTTGGATATTTCATCATAATGAAACACTCAAGGATTAGACCAGTGGACTTGGGCTCAGTCTGTCCCTGCCACTTCCTAGCTCAAGGGCCCTGGGCAGGACTTGCAACCTAAGTTTCAATTTTCTCATGGGAAAAATAGAGATAATAATACTTTCTTATCTCAAAGGACTGTTAAGAGGATCAGATAAAACAAGCATGTGAGTGTAAGAAATATAGAGAATACTTTTGCTAAGTGTTGACTCCCTGCATCCTCTTGGCATATGCTGCGCAATATGGGCTAAGTGCTTTGTAGTTCTCGATTGGCTGGTGCTTGGTGACAATCTACCCTTCTCCAAGTGTGCTTGCTGAACTGCAGGGCTGGAATGCTCAAAACTACACCTCCCGGGTTCTCTTGCAGCTAGAGCTCTCAGTGATGTAGACTCTGCTGATTAGATGCATTTAGAAGAGGTACGGATAGTGGAAGTGAGAAGGCCGCCAGTTTCCTGGTGCTTGGAAAGCAGGGTCATAGGCAAGTTGCTCTCTTTGAGGAAAGGTGGCATCCCAGTGTCCAGGTAATAATGACATGATACAGAGACATTGCGTGGCTGCAGCAGTCTCCTGATTCTTTACTTCCTGCTGGAGGTGGAGAAGCAGGACCCTGGTGGCCAGTTCTGCAAAGGTATTCTAGGAGTCGTTACTGGGGTCTCAACACTTCCTACAGTCACTGCTATGGAAACTCACCTTTCTAAATGAGCAATAGCTCCTGAATGGAGGCCAGTATCTTATTGTGCTCAGAGCCTGCTCCTCTAGCCCTTCCAATGATTATACAAACACCTAATTCCCTCTACTAAAGCCTATTCTGCGGAAGTTGCCAATAGCACTTTCTTTTTCTTTGCTGTAACTGAACCCCAACTACTATGCAACTGTTAATCTGTTGTCTTGTAAATTATCATTTACAAATATTGGTTATAATGTCTGTTATTATTATTTACCTTTAACATGCTATTGTTGAACATGCAAAACTCCAAGACATGGGTATGAAATAAAACTCTCTTTCTCTCCTTCTCCCTACCAAATCTCCAAGGCTATGGGGCTAGGGGTGGTTGAACCTGTGACTGGCTGCATGTCCTGCCCTGCTCCTGCCCAGTGCTGAGAGCAAAGGGAAAAAGGAGCGTGTTGCTGGCTTATAGGAGGAGGAAAAGGAGATGAGGAAGGGCTGCTTGGAGAGGTGGGAAAAGTGGTTATGGATGACATGGAGACAGTGACTAGAGCTATTCCAAGAGCAGTTTTTATAGGCTCAGAATCAGCAGAATGAAAAAGAATGGGAGCAATTCTCCCTCAAGAGACCAAGAGAGTCTGTGCTCTGAAAGCAGCATGTTTTTATACTTGTAAACCCTCTTGATGTTCTTAGCTAGCATCTTTGGTTGGTTGATTTTCCCTGCCATCCATGGCACATGTCCCTGAATAATAATAATAAATACAGTGAGTTATAATAATACATTTTGACAGCTACCACCATTTACTGAATATTTTGTATCTGCCAGGTAAGTAAATTACATGCATCATTTCATCTGATCATCTTAATAACTCTTTGAGATGAATGCAATTATCGTTTCTGTTTTACAGGCCAAGCAGAGAGAGGTTGAAAAGTCTTGGCCAAGATCACACACATTTATGTGCAGGGCTGGGATTCTAAAACTCAGGGCCACCTGATTTTCAAAAGCACACTCTTAATCACCCTCATGGGCTGCTTGCTTCTGAACATCAAGGATATAAGGATGGAGTTGGGAGAAAGCAGGGGCAGGCGTCAACCTGAAGTCCTGAACAAAATAAGGGAGCTGTTGCTTTCATTCAGGAGCTGTTGCTCATTTAGTAAGGCGGTCTTCCTAGCAATGACCACAAGAAGTGTGGAGCTAAGTGGCCTTGGGAGAAGAACTAAGCAAGGGAGAACTGGTTGCTGTCATTAAAAGAACGACTGCCGTAGATTCCAGGTAAGGCAATTGCTAAAGATCCAGGCCATCCCATCATCCTCCTGTGCTCTAGAGAAGCTGGCAGGAAGCTGTGAGAATGGGCCAATCCTGGGTAATAAATCCAGGAGAGGGAGCTGCAGATCCTGAGCAGCGGGTTCCAACTTCACCGTGTATCTAAATTACCAAGGGCACTTGTTTTAAAAATCCTGATTCAGTAGGTCTGGGGCAGGGCCTTGGAAATTTTATTTAATATTCCGATAATGATTAGCCTCTTCATTTTCAATGTATGCCCAGGATTATTTCTGCCTGGGAATTAAAACATATCAGTTTAAAAGAAGGCCATTTCCTATCTATGTTTAACTTTTTAATGCACTGAACAAGCCCTGAAAAAAAGAATTCAAACTTTTTTTTTTTTTTTTTTTTTTTACCGGGAGGTACCGGGGATCGAACCCCGGTCTCTCCATATGGTAGACGGACGCCGAACCTCTTGAGCCACATCCGTTTCCCTCAAACTCCTTTTAATGACCTTAACCTACAGGAGTAAATCTCCTTTGGCTTGAAATTGCTCTTATCATTTAACATCCTTCTTTGCTACAAGTTTGTTTTCTTCACAGCCAGTTCCTTCTGGAAAGCGTCTCCTCCCTTGCTTCAGCAAAGCTAGACTACTGTGTTCTTGTCCTGCCCAATAATATTCCTAGGTTACAGCTTTTGCCCCTTCTTCTAACTACATATTCCCAAGAGCTCCTTCCTGGAACTTGAGTGTAGCTGAGTGAACAAGAGCTTTTACAGTCAGATACATCTGATTTCTGGCTCATCACTTACAGACCCCAAGTTGCTTCACATCTCTGAGCCTCAGTTCCCTCATCTGTAAAATGGGAATGATAACAATGATACCTACTTCAAAGGATTATTATTAGGATGAAATGAACTAACATATGTCAATTAACAAGCAACTGCCTGACACACATTCTTCTTCAGAAATGGTGATGCTCTCCCCTTGTGATTTTAGCATGGCCAACACACTTCACATACTGCCCTGGTCCTTTACTTTAATTCAATTCCTAACTGACAGCCTATTCAAATTTACCCTTGAAAGGCTCAACACAATACACATAAAGCACAGTGAAACATCGCCAAATCCCCCAACCTTCTGATGTCCCTTTCTCCATGAGTGGGACATCCTTTGCCTCAGTCCTCTCACTCATTCCTTAGAACAAGTGCTATCCAACTGAAATGTGAGATGCATAGGTGATTTAAAATTTTCTAGTAGCCACATAAGAAAGGGAAGAAGAAAAAGGTGAAATTGATTTGAATAACCTGTCATTTAACCCATCATGACCAAAACTGCAATGTAATCAATGTCAAAATTTGAGATACTTTACATTCTTTTTTTTGTACCACATTTCAATTTCTTGATAACCTTGTGAAGCTAGTGATTACTGTATTGAACAGTGCAACCTTAGACTCCTGGCACTTGATTTCCTTGATTCCTACTTTGATAAACCCCACACTTTTATTTTGTCCCATTCTTTTGGCTTCTTTTTCACCTCAGTCTTGGCACCCAGCAGCTCAAGGTAGGGCTGCTGCCTCCGCCTTGTAACAGGACACTATATGAACCTCTATTATGATACTGCTGTAGTGTCAGGGGGCTGTCACCCTCTTCCCTGATCACATGGGATGTGTCTACAAGCCCCACCTCTGAGCCTCTGTTCGAGTCATCTGCCTGCTTCTCTTCCCCTATTTAAATTCCCTCTTCTTTAAGGTCCTAGTTCACACTGTTACCTCTTCCAGGAAGGTCTCCCTAGTTTTACTTACACTGATTAATCCCTTTTATGAATTCTTACCATATGTTTACAGCTGAGGGGGCCAAGGACCAAGCACGAGATAAGGGGAGAAGCTGCGTATGAATCCCCTAAAACTGTATGCAAAATTTGTTATGTGTTCTCATGCTTATTTTTTTCTGAGAGGATTTATAGCTACCACCAAGCACTCAAAAAGGTTTATAACACCATTTATTTTGATGCCTAATTGTATGCTATTTAATGCTTACTGTTATGTAATTGGCTTTGTATGTGTAAATACTATCCTTTCATTTATCTGCTAGTTCAAAAATAACAACTACATTTATTGATTGTTTACTATGTGCCAGGTACTGTACAAAGTACTTCATATAGGTATGAGTTCATTAAATATTCTCTGCAAACTTAAGAGGTCAGATTTTTTTTTTTTAAAGATTTTATTTATTTCTTCATTTATCCCCCCCCTTGCTGCTTGTGCTCGCTGGGTCAGCTAACCACGCCTTGCGGGAGGGCTTGCCTTCACCAGGAGGCCCCGGGAATCGAACCCGGGGCCTCCCATATGGTAAACGGGAGCCCTACTGATTGAGCCACAGCCGCTTCCCCGAGGTCAGATTTATTAAGCTTGAAGCTTAGGAAGGTTAAATATGCCTGGCCAAGATCATATAGCTAGTACATGGTAGAAACAGGATTTGAACTCAGATTTCTCCTTCTTCAAAGCCATGCCCCTAAGCAGGCAGATGAGTTATCCCATGCCCTCTTCTCTCTCATAATGCAGAGAATAGGGCCTCAATAAGCACTTGGGTTAAATTAAGACACGCTATGTAGCAACCAACACGTCGGCCAGCGTGAACCTATCACTTGGGATGTTTGTGTGCCCGCTGTTTATTTTCTTACAAACAGGATACGCCCTACCGCTCCTTCCACAGAGACCCTGCAAAATACTGATTGTTCCAAGACAAAGGCTACTCATCTGCTTGGTTCCTTGCATGGCTCTACAAGGCCTTGGTCAAGTCTCTGGGACTCCCATGAACTTTATTTGGGCCAGTTGTGGCATGGGGTGGCAACTTGTAGGCCCAGATTCCAAGGGCCAATCTGTTCTGTACCCTCATACTGTGCTCCAACCAGGCTTCCAGTCTGAAGCCTGAAAGTGGGCCTAGGGGGAGTAGCCCTCTGATAGTGGCATCCAGGGTGTAGGACCTGGGCTGTTCTGTGGTATGCCATGCCTTCTTGTGGAGCGCCATGACCCAGTCATGCATGCAGATTTATTTATAGACAACACTGAGAATGACATTTAAAAACAAGCTTTACCTAGTGTAGCATGACTAGTTGATAAATGATTTGCTCATACCTGCATGGCTGGCTTAGGATGGTTGGATGTCTCAAGTGTTTATCCGTAAATAAATGAATGAATGAATTCAACAACTACCTATTAAAAACAAAAACTAGCATTTATAGAGTGTTTTTTCCTGTGCTAGGCATTGTGCTAAAGGCTTTATGTAAAGTTATTTTATTTATGCTTTACAATGTCCCTTAGGAGGAAATTATTACTATTTAATTAACCAGTTTTTAAAATAGATGCCTACAGTAAGAAATTTATATAGTCCAAAAGGGTATACAACAGAAACTAGCTCCCCTTCTACTCTAGACTCCAGAGGCAGCCACTGTTACCAGTTTCTCATGTTTCTTTCTGAAGATATCCCATGCATATGCAAACATGTCTACGCATATACCTGTCTTAAAAAAATACAAATGGGAGCATGTTCTATGCATCGTTCTATGTACTATTGTTTTTTTATCTTAGCTAACAATATATCCTGGAGATCATGTTGAAGTTGGTATTATTAACCCATTTTCCAAAAGAGGAAACTGAAGCTCTGAGGGACACCTAGTTGGTAAGTACCAGAGCTGAAATCAACCCTGGTGCTCCGAGCCATTACTCCCACTGCTTCCCTCCTGCAGGTCCTGCACTGGGGCGTTCTGAGGCTGCAGAGAGGAAGTGGGAATGATCAGAGAGACAGAAGCCAAAACTCCTGCCCTAAAAGGGCTCACTGCTCTGGGGGAAAACAGAGATATATGAAGCGAGAGAATGATTTCCAAGCAACATAAGAACATAACCAAGATACAGTTTCACTGTACCCCCAAGGGGCTAAGCATTTGTAAGGGAAGAGCTTCAGCGTGAGAGTGACTCTCAGCTAGGAAGGCCTCTAGATCAGCACTTCTCAAAGTGTGGTCTCTAGGCCAAAGGCAGCAACTTTAGCACCACTTGGGAATTTGTTAGACACGCAAATTCTTGAACCCCACCCCAGACCTACTGAATCAGAAACTCTGGGGGTGGGGCCCAGGCAATCTGCGTTTTAACAAGTCCCCCGGGGTGATTCTAATATTTGTTAAAGTTTAATAACCACTGTTCCAGAAGGAGGTGATTGTTTGAATTAGAGCTTTTAAAACAGGAGGATGATCCAGCTGTCAAATAAATTAAACAGTCTATTTAAACCAAGCCTGATCCAGATTCCTGTATTGTCCTAGGACTAGATGAAAGTGAGGGGGATGCAAAGGTACAGACCCTACACCTTGAGGAGTTCATTAGTGGCAAGGGAGATAAGACCCATCTGCCTAAGGAAAAAGGGAGAACATTCCAAATGCCCTGGTTTAGGGCTTCATCTCTTACCTGTGGTAAGGGGGGTCTGTGGCCCTTTTGATACCTAAGCCCAGAAAACATGTACTTTCTTTCCCATCTATATGTGACCAACTAGGAATCCCCCAACCAGTCTTCCTGAAGGACCTGCCTCCCTTGGCTGAGCGGGGCTGAGGTTGTTTGCAACATGACCCCTTTACCCCAGATGTTCCCAGCGTGGCTACTCTACCCTCATTCCCGGTGGGCTACAAAGCCAAACAACACAGATATTTAGGATTCTGGTCTGAGCTAGCATCTGATCTGCATTAAACAGAGGTATGCTTTCTAACATTGCTAAGCAGATAGGAGCTCACCTACCTGCCTGGAGTTAACAACAACAAACACAAACACATCATGGGAGAGTTGAAAATGAGGCAAACAGGTAAGGCTGTTGCACCCATTTTGAATTAAGAGGCAACTAGATATCCATCCCCCTTCTTTGAATGGTGCCAGCTGTTTGAAGGAGACAGAAAATGGATTTAAAAGAGAAAAAGGCTGAGACAGGAGTGAGAAGAGTTTGGGCAGTTCACTGACATTTATGGCCATTGAGGGGACTAGGCATCACCAACAATGAGTGTAGTGGTAAAAGGGCTTACAATTCCAACAGGATGGCTAAGTCCTGAATATAAAATAAGAGATATAAGTGGGCCAATAAAACAGGCCAAATGCAAGCATTAAGGTTTCTGGAACTTAGAGGAGGGATGGACAGCAAGGGCCTGAGCGGTCAGAGAAGCTTCACGAGGGGGATACAGGCTTTAAATCAACCAATACTAGATGTTGGGGGTGAAGGGATGGGGAGAATTCCAGAAAGGTTATTGAGGGGAACAGTAGATCAGATTATAAAAGCAGACTTTATTATGTGAAAATGGGAGCCACCGAAGGTTTCTGAGCAGAAATGACAGGCACGAGGGAGTGGTAGTGGAAAAACAATGCAGCAGCCTGTGTAGGATGGAAGAGAGGTGGAAGACTGAGAAAGACCAGTTATAATATTTCCAAGGATGGTCTAGGGGCAGGCAGGATGTTACAGATTCCAGGCTTTAGGGTGAGACAGAACTAGGGGGTTCAAGTACAGGCTGTCACTTAATAGCATGAAGTTAGACGAGTACCCTTGTTGAACCCCAGGTTCTCTATCTGTAAAATGGGGTAGCAGGAATGCTTGCCTCAAAGGATAAAAATGATGAAAAGAAATAATATAGAAAAGAGCTGGCACATAGAAAACCCCCCAATGTTTTCCATTATCATTATTAGGAGTTAGAGCATGAAGGTTTCGAACAGATGAAGGCAACTGGAATGCAAAGAAAAAAGCCGTATGCAAGAGATATGAAAATGTAAGAATGAAACCAAGACTTCATTCCTGGGAATGAATGAGGAGTGAGAGCCCAGAGGTGGACTTTGTACACTAAACTTTAGAGGGAGGGCAGGAAGAGAAGAATGGGGCATGCACATCCTCCGGCTTTCTTCACAGGGGTGGGCACAAGAAGAGCAGCTTTCAAAGGAGCAGAGATGGGGCTGTGAGAGGCAGGGGAAGCCTCCCCAGGCAGAGCAACAGTGTCACAAAAGCTAGGGGAAGAAAACGAGCCCTTGGGAGGAAGGCAAATTAATCACGTATAAATATATTTAGTTAACGTATTAAATCCGGAAAACATATTGAAGGACATATTCCAAAATGTAGTTATTACTAGGTGGTGGAAATGTTAGGAGAGTTTTTAACATTTTTATTTTTTTTAATGTATTCCATTAGTTATAGGTTATTTTTATATTCATAGCTAATATTTACATAGCACTTACCACTTGCTAAGCATTGTTCTAACCCCTTTACAGATATTAACTTGACCCTCAAAATGAGCTGTGAGGTTGTTACTACTGTTCTTTCCAGTTTAGAAACAGAGCTGAGGAAGGCAGGCGTCTGAACACAGCCAAGGTCACAGCGACAGAAAGTGGAGGAGAGAGCACTCTAGCCTGGCAACCTGGCTCCAGACTCCGTGCTCTTAATCACAGGATACTTTTCTGATTTCCCCGCCCCCGCCCCAAAGCCCAGTGATTGTTATTCACAAAACCAGGAGGATGCGTAGTTAATAGACACTTTATAGGAGTAAAAGAGCAAGAATAGCTCACTGGACTTGGGGATTAGAAAGTTGCTGGGGACCTCAGAGGAGTTTCGATAGTATGAAGGGAATGGAGGTCAAATGATAAGAGGCTGAACAGAGAACTATTAATTTGGGAGCTTGAGCAGTGAATGTAGGAGAATATTTAGGGAAATTTGGCAGGCTAGTGAAGAAACTGTTTTAAGAGATAGTTATCAGCTGCCTATTTTGGTTAAGCAGAGGAGGAGCACTGAGCAACACAGGAGAGAGTGAAGATGCTAGAGAAGAGGTTAACTAAGGCAGTTGGAGAGGTTGACTCAGGACTGAACTCGGAAATTAGGAAGAGGAGGGGCTGAGAAAAGGAGACTGAAGGATACAGATGGAAAAGCAGATGAATGTTGAAGCAGCTCATGCTGCTGAATCGTCTCATGTCTGTCTCCTGTTACATGCAATAACATAGATGAATCTCACAGCCATCGTGTTGAGCAAAAGAAGCTGGACACAAAGGAGCATAGGGTATTACTCTAGTTATACAAAGTTCAAGCAAGAGTGGGTGGAGATATAGATGAAGCAAGATAGGTCATGAGTTAGTTGCCAAGTGTTGCAGCTGGGTGATAGGTTCATGGGATTCATTATTCTAGTCTACTTTTGTTACATGTTTGGAAAATTTCAAGAATAAAAAGTTGAAAGTAAAGTGCCATGATCTTAAACACTTCATCACACATTATATAATTATTCACTTAAAATTATAATTGAGATTAGTCACTAAAGAATGGAAGATACATTAATGATTATCTACTATTTCCTTCTCTAGATCACGAGTAACTGCCTTTCGAGATGGCACAGATGAGGTTAAAACAGCCATGATCTGGGCCCTCTGCCCATTTCACACAGCAGCCAAGCCCTGGGTCACAGGCGCCAAAGTTTAACTTGCCAGGAAGCATTACTCCTTGGACACACACATACACACACACCCACACTTCCCAACACTACTGTCCAGAAATCCATAACTTGTAAATGTCAAAAAAACTGTAAAATACGGCACTTAAGTTTTCTTTCTTCCTTCATCTCACCTCTTCCCATGAAACTATAGCAAAGAAACATCCTTCCCCTCCTTCCAAACATGTCTGGACTTGATAACTGCTTTGAGGGAAAGCAAAGTCCATTGAGACCTGAGTGTCCAGCAATGATGTACATTCTGCATTGGGCCCCATGGTTAGAACGCTTATTTTCAGTCTCATGGTGCCTAAAAATTTATAAATCATTCTCTGTTCAAAGTGATTAGAATTCTCCCCCTAAATGTCAACTTGCAGGTTCATGTCTTTTTTTAATGTTACTTGAGGGAAAACATGGTACAATAAATCAAAACAAGTAATTTAAAGTCCAAAACTTCATCGATAACATTAATGAATTCAAATAATTTGGCACCTAAAAGGCACACATCTACTTTAGTTTGCTGGGTTTTATAAAATTTCAGAATGCCTCCAGTTCATCACAAGGAGATAAAATTCTCAGCAAAATGAATTATTTCAAATTCAGTAAAATTTCTTTAAATGAGGTGCTCCCTTAATATTTAGTGTACTTTCACTTTTAATAAATGAAACTTTCCACATGCTTCTTAAATAGAGAAAAGGATTGCTTTTCCCTCTCCTAAATATAACTCATTTAATGAAATTTTAAAATAAATTCATTATACCTGTAGGACATAATAAAAGCTGAAAACCACAAATAAAGCTATTAGAAGCTGGATTCCTAAAAAGGCTGCCTTTCAGAATCACACGGGCAGCTCTTTCAAAGTACCTGGGTCCAAACCTCAGCCCATATCTCCTGATTCAGAAAATCCAGAGGTAGGCCCTGGCAAAAATGAATTCAGAAGCACCTCCAGGTGACTAGAGCCTATCAGGTAAAGAGCCATGAGACTAGAACCTATCAGCAACACCCAGCCTCTCTGCCTGCTCTGCCTAAGTCAGCTGCTTGTCCTGGGCAAGCCACTTCTCCTTCCTGGGCCTCAGCTTCCTCATCTGTAACCAAGGAGACTCACACATGTTCTACTCCTTTATGCTTCTATCTGAGTTGTCTTTCCCTCCCAGCTCTTCAGAGCTACTCAGATCAACTGGTTTAAGCTTTTAGGTTTATATATTACATCAGAGGCTCTTAACCTTTTTTGTTCCATGGACCTCTTTGCCAGTCAGGTGAAAATCATGGACCCCTTACTAAGTCCACACTGTACTGTGTATTATTAATAAATATATCACACTTGTACCAGCACGTCCCCACAAGAATAATGTATTTTTGAATTCCAGTTCACGCTCATGGACCCCTCGTTAAGAACCCCTGTTTATGTAATGGCCAAGGGGGAGGGAGAACTGTACATATCACTAAGAGCAACAGGATAGGCAAGAGAAAGCTGCATTTAGTGCCCTGGAAGCATCATGCACACGAGGTGGGGGCACAGGTCAGGACTTAGCTGCTTCTGAAGCCCCAGAAGACATTACAATTGGGGACCAGCCTACATGAGGGAGGCCATGGGGCTTATGCTTTGGGCTGTAAAGTACATGACCATACAGGAGAGAAAATTCTTAGTGTTTATGGATATTAAAAAAAAAAAAAAAAAAGTCACACCCACAAATACAGTAAGTTTTTAGCCAGAATGTTTTGGAAAAGGATATCACAGCAAACTGCAATTTCTGGTTGAGTACCATGCGCAAGGTACTGCTGTTGCCAATTTTCAAAGATAAGAGCACAAAACACACAAAACACTGAACATAACTGATGGTTAAGAAGGTACTCCTGTGAAATTTCATGATTCCAGATAAAGCTGAAGAAACCTTTGAACAAGCCCATTTTTTTGTACTGATTCTGGACTGCCCTCAGTTTCTGAACCCGGCACTCCTCTGGGCATGTTGTCACATCTCTGACCACCTTTCCCATCCTGGGTTGACATCTTTCTGTCTCTGAGTCCTCTAAACTCAGCTATCCTTGAAGATTTTGCCCAAGTGCCCGTTTTTCCTCTCCCTGCCCTTTCCCCTCTCATCTGTTCCCAAGGACTAGCAGAAGACTCTTACATCTATTTCTTGCTGGATCTGTAGGCAAGAACCCCTCATCTGGACAGCTTATCTGGTCCTTCAACTTGTCAAGTCCAATCCTCTCCCTTTACACAGGAGGCCCTTCTCTGGACTCTGCTTCTCTTTCTCCCCTAATTAAAACCAACACCCCCCCCCCCCGCCAAAAAAAAGAAACAAAACTTTTTTCCTAATTACCTAGGCCCAAAATTTTAGCTCTGTTTTTGAGACCACCCTCTTGCCCCTTTATATCCAAAGAGTAAACCTGTCCTACAGGTTCTATTTTTATATCAGTGCCTTTCTCTCTCTGGTTCCCCTGTCACCAACTTTTTTTCATGCCCTTTCTTGATATAGGTCTTTTGGGAAAGGATGACAACAACCTTGGGTGTTTTTGGTTTCCCTTGTGCTCTACTCCAATGGCTTTCAACCTGTAAGACGGCAGGCTGTGGCCCAGTAATCCAAGAAAGTGGCAAAAGCTAATTAAACAGATAAAAGCAAGCTGAGGGTGGTTGGGAATGAGGAGCCTGGGGCACTCAGTAAGACTCAGCCTTCCCTTCTCTCTCCTGGAGGAGCCCCTGAGGGGACTCTGCAGATTCCCAGGGCTCTGTGAAACACAATTTGAAAACCACTACTCCAAGCCACCACAGATACCGCAGACAGATAAATCTCTCTAAAATCCAACTCTAATCATATAATGCACAACTGGTTGGTAGGAATGTAAATTGGTACAATCACTAAGGGCAAATGCTTGGCAGTATCCACTAAAGAGAAATTTGCATATTGTAATTCTAATCCTAAGTACATGACCAAGAGAGATTTGTACATATGTTCATCAAAAGATATATTAGAATGTTCACAACTGTCCACCAATGGAAATGGCCCAAATGATCAAAATAGGAGAAGTAATCAATCACTCAATGGAATACTATACAACAAATGACAATGAACAAGCTTCAAATACATGCAACCATATAGATGAATCTCA
Organism: Tolypeutes matacus; assembly: GCA_026826555.1. Classification (NCBI taxonomy): domain Eukaryota; kingdom Metazoa; phylum Chordata; class Mammalia; order Cingulata; family Chlamyphoridae; genus Tolypeutes; species Tolypeutes matacus. The sequence goes on from JAKSZT010053883.1 coordinate 65,017,639, forward strand.
CAAGCATAATGTTGAGTGAAAGAAGCCAGAGTACAAAAAATTGGAATCATACATACCATATGATTCCAATTATAGTAAGTACAAAAACAGGTGGGGAGCGGATATGGCTCAAGCAATTGCGTGCCCGCCTCCCACATGGGAGGTCTGGGTTCCGTTTCCGGTGCCTCCTAAAGAAGATGAGCAGACGCTACAATGAGCAGACGCCACAGACAACGCAACCAGCAGAAAAAGAGGGCATTTAAGTTCAGTAAACAAGTGAGTGTTTGGTTTGTGAAACCATTAATTGTCTGATGTTATACTTCAATAAAAAACTAAACAACAATAAAACAAAGCCCACCATTAATTGTTCACAATTAACTGCTGAACTAAATGCAACTTTCATTGTGGTCTAGAAACCCTTTACAATATGTGTGTCTTTTTAAAAGCTTATTAATTTATTTTTTAATAGAAGTTGTAGGTTTACAGAAAAAAAAATGCATAAAATATTATAGAGTTCCTATATACCCCTCTATTATTAACATTTTGCATTAGTATGGTATAGTTGTTACAATTCATGAAACAACATTTGTATAATTGTACTATTAACTTTAGTCTATCGAGACCCTTTACAATATGGTTAGAACCTGCCTTTTCAGCCTTCTCTGAGATTTTTAAAAAATTTTACTTTGGGAATTCTTTACTCCTGAAGGGTATAGGCATCCTCTGGGAATGTGTATTTTCTGTGGGAGAGAGTCCATTAGCATTTCTTAGATTTCCAAAGGGCCCCACAGCCCAGAAAAGGTAAGGAACACTCATCCCCCTTGCAGCTCCTCAAACAGCCCCCCAAATTTCTTTACTCTGGGACTTGCTCCTGTTATTTCCCCTCAGAAAACCCTCCCCTCTCCCAATACTCCCTATTGAGATTCTACCCATGTTTCCAGGGTCATGTCTGATGATCTCCAAGGCCCACTCTGTTGATCCTCCAACTAAAAACTACCCCTCCCTCCCTTCCACAATGATTCATTTGGGTTCTTCTAGGACACTTTGGTAGGTGCTGAGGAAGTACAAATAAACAAGCCCTAATCCCTGCCTTCAAGGAGCTTTTGACCCAATAAGGGTGAAAATAGATGCATCCACACATAACTTTAAGTAGAAAAGAAGCATCAGAAGAGGAAGGGAGGGAAGCTTTATGGGGAGGGGGCACTGCATGGCAGGATTTGGAGCTGGGAAGGAAGGCCATTTTAAGGAGGGGCTAGCAGGAGCAAAGCCTAGACCTGTGAAAGTCCTGGGCCTGTGTGGGGAAGGGGCTGGTAGTTTAGTTCACCCAGAGCAGACACATCCTGCAGAGGAAGAGCTGAAGGGGTATGGGGTGTAGCCAAAAGGTTGGTTGCCAGCCTCAGTGCTTTGAGTTTTATGCTGTGGGAAACTAAGAGCCCCTGAAAATTTTTAAGCAGGGAATGTGCCTTGGTCTCTCCAATGGATAGAAATGATCTCTTCCTCCTTTGAGAGTCTAAAACACTTTATTCTGCCTTATGGTACTTAACTGCCTTTTGCTTTGTCATATGGTTACCTGCGTCCTTACTGGTTGATTGACTTAGTATCCCTACACCAACTTGACTTAAGCTAATGAAAGACAGAAACGGTTTCAGTGCTAGTATACTGTGTTACACACAGTGGCATTCAATAAATATTTACTTAATTAACAAATGATATGCAATGCCCACTTAAAATTGGTTTTAAATGAATGAGGGAAGAGAGTAGGAAGGAGGGAAAGAAAAAAAAAACTATAAAGAGCTGTGATGAGATGAGCCCAGGTATTCTGTTCAACCTTAAGATTCTATGCCTATGCATAAAAGTTCACTCTACTGAATGACTGATATCTAAGGAAAAAAAATACATTCACAAAGGGAACGTTTAAAGTTGCCCAAGTCCCTACAGGAAGCGTATGTGAAGAGTAGTGTTTCATTCTATGTTCTTAAATGAATGGCTGATTATCAGTTGGAGGTGCCCTGACAATAAAGGCACTATTCTATCAAGATATTTCGGTTTAAAGATTAGTACCTAGAACATGGAATCAGACTCCAGCCTTACTCTTAACCCTGCTCCCTGGCTTCCAAATGGGATCTGGGAAGGTGGGGAAAAAAGACAAACAGTTCAAACTCTCAGGCCCTCTGGTGTCTTACCTAAAAGGGAGATTTCTAGGACAGCAAGTGCTTTGAACACTGCAAAGAAAGGGGTTCTGGCTCCAAATCAAAGCAGAGCAAGATGCTTCATTGGGAGAGGAATCAGCTCAGGTACTGAGCTCACCATAGCTAATGCTAACGTTCACTGTGGGTGCCATTTTCTATTTGTACATTACCATTTTTACTTTTTAAAGCTCTTTCACACTTCTATTATCACATCTAGTTCTCACAACCACCCTGTAATTAAATTGTTGCCCAGCTAACACATGAGAAAACTGAAGCAATAGGACATGAAATGACTTGTCCAAGTCCCCTCCAAACTATGGAGAGAAACCCAGTTCCTGACTCCCAGTCTCAAGGTCTCTGGTCTTTCCTACCCAGGTAGGTTTCAGGGCTTGGGGGAGTAACTTTCAGTGAGGGAGCAGGGCCAGCCAGGACTTCTCAGAGCTTAACTGGTGATAACAACTGCCCTCTGGCAGTTGTGTCCACTTGTATTTGAGCTTGGGATGGGCCCCTTCATTTGGTCTGGGGCCTGGGTAATTAAAACCCCTTTATCATGGCCAATACAGGGGTAGCTGAACCCCGGGGGGAGCAGCCTGTGTGGTTTACTCAAGGGAAGCCATGGGAAAGGAAAAGCAAAACTTAGCACCACTTGTAACTGCACAGGCTCCAAAGCTACATGCTGCAAAACCGAGTTAATTGGTACAGAGCTGACTGTGACAGGAATTGGCTCACTTTCTGTTCTGTTTTCTTCCTTCTCACTGCAAAGCCTTCCAGCCACTCAGCTACAACATCCATTAGTAAGCATGACTATTTAAGATCTAGCCCTATTATGGGAGCTAGCTTGGGGTATATGTTACCCCCCTCCTTTTTTTAGTAACAAAAGAAATATGTTTTAAAAAAATCAAACTACTTGCATGTGAATAAAAAAAAAGTTAAAGTCCTTCCTTTCTAATCTCATTCCAAAGGGGTAACTACTGTCAATAATCTTTTTTCCTTTCCATATCTTCTTTTCGCCTTTGTAAACACATACATTACACGTGTCTATGGTTTTTAAGCAAATGGGATCATATTTACATTGTCCTGCAAATTACATTTTTCATTCCATAATATATCATGAGCAATCATCCTTGCTTTATTTTTCTAATTTTAATCCCTCATTTTTAGGCATTTAAATTTCACAGGAAAAAAACACAAAGAGCAACATAACAAATGCCTTGGGTCAATTTAGAAAATTGGTAAATTCTTGCAGTAGCTCTCCTCCCAAGGGGAGTCAACAAAGGATCAACTTCAGAACATTTAGAGGAGGGGAAGAGAAAGCCCAACGAAATCTTATCTGTTGTAGGACTTTCCAACAGGAGGACGAGGCAGTCTGGGTGCTGAGAGACCAGCTTCCAGAAGCTGAGCCTGCAGAACTGCAAGGCAATCATCATTCAGAGTCCAGTCGCCTTGGAGGAGTTTGTTTGGGTTAATCGCAAATGGGGGGGGGGGGGGGATGGTGGGGAGAGTGGCAAGTTCAGTGAAAGTTCAACGCATTGCAATTGTTTCCCCTTCTGGAAATCCAGGGGCCAATTGTTTGCAAGGGCGGTTGCCTTGCTCAAACCCAGAGAACTTGAGTTCCTTTCTCACCAGCACATTCTCTCTGCAGATTCTGCCCAGACCACCCACAAGCAGGTGGCTAACCCTGATAGCTGACCCCATCCCAGGAGCAGTGCATGCTAATCCTGACTGGAGGGCAGAAACCTACTGCCTAGACCTGAGCCCAGGTCTGGGCTGCTATCTGAAGCAACCACATGGTGACTGGCAGAGAGAGTACAGGGCACCGAGAGAGCTCCAGGGGAAAGATGGAGGGTGTGTTTCCCCCTCTGATATGTTTTCTGAGGACCCATGAAATAGCACTTTGGCCAGACCCCACGGGTGGCAAATGTTTTGATTCCTTCTGCTACATTTAGTACATTGAGTACTTCTATGTGTCAGAAGCTGTTCAAGGACCTTCAGACGCACTGACTGCTTTTGTCCTCACAAACACCCTGTGAGAGAAGTGCTATTATAATTTTCCCATTTGACAGATGGGAACAGTGAGGCACAATGAAGCTAAATAATTTACCTAGGGAGTAGTAGATATTAGATTTGAACCCAGGTGGTCTGGTTTCAAAGCTCACGCACTTAACCAAAATGTACTGCAAGTTAATAGATATATATGGTAATAGCATTCCATGTCATATAAATTTTGGAAAGCCCTAGTTCAAATGATGGTAAGCAGGCTTCTTTCATGCAAGACTTCTCAGAGTCTTTACTATGCTAATATGCATGTATGATCTGCAAGAGGCATCTGGTTTGCAGCATTTCCCCAAATTATAAGAACCTGGGAACTATTTTCCTAGAAACATCTCATGGGATTAGTGTTCTGATGACCATATTCTGAGAAATGCTCACAAAGGGAGATGTTAAGTATAGGACTTGGATTCTGGTTCTTGCCACTTAACTGTTTGATTCTGAAAAATTGTTTAATCTGAGCCTCAGTTTCCTCATCTGAAAAATGGGAATAGCCCGTATACCTCATGGAGCTGTTGTAAAGATTAAATAAATGTGCAAAGTTCTTAAAGAGGTGCCTGGCTCTTAGTAAGCGCTCAATAAATGGGAGCTATGATAATGATAACAAATACCAAATAAGTTAGGAAGAACAAAATTATTGTTATGAGGGCTCAATTAAAAATATCAGAAAATCCCCTCAAATAATACAATGTACAAGTGATCTTCACTAACAACAATTCCTGTCAGAAAAACATGAAATATTCTGACACAAAAGAAATCTTAGAACACCATAGAGTACATCACGTTTTGGGGAAAAAGAAACAAGGAATATATTTTTACTATGCAGATCAGATGAAGTTTCTTTGACAAAGAAAGTCCTCTGATACTATAACAGTTACAGGCCAGTTTCCTGAGTGCTAAACCAAGCTGAGGCATCCTTCAATAAGGGAAAGTGTCAGGTGCTAGAGACTCACTGGGTTTGAAAGAAATGCACAGTGTCTTTGGGGGGTGGGGTTAAAGCCTCATAATTGAACTGAAAATGGCTTGGCATCAACAGGATGTCTTCCTGTTCCCATCTTATGGAGTGACTCATCCATTTCGTTCACAGCCACTGTGGGAGAAGAGCTGGAGGATTTGTTCATCAGGAACTCTGACTTCACGAAAGGCCTACTGCATCCCTCCCAACTCCCCCCACCTTCCGGTCATGCCTGCCAAACATGTAACAGTTGACCAAAAAAAAAACCCCCAAACAAAACTAAACAAACAAACAACTTCAAGCAGCAGGGAGGCTGCAGCAGAAGGCTACTGCTCTCTGATGCTAACTGCTAACGTGGGAGCCACAGGCGTGGCCCATTGCTCTAGGACTCAGGGCTCCTGAAGCAGTTTGCTCTTAGTGGGCCGCAGTGGCTCTAAGCACTGTAAGCACTGGACCTGCTTCCTGTTGTGCAACTAATGTAAATGAACCTTGTGCTCTGGCTAGAGCCAGCTACACTGTGTAGCAGGGATGTGTGAGTAATGCAGCCACCAGGGCAGTCGTGGCAGAACTCAATCGTGCAGCCCACGGGCTCACACTCAAACTCGTGATGCCAGTCCCAAGGGTACTGACCCCTCACGGGGCACCACCTCTGTCAGGGAAAATGTCCACGTGGTATAGACAGATGATTCACTGGCAAGCTCAGCTTGGGGAAGACATGCCTAGAACATGGGGGACTAAGTTGTGAGGTGATTAAAATCTAGAGGACTGGACTCCAGGCTGAACTCAGAATTTTCCTTGGGTGACTCTTCCTTCTCAGGTCTCAGTTTCCTCCTGTGTAAGTTGAGGGGGGCTCATCTCTTTTCTGAGGGCCTCATCTGTGCAGGCACCAAATGTGTATGCTTTTAAATGTCACAACCATGCCAAAAAATGAAATGTCTCACTCCCTATTTTGCAGATGAGTAAACTAAGGCTTGGAGGGGCAAGTTAGCATGGCCAAGGTTCACATGTTGAGGAGAATTGTGGATATTCAGATGTGTCCCTTCCTGAATCTCCATATAGGCTTCTAAGCTTCCTTAAAATAATATTTGCAACTAAAATGAAGCCTTAATTTTTGACATGAGAATTACTTGTTTGGTAATTACTTACCGTCAATTAAAATTTTTACTTTCATCGACCCTTCCTGGGCTACTTATTCTTTCACATTGCCAAATGGGATGTACTTGGGGAATTGTTGTAAATGGATTTTGAAATTAGCTAAAGTGAATTCTAATTACAATTCTCATATTAAATCTATTAGCAAAATAATTTATTAAAATAATGTCATGGTCAAATATAAATGATTTCTGTTCTACCTAAGGTAATACCTCTTTTTTTTATAAGTCTGAAGAAAGTTGGTCCTGAAAGACAGAACAAACACATGGGTGACAGAAAGCGCTTCAGGCCCAGGGTCAGGAGACCTAGTGCCTATTTCAGCCCAGGCATTAATAGCTGCGTAATTTAGTCAGTCACTTAATCCTACCCCCCCCTTCCTTTCCTGTGTCTGTAAAACAAAGATCTTGGACGAGATCAGGATTTCTCAATGTCTTCAGTTTGAAGACCCCTTCCAATGTAAAAATACGCAATCTCCCCTTCAAAGACAGTTGTTCTTTAGTGTCTCTTGGTTATGGAAACACATAATGACAAAAAGGTTTTGTTTTTATTTTATTAATTGCAATGACATCTTCATATTCTTCAACCAGTGTAGTGCATTTACATTCAAGACATTCATTCAGTTTTTTGCAGTGCATGGCTCCTGTAAACATTCTCTTATCCTTTGCCATAAACTCTCTGCTCCCCTTACCCTTCTCTGCACACAAATTTTGGACCTTTGCACTAAATGGCCTCAAAGATGCCTTTTCAGTGTCCAGCTTTTATTCTATTATATGCCAATTATTTCTAAGAAACTACACACCAGGTTTCTCTTTTTTGTTTGGAATAATAAAGCAAATCGTACTTAGTGGTTTTGTTTTGCACTTACCTACACTTAGTGTGCTACACTTTTTTTTTTAAACCGGGAGGTACTGGGGATTGAACCCCGGTCTCTCCATATGGTAGACAGACGCCGAACCTTTTGAGCCACATCGTTTCCCAGTGTGCTACACTTTAATAGCCATAGATTCACTTCTTCATCAGATAGATGCTGACCACTTGTGCAGGGTATACAGAACTGAATAAAATTGGCACAGTCACTGTGCTCACACAGTAAGACTTTAAGCCCTCCCTGTTATCTCCACCCTCAACCTTCCCCGGAGCTTGTCTCCAATATCCACCTGCTTACTCAAAATCTCCACTTGGATATCTAAAACACATCTCAAAATTAACGTGTTTAAAGCAAACCTCCAGACCCCTTCCTCCACCAGAACCCTTCCTCCCGTGGCATTCCCCATCTATGAAATGGCAACATTCACTGGAACGCTCAGGCCCCAAGTACCGGGAGTTACCCTTGACATCTTTCTTCCTCTCATACCCAGCATTTAATCCCAGCGAGTCCTGTTGGCACTACCTACAAAAACATATCCTGAGGGAGCAGATGCAGCTCAAGTGGTTGCACTCCTGCTTCCCATGTATGAGGTCCCGGGTTCGATCCCTGGTACCTCCAAACAAACAAGTGAAAAAACCAACTCTCATTGGAGAGTGGATGTAGCTCAGTGGTTGAGTGCCTGCTTCCCATGTACTGGGTTCATTCCCCAATACCTCCTGAAACAAAACAAAACAAAAAATACATTTTGAATCCAGCCACTTCTCATGACATTCACACTCTAACATGGTCCAGGGCACTGTTATCTCTCTCCTGGACTCCCTGGATGCCTTTTAGTTGCTCTCTCTCATTCCTCTCCTGCTACCCTAAAGTTTGTTCTCCAATAGACAGCTGGAATGAACCTTGGAAAATTTAATCAGATCATGTTGTTCTTTTTGCTCAAAACCCTTCAATGGCTTCTTACCAGTTTTAGAATAAAGCCAGCGTGTTTACCATGGTTTACAGACTCTACAGCTCATCCCTGGTCACTGCTCCCACCTCCTCTCCCATTCTCTGCCTAATTCCTGCTGGTCCAGCCCAGTGGTCTACTTGTTTTCTCATAAGCATGTTGGGTCTGCTCCCACTTCAGGGCCTTAGCATATGCTGTCCCCTAGATATGTGCAAGGCTTACTCCCTTAGTTTTTTCAAGTTTCTGCTCACACATCACCTTCTCAGAGAAGCAGTCCTTGATTGTACTACTTAAAATAGCCACCACCCCACCCTACCTGTTATTCTCTTTTCCCTTAACCTGCTTTTAAGTTTCTTCCAAATATATGTCACCACCTGATGTTATGTTCTACATGTTTTTTATGTGTCTGCCCCTGCCCCTAGAATCTGAGCTCCTTGAGGGCAAGGCTTGTCTTACTGTCTTTCCAGCTCCTGGAACAGTGCCTGGCATACAGTAGACATTCAAAACCCATGTGGTGATGAATGACTAAACAGTATAATACCTTAAATACCATGTGCTGAATGTGTCTTATGTGTCAGGTTCTTTTCTACACGATCTCTAATCCTTAGACCAACCTGGCAAGGAGTATAATATAAGCATTTCACAAGTAAGGAAACACACTCAGAAAGAATATGTAAGTGATCTACATTCTCACAGCCACTGGCTAAAAGAGTCAGGGTTTGAACCAGTGTTTGAGTGGCATGTGTGAGATAAGAAAGCTCAGGAAATTGCAGAGTGTCTTGGGTGGCCTAGTGATTGTGGGATGGGCCTGCAATCAGTGGGATCCTAATACGTCTATGAGAAAGGGGTCACAGAAATTATTGCAGCAATCATTGAAAAAAAATTCCTGAAACAGAGTTGGTGGTAAGTAGAGTCAGGAAACTCTGAAATCCCAGACTTGAGGCCTGCTGCTGTTTTCTGTGGCTCCAACAGCTCAACCATTTCTAACTATCCTCAGGCTCTTGCTCAAGTTCCTGCCTATACAGGCCTCTTTCTCCCTTATTAATAATAAGAGGTTCCAGGTTCACCTCATTCCTAGCCTGTTCTCTGACCCCAACGGTCAGCACTCTTCAGGGCTGACTTACAATTCTAAGGCAGTTGGAGGGGATGATAGGAAGGTGCCCCAGCTACCCCCGCTGCATGCTCAGGCTAGGTCTCATGGGAGGCAACGCCACTGCAAGGATGCTACATTCAGGACTAAGCCTCAGCTGGGCAGGTTTTGAAACTCCATTTTGTCAGTGTCAGATAGTATGGAAATATCTATACTAGTCAGACTCACAAGAGGCAGCCAGAGAAACCAGTGGCGGACACTCCCTGCCAGGCCTGTGGTCACTGACAGGGCAGCCCTCTCTGGGATCAGGATCCTCAGAGATGCTGCCAAATGAAACACCAGGAGGCTGGATGGGGAGCACACAGTCTGAGTAAAGGGAGGCACACAATGCTGAGGAGGGCTCATTTGGGCTGTGGTGGGGCCTGCGGGCCTCATCGTGCCTCAAGCAGGCCATTCTCTCCTGAGGTGACCTCAGATCCAGTCAGTCTTTGCTCTGGGCAATGCTCAGTAAACACCAACTGATTCCAGGCTCCAGGCAGACCACCCCTCTTTTGTTAACACATTCTTTCTTGAGACACAGGAGCCCCAGTGACTACAGTTCCTGTCACATCCAGTCAGACCCTGATTAGAGTTTGGGGCCCAAGTCTTCCTGCTCTGAGATCCCGTCCCTCAAGGTGACATGTACAGATAGCCAATCTCATCCATCATGGGTGGCTTTTTACCAGTTTAACTCTCAGAAGTAATTTCATATGAGGGCTCTGGTGGAGAACAGTGTCTCGCTATAACCTCGTATACACTGATTACCAACACATGACAGCTTTTCAACACAGGGACCAATTTGATCATAATTCTATAAAAGTTTAATAAACACCTACTACGTGCCAAGCCTCATGTGACACACAAGGGATACAGCTGTGAGGGAAGGCTGACTTTAAACAAGTGGTTAAAAGTGTGACTGTTAGATGAGGCTGTGCTGAATGCTGTGAAATCAACAAAGCCAAGGGGCTCTCATGGTCCAGGCGACCAGGGCAGCCTTTTGGAAGTGGTGTTCAAAATCTTACACCTTCAAAGGAAGAGCCCACTTCAAAGTAGTCTACTCATAAGATTAGAGCATTTTTTCTCTTCATGATCCTCCCAATTACTCAAAATATCTGGCAGATGAATTTCAGGGGTGAGGAATGTGTTACGATTCCACCCCTGCAGGCAAGAGCAAGTGAGAGCTGGGCATGAACCAGACACAGTAAGTTCCCAGATATCTGGAGACCAAAAGAACTGCTGAATCTAAGCCTAACCCCGGCCACTAAGACATTGTGAAACTGGAACTGCTGATGGCTAGGAAGTAGCTACAACCCTGTTTTTTTAAAGCTACTTATCAATCCTTTTCAAAAACCATAAAAATGTTCATTCATATCCTTTGACCCAATAATCCTAACCCAGGGAATTTATCCTAAGGAAAGAGTCCAAAGTAAAAGCTGCATGTATGGAGTTATTCACTGCAGTATTATTTATTAAAGAAGAAGGAAAATAATGAAAATTTAGAAAATTTAGGAATGCATTGATTATGGCACATCAGTTGGATGGAACATTCTGTACCACTGAAAGTATATTTGAAGATTATATTGTTAAATGGAAAACTGTTTAGGATGTTAAATTAAGTAGAAAATTATATAATTTTACCTGTGCTACTCACAAAGTATATAAAAACTATATATGCAAATGGAGAATGAGTGGCAAAACACAGAAACATGACCAGCTAATCTGATAGATTATAAATGCTGTCTTGCTGTTGTTGTTTTAACAATAAAAACAATTACAAATAGTAATAACAAAAGTCTTCCATCTTCCATCTTTCTTCCACACTCATATAAAGCAAAAGTCAAATAATAAATAAGAAAAAAGCAGGGTCAGCAAGCTACAGCCTGTGGGCCAAATCCAGCCTGCTAATTTTGCAAATAAAGTTTTTTTTTTTTTTTTTTACTGGGAGGTCCCAGGGATTGAACGCGGGTCCCTCCATATGGGAGACAGACACTCAACCATTTGAGCCATATCCGTCCCCTGCAAATAAAGTTTTCGCACAACACAGCCATACCTGTATTTTCATGTATTATCTGTGGCTGTTTTCACTCTACAATAGCAGGGTGGAGTAGTTGGGACAGAGACTGGATGGCCTGCAGAGCCAATTTGGCCTTTTACAGAAAAAGTTTACTGAACCCTGATATCTTTAAGGAAAGATATGGCTTCATTCCAAAAGCCTACCACAGTGCCTGATAACATAACCTACTAGGCACTCCAAGAAAATGGATGAACAAACAGGGAACCACCTAGGTTTTACACTTTCATACCCTAGCTCTTTTTAAAAAAATTATAAATACACACACTCCCCAAATAGCTCTCCCCACTCTGTTTCTGCTTCAGCTTGGACATGAAGGCCATGCATGAATCAGATAACTTACTAAGTTGAACCTCAGTTCATTTTCTATAAAATACAAATTGAGGAAAGGAGACAGAAATGCTTCTTAAACTAAACATTAGTGCTGACAACTGAAAAGTATCTCTTATGATTTAAAGGGTTTTTTGGTTTGTTTGTTTGTTTGCTTTGTTTTTTAAGACTTCTCTGGCTTTTGGGAAGAAGATGCCGGTCAGATTCCTGGCTATTCTGACTGACTGCCACCGTCTTCTTGTACATGGTCACTCACATGTGTGGCCAACATGTACTTTTCTTCCAGGGTGCTCCTTATTGCTCTACAAAAAGGCATTGACACTGGAAGAAAGTGCACCAAAGTCCCTGGCAAGTTACCTATGCTGTTAACTGCCTGGCATCTGCTTTTCATTTGTCTGCCAAGAGATGAAGGACCGATGCCCATCCCTTAGGGTCAACAGCTCATTCTTAGGTTTTGGAAGGGCTGGGATACTCCAAATAGAAAATAACGACCAAAGTGACAAACTGCTCTTTGATTCCAGCATTATGAGATTACATAACAAATAAACAAGCTATTTGCCATTAGGAGAAATTATTTTAAAATGTATATATAAAGAGAAACTCTGAAATCAGATGAAGGAAACAAAGTTAAAGTCAAAAGTCACAAACTGGCAGCAGGAAGACTGAAGCTGGCCTGCAGACTTATTACATTTGGCTCACAGAGAATTATTTTTAAAAAAACTACAGAGCTAACATTTGAAAATTGGGAGTTTTCACATGAAAATCCAGATTTCTGGTGTCTTTGCAGAGAGCACAATCCCACGTGGCTGCCCAGCTGGGGTTGAGTAACAGACGTACCTTGAGATAGGGCCTGGCTCACTCACTCCAAGCACAGAACTTGCCTGACCCTGGAGGCATCTGAGTTGGTGACCAAGGGGTAAATGATCTGCTGGAAAGCTGTTCCAATATTTCAAATAGGTGATGGGACCAATGACAAGTTTAGGATCAAAAAACCTAAACGTCCTGAGATTGACTCTCATTCTTTCTCCTTCTCCATTTAGAGGCAGCATGACTGAGGATGGACTGGCCAGGGGAAGAGGCCCTCTCGAACACCCTTGCAGACACGACGTGGATAATTGTTCATGAAACACTTGTCTGTGATAATGGGCATTAATATCAACAAATGTTTTATTCTCACCACCCTGGTCTCTTGTTTATTTCTCCTGATTATTCTACAATCACCTAATTTTTAATCATTTAATAAATATGTGGTAGACATCTTCCAGAGGCAAGCCACTGTACTATATACTCACAAAGAATTCAGGGATTCCCTGACCCCAGCCAGTCAGAGGGGAACATTCCGGTGAGAAGAAAATAGCCACACAGACCAAGGAGGTGCTAACAGCCCTAACTATGTTCCAGGGACTGTGCTCAGAGTTTTAAGCCTCACCATTACTCTCTGAGATAAGTATGATTATTATCTCAAAGGAGTCCATTTCAGAACCTTAAACAGATAGGTAGGGTTACAGGAAGTTGAAGAGAAATAGTGCAGAACACTGTATACAAAGGAATGTGGACTATCTAAAAAAAAAAATAAAATAAACACTTTAAACTACAAATAGTCACTAAATTTCAGTGAAAGCCAGTGACTTGCAAATTGCACTATTTAATTGGTCTCTACATTAAAAAGTGTTATTTTCCACTCTTTGGAACATACAATGATTTTTGGTGGCAGATATATATATACAATCTTTATTTTAACAATAACAGCTGATATTAATTCTAATGCTGACAGAAAGAGGTAATTGTATACCAGATCAATGATTTTATGGATGTTATTGATTCTGACATGCCAAAATTTAAAAGTGAGTTTAATTTAAAATAGATCTAAAGAAAAACAGTAAACATGATAGTAGACTACATGTAGGAGTAATAATTTCCCTGAACGTGGTATGCAAAACAACTTCAGCATGTTTAGAATATGCTACCTCATTAAAGGATTAAAGAAGCGAGCTGTCTACTTATTAATCAGGCAGAACAAAGGGCTCTGATTGCTTACTGCAAAATTCACAGTAACACTGGGTTCACTAAGGATAGATTCTCTGGATGGAGTGTTACCATGGAGTCCCCTTCCATGATCTGAATCCTAGTAGAGCAAGAGTGAGCTGGGCAAGAATGAAATGCTGTCTAGTGTTTTTGGAATTTGAATCTGGATTCTCAGCAATGCTGAGTATGTTATGTAGCTAGTATCTGATAGCAGAGGTTTTCCTTGCCATTGTTAGTCGAGTAAGCAAAATAACATCAAAACACAGTAAAATAAAACAAAACGCAACAAAATTTTAACAAATCATAAAAACCGCATGTAACTCTATAGTACAACTTGTCTACAGAGCTGATGCTGGAGATTTTTTATTTGTTCCTGCCATAGCTACTGGGAAAGTAAACAGTAGGAAAGAGGGAAACCCAGAGATGGATGGATTAGATAAGAAAAATGACAAGGCAGAATGCCTTTGTGTACAGCAATCCTTTGCAAGGGCAGGTCCCAGGGAAATAAGATAGTTTGGGTTCAGGATCCCCTAAAAGAGCCTTGTCTAAATTGATTACATATACCTTTAAAACTTTAGAAAACCTCAAAAAGCAATTTTAAGGCTGCAGCAGTGCTTAAGATATATCTATCTATTCATCAATAAACTGAATTCTCAGTCTTTGGAAATAGGAGCTAAATTATGAAGCAGTTTAATCATCCAGCTTTTTTTCAAGGGTACTGGTCCCTAAGAGTCTTGGGAACACCACTTGGATGTTTAACAATTTTCTGGAAATATAACAAGATAGAAAAAAAAAAAAAAAGGCATTTATCTATCAAGAAAATACTGCAAATGGTCAGTAAAAATAATGTGATAAGCAACTTTGTATGTGTTAGAGTGTTTGTGTGTATGTGTATGAAAGAGAGACACCCCAAAGGGCATTGCCTGAGTGATGATGATGATGACGACAATGATGATAATCATCATAACTGTATTTACTGGGTGCTTACTAGTACCAGGTGTTGTGCTAAGTGCTATACAAGGACTAGCACTTTTAATCTTCACACTAACCCTACCTGATGTATGAGAAACTAAGGAACAAAAAAAATAAGCCAATTGGAGCTAGCAAGTTGCAGAGCTGGAATTTGAACCTAGTAGACAGACTATTAAACCATTGCTCTTAAACTCTGTTTTCATAACCGCCTTCTGAGGAAGACAGTTCTGGGTTAAAGAGCAGGGCACTGCCAACAGCTGAATGCAAGTCCAGAGCCCGAGCTGAAGTTCTCAGAGTGTCCGAGGAAAGACAGAGGCCACCTCTGATGTTTCTTACCCATGTGCCCCCCACAGTGCACAGGCTCCTCTCTAAATAACCGATTTTCAGATATTTAAAGAATATTTTTGAGAAGGGGTGCCAATTTGCAGTCTGCCAGGAAGGTCCACATAACTTAGTTCAGCTCTGCGGAAACAGATGGTGACAAAGTGCAAGTTCCAAGGTCATGACTGTTTAACATTCCTCATTGAAGGCCTATTGGGAGGAGTCAGGTGTTTTGCGAAGGGCCATCTCTGTGTTATGTCATTTGATCCTCACTGCAACGTGACAAAGTATGCATTAGTCCCATGTTACAGATGGGGAGAGTGAGGCCCAGAGAAGTTTGGTCATTTGTATCAAATTGCATAGCCAGTAAGGGGCAGATCTGGGATTTGAACCAGGGCTTCCCTAGCTCCAAATCTTCTGTTCCTCCTAGCATGTCACCTAAAGGAAGATATGATCCTATTTAAACCAATAGCCTAGAATAGTGGTTCAGGTCATAGACTGGGGCAAGACTGGGTTTGACTCCTGACTCTGCCACTTACTAGCTGTATGACTGAGGACAAGTCACTTCTTTTCTCTTTCCTCATCTGTAAAATGAGAATAATAATTGTACCCATCCTATTGGGTTGTTTTGTGAAATTAATGGGTTAATATTTGTCAAGTGTTTAGAACAGTGCTTGGCACATAATAAATGCTTACATAAGTGTTTGTTAAATAAATAAAAATATAAGTCTCTCTCTTAAGTGAGCACCTATATACAGGTGACAGATAAAGCAGAGGTAATGGATTTACAATCAATGAAAGATGTATATAAATCAGCTTTCACAGTGGCCAATGCAATAGGCTCACCACAAACACTGCCATGGGACACCACAGGCTTTCGATCTGAATTGTTGAGCTGAAGAACACATTTGGAAGAGTCCCAGGTTGTAGGCCCAAATTAGACATGAATTAGCTGTGCGACCTGAAGAAGACATTTCAGTTTTCTGGGCTGTGTTTCTTCACATGTCATAAGAGAGGTTTGATTCTGATGAGATCCAAAGCTGGTCCTGGAGTGATCATGGCGGTAAAGGAAAGGACACAGGGACTGACAAAGTCTGGGTTCTGGTTCTCCTGCATATGGATTTTGCAGCTCTGGACAAACTGCTTACTTTTTTTGAGTTTCAATCTCCTCTCTAAAGTGAACAAAACAGTATCTGTTCCCCTGCCTCATAAGGTTCAGGACAAATAAGAGTGAATGTGAGAGTTCTGGGCAAGAGAGGGCCCTCAGGAGGGCTCTGCAAGAGGATCTCTTTTTTGTGGGTAACAGGTGGACACTTGCAATGATCCATAGCATCTACCACACTGTCTGAAATGATTCCCCTGCTTTATTTATTCTTTTTCTCTCCCTATCCCCCAAGAATCTAAGGACCCTGAAAGTAGGGACATCTCTGCATTGGTAAAAAGTAAGCACTTCGTAAACATTTATTGATTGAATTGTGGAAAGTCCAAATCAATGAATGACTTTGAAGTTACATGAGGAGCAAAACAAAGTAGCCCAAACATTTTAATTAAAACCAAAAGTGCTAAGGTACAAGAGTGAAGCAATGCAGGTATAGAGCTCTGTCCACACCACTTGAGGCTACTTTCAATTCTTTTCTCTGGTGAGGTGGGGTAGGGTGGGGAGAGGGAATGGCAGAGTTAAGATGCTCACTCTATATAAGTGGTGGAATTAACATACTCAGCAGGTACACAGTCTTTCTAAAACTGAATACCAACTGGGATAATTAAAGGCCAGAGCCCTCTCCTTTTGAAAAAAAAAATCAACTCCCCTATAAACTACCTGCTGGCAAAGGCGTAATTAACTTGACTCCTGTAAGAATACACAAGGAAACTTTTCTCCTCCATTCTTAACCACAAAAAAAATCCCCAATCCCTCTCCCCCTCAAAGCTCAATGAGTACTCAGAGTCACCAGAACTAAAAGGAAAGTTACAAAACACTCATTATTTTTGGAACTTAAGCCTGTAACATCCCTTCTTCCCAGTAACCAACTCGTGAGAGGCTCGGAAGCCTTTGGTGTTGGGAAGGCCATCCGGGGGAAGGCAAGTGGGTGGATACACCAGCGCTTCACTGAGGGACCAGGTGCCAGGAGCCTCCCCCATTACCATCTGCCCATCCCTGTGGCCGAAAATAAAACCTGCAATTTTTAAAATACTGTTCTAAAAATAGAGGGTTTGGCTTAAATCTACCAGTATGTGTTTTGATTTTTAACTTCTGAGTAAAAAGTCACATCCCTAAAACCCAGTGAATATCAGTAAGTCATTCAGTGAGGTTGCAATTTTATTTTGATTCCAAGGTTTCTAAAACACTTATTGTCTCAGAATCTGAGGAACGGGGAAAGGAAATAAAAGAAAGGTGGGTGATAAGGATGTACAAAAGAGTTAAATTCTAGCTGAAAGCAAAAGGCAGCCCAGATAACCCCAGAGCAAATAACACATTGTTTAAAAGTTATTTAGGGGGTGGGGGGGGTAGGGGAGCTATAATAAATGGAAGAAGAACTGCTGACTTTCAGCTTGGTTACTCATCTCTTTCCTGAGGTCATTTCTGGATCCAACTTGCATGCACACTAACCTGCAAATAATTCCTAACAAGGATTCTGGGCAGCTCCAAAAGGGTAAAGAATCTTCTAACTCTTGGGCGATCCAAGGCTTGGTTTTAAAATCTCCCTCACTGTAGAACTCTTCATTGTCAGCAAAGTAAAGAGTCATTGCATCAAAGTTCAAGAACCTTCTTCTACACTTAAACACAATTTGCAATGTTCTGTTATTTTTTTTGTCTGTTTAGAATGCCGAAATGTTTTAAGTTTTTAAATAAAACAGCACTACATAAAAATAAAAAAAAACCAAAAAAACAAACCATACCATCATACCCAGAATGTGCCTTGAGAAAGGTGTGCCAATCATAGCATCTTAGTTAATGAAGATGAATTTCACATGAAATTGGGTTATTTTAAAAAGGCTTTAATGTAATGGGAGTGGGGTGGGTAAGAGTGTTATAAGAAGGAAGTACGAATGTTATCTGCTTCCAGTCAAAAAGACTGAAGGAAGTACCTTAAACGTTTGATTTTATGTGTGATTCATCTAATCTCTAGAGGAGAAAGATCTGGATTTGTGTGTGTGTGGTAGTAGCATCATGTGTGGACTATGGAAGTCACCATCTCCGCTGCCCCCTGCCCGGAACAAACACCCACAAATCAATGGGGATACTCTGAAGGTTACAAGGGATATTTCAATTGTCCAGGAATGTACACTATGCAAACAATGTCGGCTCCCTGTGCCAAGACAGAGATATTGTGGGACTTGAGGCTGCAGGCCATGAGGAGAAGGATGGTGGAGCAGTGTTCTCTTCACAGGGGCAAATGGGAACCTGCAGAGAGTGGCTGAAATGTTTCATTATCCTAATCTGTAAAGGATAAATAATTACAGAACTTGCTCTATCAGAACAAGAGACTGTTAGACTGTATAGGGGGAAGGGCAGGGATAAAGAGCTTTCCTTTTAGGAAAAAAAAAAAAGGAGAGAGTCTATAAAAAATGTGGACTACAATGCGCTTTTCAAAGGAGTCTTCTGCTTGCAAAAATAGTTCTTTTGAAGAGGAAAGTCCTGGGCATTTAGGAGCTTGGTTTACGATCAATAAAGAAATCCCCGGCTTTCCAGACACTAGAGACAAAGTAACCCAAAGTGTTAGAAGGCAGGCTACTAGCCAAAGATCAATTAGATATAAGACCAGATATAACCCAGCTTCTGGGAAGATGCAATTTGCTTTACAAAAATCTCCTTTATGCATCCCCTACCCCCTAAACCCAGGGAAACACAAGGGATGTGGGATCTTTCATAGAGAGAGCCAGAGGGACACAGGAGGCAGAATGGGGGTCGAGGGGGAGGGCATCTAGCAAGATGACATATTGGAGGAAAGCCTGGCAGCATCTTTCCTTGGAGTAGCAGATACTTTATTTGTACCCTCTAAGTGCTGCTGAAATAATTTACATGCACTGCCCTTCTTGTTTTTCCAGTGGTGATTTCATCCAGTCCCTGCAGAAACTCAGAATTAAATGTCACGGTTTTGTTTTTTTGGAAGCAAAACTCTCCTCCAAACAAGGGAGTTCTGCATACTGCTGAGAATATCTGAGATTGGAAAAGTTTGCAGAGTGCTAATCATTAACACACTACTTTTAGAGGCAGGGCTGCCCCTTTCTTTGCTGACTATCACATTTCCTTCTATTTGATCTTGCCCCGTCCTGGTTTACTTTCTGTTTCTCCCACTCATTTCCATGCATTCTTCACATGCGAAGTCAAGAATAGCAGCTTCCTTTCTCCGGCCAACTCAACACTTTCCTCACAAACCCTCCTTTTTCAAAGTAAATTCATCTCAGATTTATTTTTCCAAGGTTTCTCCTACCTCCCACATCCCTGGAAGAAAAAAAGGTCCTCCCCTCACCCCCCAAATATATAGGAGAATAAAGCAGAAGATTTGTAAGAAATTATAAATAAAAATGTATCTGAGAGGAAGAATAGACTGGTAATTCTGTTTGGAGGTCAAAAAATCTGTGTTTGCATCTTCCCTTTGTCATTTATTAGTGGTGAGGCTTTGCATAAGTCACGGAACCTCCCTAAGTCTCAATTTTCTCATCTGCAAAACAGAGATGATAATGCTAAAAAAAAAAAAAAGTGTTTCCAGGACTATAAGAATTAAACGAGTCAAAGCATATGAAGCACTTCCAGTGCCTGGAACATAGTAAGCACTCAATGTTTGCTGCTAATTTATTATCATTGTTGTTGTTACTATATTCTATTATGCATGCTTTGCATAAGACTGTCACACCTCTACCTCCCCCCCACTGCATAGAGTAGCAAGGACTGGGTGTGTCTAAAGGCTAAATAATAATAGTTCAATAAGGAGGGCTACTGAAGCAATTATTTTGTTGATCATGGCCCATAAGAGGCACCACTCAGAGGCAGTCTGTAGCACAAAGGGCATATTTTAAGAGCCTCTGAACAGGGCCGACTGGTTGATCTGGATGTCTAATCTGGCAGACCTGCCTCAGCCACATCCCCTTCTCTGCAGGCTGCCAGCATTCCCAGTGGGATGTAAGTTGGCCCCAGACTCAGGAATTTTACAAGCAAGTTGTCCCCAGCCTCCCAATTTCTTTGCTCCCTTTTGGTGACCTCAAGCCTTGGGCAAATTGAAAAGCATCAGTTCTGCTTCACAAAAAAGGCAACGACTCTGCCTTACTGGTACTGAGTCACTGGTGAAAGCCTGTCTGATTTGTAAACTTTCCCAGAAAATCACACACAAACACACTGAGGCAGGCTCCAAATCTCAGGCACCTCAGAAAGGCTCTGATTCACCAGGGCGTGCTTCAGAGCTGGAACTCTGGGGGCAGAAGGTACACCACTGCCAGCCTGCAAAGAGCTCATCTTCCTTTAAACACACACACACACACACACAAAGAGAGGGAGGGAAGGAGGGAGGACGGGGGTGGGGGAGGGAAGGGAGGGAAGAAAGAAGGAAAGAAAGAAAGAAGGAAAGAATCCTGAACTTTTCCTAATAAGGTAATGCCACATGCCATTTGTGGTTTCGAATTGCTGGGCATGCTGGGATCATATGACATTCACTGCAGTCATTGCTTCACGCTTGTATGAGGCTCTCCAGGAAGGAGAAAGAGTCTTTGGTGTGTGTCTGTGGATTACAAATGAATAGGGAACATGCTCTGCCGGTGGAACCCCACATTTTCCTGATTAACCACACTTGCCTCACATCCCTCTTTCACTCTGCTGTCTGCAGGACTCTTGCTTTGTAGTGTAGTTTCAGGCACTGTAAAAGTTCTCAAGTTGCTTTGTTTGCTTGTTTTATCTCTTCAACTAGGTACAAGCTTCTTGAGGGCAGAAATGCTCTATTATTTCTTTTGTTTTACCCTGCTATGCTTATCACAGCATAATCCACCCAGCAGTGATTCAATAAATGCTTGATGATGGACCAGTGTTTTAGAATTTCACAGATCAGTAGGTGACTGTTTTAAATCTTTAACTCCAACTTATAAATCAGCAGGGTTCAAAAGTTGGTTTCAAAGAAGGGATTTGGGGGCATATTTTCCCAAAGAAACAGGTTATACCCAGTGGTTCAATTTCCAGGCCAACTCAATCCTCAGACTCTCCTATACATATTTATATACACTTTTATTAAGCTACATCATTTATCTCAGACTCACAGCATGTTACATGTGTAGAATAATCTTTAGTTCTTTCCCCTCACTTTAATGATTCATTATAGTCATAAGCATCAGTGATTTGTACATTTTCCCCCATATTAGTTTTGATTTCATATTTTATGAACCTTTATGTAGCATCAGGTAATGCTCTCACATTAGAGACTTAAAAAAAAAACATTAAGAACTAAGGAATTATTTTTGCTCATAATTAAAAAAAAAAAAAACAACAGATGCATGTACTTTTGTTTTTCTTTTTATATCAAAATATTTTTCAACAGTTTATAATTCCAATTCTTGTTAGGGCCACCCCAGACTTATCCAACTATTTACACACACACACACACACACATATGAATTCATTCATTTTCACCGATTTCCAAAAATGATTTGTAGTAAAATTCATAGCCTCCAGGACTGCCTATTTATATTTTTGTGAAAAAAATATTTGGTGCCATTAAAAACATTTACTAGCAACCAAATGAATGACAGCTTTTAAAAGTAAAAGATGTAGTTGTTCAACAGTAAGGCAGAGTCTGTAAAACACTTTCTCGCTGAGGAAGAGAGAAAATATTCAATGATCTATGTCTCTGGGGATATTATATTTGTAGCAAAAAGCTTTCGGTGGCTCAGACAGAAGGAATACCACCAGCTATTCTGGCCAATGGTGAGGACAGGGGCCTTCGGTGGCCAGTCTCCTTCCAACCTGGAGTGTGGCAGCTGAGAGGCAGCGGCCAGGGAAGCACTGTCCGCTGCCCAGGACGGGCCATTCAAGAAGGCTGCTGTGTTTGGGGCCATGAGTACAAAGGACAAGCATACAAATGCCAGCTGTTGCACTGCTCCCGTGACAGCTCTCTGGACACGTACGGAACCTAAAAAGCCACACCTTGGCCCTTGTTCCCATTAAATAGCATCCTGAAAATATGAATCAAAACGATTTTCAGGTATGAGAAGATATCTCTTATATCTCTAAGACTGATAGAGTTACCATATTGATGCTCTAAAAGAGCCCAAACCAAAGCAAACCAAACAAAAAGCAAACAGGAAACCTACCATGCTAATAAACATGTATACTAAACATGCCTCTCCCAATCTTGTGGAGTTCAAGACTGCCTTTCTAACCCTAATCAGCATTTAACACAGCATAATAGATATGTCAGCTTAATGACTGCAAAGGTGACAGGTACAGCTGCATCACATCTTCTTTCAGTGAGAGTTATTACCAAGATACAAGAAGCTGCAGTTTCCTCCCCACCTCATCACAACTCAGCAAATAAACAGGGCTCATCCTTGACTGACTGAGAGGACCCTGTAGTGAGAAGTTCTGGATAACTGGATAGTATCATTAGCGGCCCTTTTATTTAAGCTTTTGCAGAAAATCTAGAATATATTCTTTTACTCTTCTACTGCTGGAAGGAACAGAATTTAATCAACACAGCAGTTACTCTCCCCTTGGTGTTTCAGGAAGTTGCTCTGCAGCTGTCTAGCTATATAGCCAGGATAGGAGATTGGACATGGACTCCAAGACAGACTGTGAAAGTAGGACTGTTTAACTTTCAAAAGAAAAATTCACACGTGAAATTTTGTCTCTGAAAAATGTCCAGTACGCAAGGGTCTGGTGTTAATAGGTTTCTGTGTAGTCAGATTCCAGGTATTTGAACTATTATGCTAATTTTAGGATGGCAGATGTCTGCCATGTATGCTGCCTCTTCCTCCTCCCATAACTTCTGCAGCTATCACTTAGTGGACCACAGTGCTCTTTCTTGGGCCAGATAGAATTAATTAATACTTCTTTTCAACACCTGGTTCCAGTCAATTGTAGGGGAGACCTAAGTTAAAAACAATTGGCCATGCCTGTTCAAAAATATTTCATACATTTTAATTTCTTGCCTTTATGCAATTGTCAGTTGATGAAGACCTCATCACTTTATTTTAGGAATAGTGTCTCTACTCTTCTCAGCAAATCACTCTGCTAATCTGAGCTACAAGTAATATTAAGTTCTCAATCACTGCATGCTTCCTATTGTGCCAAACACTGTTAGACACTAAGCACTAACTCATGTTCCTGTGTCCTTAACAAAATCCCAAGGCAGGGAAAGGAAGCTCGAATCTGATCTGTATTATGGCGTCCAGCAATACCCTGATGACTCCCAGGCTGAACCAGTGGCCTGCCTCTGGCCTCCTACAGTGTCCTCTCTGCATTTGCCTCGTTGTTCCAGAATGACCTGTTCACACGACAGTCTACCCCACTCAACTTCATGAAGGCAAGACCCATGTCTTCCTCTCCTTTGGATCATGTCATCCCCTGGCACACTGCTGAGCACATAGCAGGTGCTCAGTAATTACATTGAAAGAATTCTCTTTCTTAAAGCTCCCGTTTTCAAATATTCCATGAGCCTCAACATATGCTCTACAATGAAAAGATGATCTGTGACAACTGCAACTGCCACCACTGCAAGTTTTTATTATTATTATTATTATTATTTTTTACAAGATAAAGTAACGTGTGCTGGTCAGGCAGGCCCAGACAGAGGTAGGGCGAGGGCAGCCCCCATCGCTTACACCACTATGCTCTGGTACCCACCGCCTCTGAGTCCTAAATTGCCAAAGGCACTCATAGCTCCGCCTCTGCCTTCATGCTTTGCTGCCATTTCTTTCTTTTTTTTTTTTTTTTTTTTTTTTGCCTTTCTCTGCCTCCCACGCTATATTCCTAGCACTTAATATAGTGTCTGGTCAGTGGCAAAAAAGATTCTTTGAAGGGATTTATAATAAAAACTAAAAACAGCACCTACCTGAGTCAGGAGAAGAGGGAGATGCTTCCAGAATGGCTCTGCTGTTTCTGTATTTAATGGGAGGACAGGCAGCAAGCTTTAAGCGTGACAGTGTATTTAAGCACCCTGCCAAGCTAAAAGCAGGGTATTGCTGCTGTGTTCAGGACAGGTGTTGTCACCAGCCTATCCCCTCCCCTTTCCAGCCAGCCC
The DNA here is from genome assembly GCA_026826555.1 of Tolypeutes matacus. Classification (NCBI taxonomy): domain Eukaryota; kingdom Metazoa; phylum Chordata; class Mammalia; order Cingulata; family Chlamyphoridae; genus Tolypeutes; species Tolypeutes matacus. The sequence continues at coordinate 65,041,846 of JAKSZT010053883.1, forward strand.
CTCACTCTCCTCTAGTCCACTTTTTGCATCCGACTTATCATCACATCTAACAACCTGCTGTTCCCTGCTGGTGCCAGAGCCGTAACCTCTCTCACTTTGCTTGCAGCGTTTCCTTCCCTCCTTCTCTCCCCACCACCATCTCTGCACAAATCATTGGGAGGCTCAACTCTAATCTCCTTAGCATGACCCTCAAGACCCTGCATGTCTGACTCCTGATTACCTCTTCAGCTCATTTCTGCCTCCCACGCGCTAAGCTCAGCTCATACCTGAACTCAGCATTCCGGTCCCCACCACAAACCTCCGCCTACCGCTGTGGTCGCCAGCTTGGGGAGTGGCACCACCTCGGCGTCATCCTGGACTCCCCAATCTCCTCCACTACACCCTCTCTTCTATCTCCAAGTCCTCTTTACTTCCTCAATATTTCTCAAATTAGTTTATTTTTATCCCCACACCCACCACCCTTGTTGGAGCTATGAGCAGCTCGCCACTCAATTAGTGCAACTGCAACAGCTTCCTAGCTGGTTTCTCTGCCTTTCGTCTCAGCACATCCTCCAATCCATGTTGCAAGCCAGAGTGATCTTTCTGAAAGAAAAATCTGACTGTATCTCTCCCCTTTTTAGACTTCTTCCACAAGTTAGATATCACCTCCTTCAGGAAGCTGTGCTGATGTGTTCACCAAGCACCTGCATTTCTTTCATTAGAACAATGAACATACTCGGTGGTCTTCTCCATTAGAAGCAAAGTCCCACCTTGCTCTCCTCTGAGCAAGGAAAGCTTTTTAATGATTCTCTCCATGGCAGACACTTTAGCCAGCCACTCAATAGCCATCCCGTGTCTGCTGGCAGAGCAAGTTCACCCTTTCCTTGTATGACTAGGGTAAATCCAGTTTGGTTTGGTCATATAAGCGGTCCCATCCCATTTGTGAGGGATTAGTTTAGCAGTGGGCACATGCCCCAGTTCTGGCCATTGCAACATTAAGGGGAAGCCTGCTGGGGGAGTTTATAGGAAACATTTCTTCACTCTTAAGAGAGATGGCACAAGAGAGAAAGCATTCTTTTATTGGCGTTGGCCTTGGTTCGAGAGGATGGGGTGCCTGCAACCTCTCTCTATACCTGTGAGGAGAGCTATGACCCATGAGCTGCAGCTGATGCTGTTGGCCTGCTGAGCCAGTCAACCAGGGACAGCCTATAGCTGCATTTCTTTTTATATGAGATGATTAAAGTCCTTTTGGGTTAGGTCATTTTGAATTGGGTTTTCTGTTACTTGCAGTCCAAGTACTGCTTCTGAGGGCAGTTTTCACTTGCTAGTTTGTCTTGGAGGTACTTAGCTACAAATCTTATTTCTTCTTTTAGACTGTGAGCTTCATAAAGGCAAGGTTTGAATTCTGACACATCCTCGTATTTCCCCAAGTCTTTCTCACTCCTGTGCTGTAATGAATAGGGACCACTGTCTTCTAGCCTCTAAAGGTGTCTTCCTTCTTATACTGTGAGGTCCCACTACCCTTAAGATGAGTCTTGCCTTCTTCAGGGGCTTAGTTTGTTTCTCTCTCTCTCTCTTTTTTTTTAAAAAAATATTTAACTATGGAAGAAACACGAACAAAACAGAAAAACTATGGTCAACTCTAGGTGTCAAAGACCTATTTTATCTATCCTTGTACACCTCATGGTATAGAGCACATGCTTTGTGCAAAGTAGGTACTCAAAATGTTTGTTAAATGAAAATTTTAATCTGCGTTGGATGAGTCAAGGGCACTAAAGACTTTTACAATGTCCTAGGATCATAATGATGAACAGTAATTATCAACAGTTTGTGCTAAATATATGCCGGGTCCTGGAATATGGCTAGTGGTAAGTTTTTGCTTGTATATATGACAGCCTTGATACCATTGAGATTTTAAATCGAGCTAGGCATTATAGAATGAAACAACAACTGAAGAGCAGCAGAAGTGCTGTTCACCCAATGTGTGTTAAATGCCTACCTTGCTTGTGTCAGGCCCTGGGACCACAATCACAGGTAAGACAGACCTGCTGCCCTCAGGGGGTTGGGTGTCTGGGTCAGACTCCACCAGCATGGTAAAAGTTATACCAGGAAAGTTAAGACGGTGCAACCATCATACCAAGGTCAGGCGTGGGGAGCCAGGCAGGAACAGCTATGCTGCATTTGAACGCAGAGGGTAGTCAATCAAAGAGGGACAAGGATAAAAAGCATGATCACATCTGTATTTATGAAAAACTGGTTTTTGTTGTTGTTACTGGGGAAAGAAGGCCAGGGAGACCAGTTGGGAGGCTGCTGCAGCAACCCACTGCAGAAGGACAGGGGCTTCACATTTGATAAATTAAGGGCACTTGTTAATTTGATCCCAGGGGTCATCTGCACTGTGAGGTTCTCAATTCTCTAGACCAGAGGTTCTCAACCAGTGGACCCTGGAAGGAATTTGGGCTGGATAGGTCGCCCCAGGCTGGACAGGCAGGGCCTGGGCTGTCCAGAGCCCTGGGGATTGGCTCCCTCCAGCCACCAGCCTCTTCCTCAATATGATGGGATCTAAGTGTGCTGTTATGAGAAAGAAGGTGGGAAGTATTACTCAGGTGAAAGAAAAGCATCCAACAAGCCCAGGATTTCCTCCAGCCTATACCTTATACTTCCTTCTGTCACTCAAGCATCCACTAGCTCTGCTAAGGACAGGCCAATCACCAACCTGCTTCCAGCTGTAGGGTGGAAAGGTGAGCACAGGGCTAAAGCGGCCAGGTGAGAAGCAGAAGAGCCTGAACAGCTGTGACAACATAAGCCTGTCCCCCTGTGCTCTTAATCCCTTGCTCTCCTGCCTTTCCAGGGACCTTGTTCCTGCCCCTCTGACAGCTCCAAACTCTCCTGTCATCTCCTTTGATGTGCATAATTTTGGTTACAGGGGAGACAACCTCGTGTTTGGAGTGAGGAGGACCGGGAAAGAAAAGTACTGGTTTCCCTGAGAAGGCTGAACCAAGAGGCCTCTAGTTGACACTGGCCCCTAGAGATGCTGGGGAGTGCCGAGAAGTTCTGAGAAGATTTGCAACGGCTAAGCTCCCTTTAAAGAGAAAAAAGCGCAACGGACAGGGTTACAAAAATAAGTGCTCAGTGCTTGGGTCCCCAGGTCAGAGGGAGGAGGTTTCAGGCTGGCTTCGTCTGGGTTTCCTATTGCAGTGACACAGAAAAAACAAGCAACGCAACCGCTGGTACTGAATTATTATGCCTGGAGAATGATTAATGCAGTCTGGATCCTGCTTTCCATTCTCAGACTTCATCAGCATCGTGACGACCAAATACTATTGCCTGGAAACAGCAGCAGCTCGCTAACCTGGGCAGTAGCTCTCTGGAGCTTTTCACGTCTCCTGGCACTGGCCCCACAGAAGGACTGGGCAATGAGCGGGCCCTGCGGAGCTGAGTGTGCTCCCTGTGCACGTCTGAGCACAGACGGAGGGTGCAACGCCCTGGGCTGGGCTCAACACCCTGGCAGCCATCGGCGTAGGCTCCTGGAAGCTGAAGAGACCAGACTGGATACCACCTGAACAGAACAAACAAGCCCGAGAGATGTCTTTGCCAGAAAAATGTGAAGAAAATAAAATTAGCTGAGATGCTCCCTGTGTAAGTGCTTCCTGAAAATGTTTGTCATGATGACAGCCTTTTCCTGACTGTTCTAATAGAAGAATGCCTTGTTATAACAAAAAGTTTCAAGCAAAATCCAGAATGTGGAACAGCATATATATCCCATAATACTAATGGAGGCTTTGTACAGGTATAGCTTGGGAGGAGCTTTAAAGCTCCTCTGTAGGAGCCATTGTGCTGTGATCTCTTTTGTAGTGACTAATTATAGCCTGAGAACTATTCAACTCCATAAACATTTATTAAATACCAACTGCATAAAAGCACTGTGGGAGGCAGTATAGTCCAGTGGTTAACAAAAAAGACCTTGGAATCAGATGGACTTGGGGTTGTGCTGACTCCTCCACACATTCCTTGAGTGATCTCGAGAAAACTACGTTACCTCTCTGTGCCTCAGTTTCCTCATTTGTAAAATGAAAGCAGTAATAGTATCTATGTCATAAGGTTATTATTATCTTAGAGTGATGCTTAGCCTGCAGTAAGCACTCCATACCGGTTGGCTGTTAGAATATAGTCTTTGTGCACCTCAATTTCCTTTCCACAAAATGGGAATAATAACCATACCTCCTCATTGGGTTGTTTTGATGATTAAATGGAATAATGAGTGCACAGTGTTTAGCATAATACCTTATACACAGTAAGTGTGCAATAAACACCAGTCATTATTATTCCTGAAAGACCCTCCCCAAATTATTTTAGAAATAAGACACTCAGATCTGAATGATAGTCCATGCAACAAATATATCCCTTCCTTGAATGATTTCAGCAAGGGACATTTTGTCACAATGCCCAACCTCACCAGCCTCCACCCCGAGTTCCCGTTTGCTTACAAAATTCTTGCTCTGTGCTGATCAAGCTCCACAGTGACACTCCAAGGAGTTCTCATGTCCCTCAAAACATTCTAAGCTTCTTTTTAACTTGATACAGATATACAATCCACTCGGCCATTTAAGGGGTTATTTAAAAATCTGGCTTTGTAAAAGAGGGGGCATGGCACAAACCTGCACAGGCTCCTGAGGTTCATCTACTTGGCCTGGCAGGGCACAGAAAAGCGATGTTTTACAGACTCAAATACCAGAAGCAAACTTCATGGCTGCTAACTGTGTGGCGCTGTTCCCCCATCGAGGCAAAGTGCTGAGCACATGACAATATGTTATATTACTGAAACAACGGCCCTAAGAAGGTCCAGAGCCTGGAAAGGTGAGCTAGGGTATCTGGGTGGCAGGGCTGTGGGCTCTAACCCATAGTTGCCTCCAAAGTCCATCCACACAAATACTGGGGCGACTGCTTCCCTCCCCAAAGTGACCAGCCAACTCACCCAAGGGCAACTAATTTCCTATTATAATATCACTATCACTATACACTACTGGTAGGACAAACAGTTCAATGCTATCCTTTTATTTATTTTTTCTGCTTCGCTTTCTCTGGTACTTGTCCAACCATGCCACCTAGTGGCCAGTCAAGCACAAACATGTGTCTACTCAATAGGCTGGTGGGCGGGTCCCTCACATCGAGGACACGCAGGGCTCAGGACACGCAGAGCTCAGGACTGGAGGGACCTCATGGGTCACATTCCAGATGAGGTAACTGAGGCTCAGAATAATGAAGTGACTTACCTAAATACAAAGGAAAAAGGAAGCCAAAGGGGAACTGTGTGGAAAACTTAAGACCTTAGAGTTAGGACATGGGTTCTGATTCAGACTTTGGCTAAATTCTGCCCTCAGCAAGCTACTTCCTTCAATCCTTCAACAAACAATGACTGAGCATCTACTGTGTGCCAAGCACTGTGCCAGATGATGGGGATATAACAATAAATAAGGAGGACAAGTCTCTATACTGCAGTCCAATGACAGAGAAAATAAATAGGGCATCAACAATAACAACAGAAGCTAACAGGGACTAAGGGCTTGCCCTGTTACCAGGTACTGTGCTGAGAGCTTGACAATCACTAGCTCATTTAATCCTTGCAAGAAATCCTATGATGGGGTGCTATTATTTGTCTTGCTTCAAAAATGGGTGGGAGTGACTCCCAGGGATGAGCCTCCCTGGCACCTAGCAATTATTACCAAGCACCAACTAGCAATCCATTTGGAAGAAGACCTGACCAAAATAAGGAAATATTAAATACAAATGAGTTTTTATGGTTAAGTGATTTCAGAGTGAGTCGGGAGGTCATTCCAGAGGTTATGCTTATGCACATCTCAAGAGGATCTCATCGACAGCTACAGTAAACAATGACTCAAGCAGGGGGACTCCTGAGGGCTAAAGACATCTAGACACTATAGGAAGGGCAGACAATCTCAGGAATTCGGCACTCAATCAGTGGGCCTTAATTTGGAATATATGTTCCCCAATGTAATAGAGTTAGACTCATGATAATTTCCCTACACATGGATCTTCTGCCCCTGTTATTTAAACCTACAATTAGCACTATACTTATTAAATATATGTCCCAGAGACGTAAATCTTCAATCTGTTCATATGCCGGTTGAGCCCTGAATCTCAGCAGAGTTGCAACACCTACTCTTTGGTTCACTGGACTCACCCAGGACAACTAACAAAAGGATGATGATGGACAGCACCCATTCCCCAAAACAGGCAGTATCTATAACTGCAAGCAAGACAGTTCCATCCAACTGCCCCATGGGATCTAAGCCCCCTCTCAATCAGAAACAGAGTAGGCATCACCATCACAAAATCCTTCGAAAATAAGGAATGGACTAAAGCAGACTTATAATTATTCTAGCAATGGAAGAATCTGTAACACTGATATAAAGGCAGTGGTCACCAGAGAGTCTGAGGGGAGGGAGAGGGAAGAATAGGTGTAACACAGGGCATTTTTGGGACATTGGAATTGCTCTGAATGACATTGCATTGATGGATACAGGCCATTATATATATTTTGCCAAAACCTATAAAATTGTTTGGTGCAAAGTGTAAGCTATAACGTAAACTATTGACCATGGTTAACAGCAGTGCTTCAATATGGGTTCATCAATTGTAACAACCGTGCCACACTAATAAAAGATGTTAATGGGGAAAAGTGTGGAAGGGGGAAGGGGTGGGGTATATGGGAAACCCCCTATATTTTCTTTCTTTTTTTTTTTTTAACTTTATTTTGTACATTTAATAATTGAAAACATAAACAATTAAAAACTAAAAAGTAAACACAGATGAATAAATATATACATTTCTCAATTAAATGTAATGGATACATGTAATTTTTTTTTTTTTTTTGAATCAAACAATATATTACACAATATATTTGGTTCATAGTAATGCATTCATACAGTATTTGTCCTTTTGTGTCTGGCTTGCTTCACTCAACATAATGTCCTCCAGGTTCATCCATGTTGCCGTATGCTTTATGACTTCATTTATTCTTACAGCTGCATAATATTCCATCGTGTGAATAGACCACAGTTTGCTTATCCATTCATCTGTTGATGGACACCTGGGTTGTTTGCAACTTTTGGCAATGGTGAATAATGTGGCTGTGAACATCGGTGTGCAGATGTCTGTTCGTGTCACTGCTCTCAGTTCTTCTGGGTATATACCCAGTAGTGGTATTGCAGGGTCACATGGCAAGTCTATATTCAACTTCTTTACGAACTGCCAAACAGTCCTCCATAGTGGTTGTACCATCCTGCATTCCCACCAACAGTGAAGAAGTGTTCTATCTCTCCACATCCTCTCCAACACTTGTAGTTCTGTCTTTTTAATAGTGGCCATTCTGATAGGTGTGAAATGATATCTCATTGTAGTTTTGATTTGCATTTCCCTAATCATGAGTGATGTTGAGCATTTCTTCATGTGTTTTTTTGCCATTTGTATTTCTTCTTCGGAGAAATGTCTATTCAAGTCTTTGGCCCATTTTTTAATTGGGTCATTTGTCTTTTTATTGTTGAGTTGTAACATCTCTTTATATATCCTGGATATTAAACCCTTATCAGATATGTGATTTTCAAATATTTTTTCCCATTGAGTTGGCTGCCTTTTCACCCTTCTGATAAAGTCCTGTGAGGTGCAAAAGTGTTTAATTTTGAGGAGGTCCCACTTATCTATTTTTTCTTTTGTTGCACGTGCTTTGGGTGTGAGGTCTAAGAAACCACCACCTACTACAAGGTCTTGAAGATGAAACCCCCTGTATTTTCGATGTAACATTTATGTAATCTAAAGCTTCTTTAAAAAGAAAAAAAAAAAAAAAGAGAGAGAGAAAAAAATGGGTGGGAGCATATTCAAGTTATAAGTAATAAATTTAGGGCTCTTATACCTTACTAGGCTTAAGTTTCTGAAAATGAGAGATTATTGAACTAGATGCTAGAAGATTTCTAAGGCCTCCTTCCAGTTCAGTTTATCTTCATTTCTATGATTTCTGGGGTAGATCTAGGACTAGAAACCAGGTCTCCTGACCAAGAATCCAGTGCTCTCTCTATATATACACTGTACCAGTCAATGTTTATTCATAATAACTATATTAACCAGGAGTTATCAAATGCTCACTGTATGCCATGCCCTGAACTTATATTAGTTCATGAAATCCTAACAACATATGAGACTTCTTTAAAATGGAAATACCTGAGTAAAAAAAATCATGCTCTAAAATGGTTATAAAATATCCCAAGATAAATAGTGAAACTTGCAATCTAATCCAGTTGTAGGATTCTTTAACTGCTATTCTGCATCTCTTTGATTGACTTACACGGTGGATTAAAAACACTAACATATTGGTTCCTAGGGTCTCACAGCTGGAATGTATCATGAGACTGGGCAAATGACTGGTCAAAGATGAGTTACTGTCCAGGGAGAGAGAGAGCAGGCTGCCCAAGAACATTGCTTCAGGGTAACTCTGGATCTCCAGGAACAGCTGCAGAGCCTGGAAGGCTAAGTGTCAGGTAGACTTTGCCCCTTGGTTTTATTTATGATCCCAGATGAATAAAGCATGGTGTACATCAGAGATCAGCAAACTCTCCATCTTGGTATTGTCATCACCCCTTATTCTATCCTCCCTAAGGGTGTCCATGGAGCATCCACTTTCTGGAGTAGAGGAACCAGGCATAATCCCACAGTGATTCTGTAAGTAGGGACAAGTTCAGTCAGGGCTTTGCTCCAAGTCATGGGAAGCACCTTTTGCTGCTTGCAGCCAGGCCACTTCCTCCCACATCTGGGAAAGCAGACTGGGCAGGACCTGACGCTCCCTGGGTCTTATATGAAGATCCTCACCTCTCTGGCTATGGTCTCAAGAACGATGCTCCCTATGTGGGTAAAGAAACTTTTCCTGCTCATTTCTTCCAGTGTGCTCTAATGACAACATACAGTAGACATGCCAGAGTGTTCTACCAAGATGCACTACTACTCTTCTCTGCATGGCAGAGATCAAAAGCCTGCTCCTTAGTTAAATCTTGCCTGCCCACAATCCCTGGCCCAAACCAAGTCTGTCTACCATATGAATTCCCAGAGTATCTAGCACAAGCCATAATCACTGGGTTGTTTATCTGCCTCCCCCAGGGGGATAGGGGTACCTTAGAAGAGGTACTCAGTGGCTTATCCGCCTTATGTGGTCAGGACCTAGCACAGTGTCTGGATCACAGAGGGTGTGTGATGAAAGAAAGAATGACTGAATGAAGCACACTAGACTTTGGCTGGCTGACTGCCAAAAGGACTAGAAAAGAAAGCAAGGAATTTCAGGGCTGGAAGAGGCTTAAGAGGTCATCTCATTTCACCTCCTGCCCAATGCAGTACTTCCCTCAAAATATCAATAAAGAAATAAGAGAAACGTTTAAAAAAAAGTGTGTATGTGTGTGTATGTGTCATCATTCTATTAGAATGTGGTACTGGTGGTAAAGACACAAAGAGAGTCATTCAGATCTTTCTTTGAAAGTTAGCCCTGATCTTTTTTTTAAATCTGTATATATATATATATATATTTTAATCAATTGTATTTTTTTTTTTTTAAGATTTATTTATTATTTACTTTATCCATTTTAACCCCCTCCCCATTTGCTGTTTTGTGTCCATTTGCTGGGCAAGTCTCTGTGTCTGTTTCCTGCCATCTCTTCTTATCCTCCTCCTCCAGTCTTCACCAGGATTCGATCCTGGAGACCTCCGATGTAGGAGAGAGTTGTCCTGCCACCTGCGCCACCTTGGTTCCTGGTTTTCAGTGCTTCTGGAGCATCTCGTCTTGTCTCTCCCCTGCGTCTCTCTCCTGCTATGTCATCATCTTGCTGCATGGCTCCCAGGGCCTGGCGGCTCACTGGCACACAGAGCCTGGCAGCCCATGTGCCTTATATATATATATATTTTTTATTTTACCGGGACGTCCCAGGGATCGAACCCAGGTCCCTCCATATGGCAGACGGACGCCCAACCATTTGAGCCACATCCGCCCCCAGCCCTGATCTTTTTAAAAAGCGTTTTCCCTTCTAATTTTACCAGAGATATATGCATTTAGAAAAAAAAGTATAAAATAAAGTAGGTAACAGGCAACAAAGGTTAACATGTTGTAATATTTCTTTGTAATCTTTTCCCTGTGTTTTTTTAAGGTAGCTGAATTACTCCATTATACAATTTTATATGTTGCTACTTTTCAGCAAAAACATTGACTTGTGTGATTATAAACACTTTATAAATATCAGGTTTTAAAACTTTTGACAGAATTTCAAAGAAAAGTTACAAAAATAGTGCTAAGAATTCTCTGATGCCCTTCACGTAGATTTGGATTGCTCAAATGTCTACATTTTACTACATTTACTTTATATACTCTCCACCCAAAAGAGAGAGAGAAATTTGCAGAAATAATGTCATTTTCGCTCTAAATACTTCAGTGCGTAGTGCCTACAAATAAGGAGTTCTCTTATATAACCATACAATAATTAGCCTAACCAGGAAATTAACATTGATATAATACTAATATTTAATTTACAAACCTTATTCAGATTTTGGCAATTGTCCCAGTTTTGTCCTTTACTGCACAAAAATCCAAAATTATACACTGCATTCACTTATCATGTCTCTTTAGTGTCCTTTAATCTGGGACAATTCCTGAATCTTTCTTTGTAGTTCACGAAATTGATATTTTTTCAGTGTAAAGGCTAGTTATTTTGTAGAAGTTCCCTCAATTTAGATTTGTCAGATGTTTCTTCACGATTAGATTCAGGTTATGTACTTTTGGCAGGGATACCACAGAAGCAAATAAGCATTATTTTTAAAGATTGTTGTAAGATTCCATTTTACATAAACATTTCCTTATTGGAAGATCTTAAGGTTGTTTTATAATTTTTGCTATAATTCAATTCGAACCCATCTCCATCTGCCTTTTCATATATCACCTTTTCTCCATTAGTTTCTATATTAATGACTTACTTGTGAAGTTAGAGAATCAATATTTTAAGGCTGGTAATAGTATACTAACTTTTTTTCTGAAAAGCTCCTACCAGTTTGCAGTCAAACAATGGATGAGAGTATCTATTCCACCTCAAGCTAAGTACTGAATGTAGGTATGCTGTAAAATATATCTTAATTTGGGAAGACAAAAAACTGTGTTGTGTTGCTGTTTTAGTGGCCTGCATCTTCAGGTATAGTTACACAGGGCACTCTTCCTCTCAATGACCCTGAATGTATTCGTTCATTTGTTCATTTATTCTTTTATCCATCCATTCATTCACTAAATATTCATTGAGCATATTCTCTGAGCCAGGCATTTTCTAGGTGCTAAGACTGAGCTCTCAAGGAAAGAAATAAACAAGGTTGTGAAACAAGGCTGTTTACTATGAAGTAAACAGGTTGGTGCAATAAAAAATAACTGAAGAGAGTCCCCCAGGTAGAGAGTCCAGCTTATGCCAGAGATGGGAAAAGATCCTGGTACTTTGAGAAAGAAAAAGAGGCCGGTATAGCTACAGCTGGGAGTGTGGGAGAGTGGGGTGAAGTGGGGCGGGGGAAGGCCAGACCTGGCTTATGCCACCTCTCCATTTCATCTCACAGAACTGACCACAAAATCCCATCAAAATGTCTGCAAAACACTGCCCTTTACTTAAAAAAGGAGCCCCTATTTTGACCTATCCCAAGTACCCATTTCTCAAGCCTGCCTTTCTTCTCCCTGCCCATCCTGATCACCAGAGTCTAAATTTCAGTGTGTTACTTTTGTGGATAATAACGAAAGTCTGAAGATGCCCTACAATTAGAGGAAACTTACATACCATTCTGATGCTGCTTGGCCTTGCAATTACCTGAACATCAAGGGATCATTAATGAATTGGGTTTCAACATTAGATTAATGGCCACTTTCAACACTGAAAAGAGGACAGATGCCCAAGGAGAGAAAAAGGTACCACCGGCTGGATGGTGTACAGGACTCCTCCAAAAATAGGGGTGGTGGCTGCAGCCACGGGCAAGGAGGGAAGGTATTCACAAAAAGAAGCAACCAATCTGTGGTTTGGTCTCAGACTGGTCCAGCAGGTATTCCAGGCTCCCACCCGCCCCCCTGGGCTTTGTCAGAGTGAGTCAAGAGGCAAAAAACAAAACAAAACAAAACAAAACAGTCCTCCAGAAACTAATTCTGGTGGAAATATATCTCCTTCCCTCTCCCCCACCTCCCAATTAAGCCTGCTTGGTGCTTAGAGCAATAGATTCCCATGTACTCAAGGCAAAAAGCAAACAGATGATAAAGTGAAAAAAAATTTTCTTACGTAAAAATATAAACACAATGATTGTATTCTCACTATGGGATGAAGATACAGGACAATGGAGATGATAAACACATTCATACAGAGACATGAAATGCTACTTGATGAACAAAAGGTAGTAAATGAAATTTTATTATGAAGGCTCTTATTATAGAGAATAGAAGCTAAATAATTGGGTCAGATCTGATAATTAAAGCAGTTGAGTCATTAACAAAGGATAAATAAAGGTGTTAGCATAGAACCATTTATAACAGAAGATGAAATACATGGGAAGGTTTTTATATTTCAACAGTTATCCTTCTGGGTTTGTTTTGTATTTTGCTTTTAAAAAATACACTAAAAATGTAGGAAGCAGTAATGAAGTAATAACTATTATCTAGGTAGCCTAATGCAACTGAAACCTACTCGCCCGGCAGTTGTTAATAGCAAGTGTAAATGAACTGATGTAAACAATTTAAACTGGCAGGACTAAATCAAAAGATTTAACATGGACAACTGGAGTTTGTAATTTAGGATTTAAAACAGTTATCAGAAGGTGGTTAAGATTTCCTGTTTTCTGGTTGGTTTTATGTCTCTGTTGCAACTTCAAGGAGTGAAAGGAGGCTCAGAACTTCCCATACCTGGTAAAATAGTCCAATTGTGGGCCTTAAACCTGGTGGCATTTTAACCCTTGTACTCTTTATAGATATAAAAGAGCACTCAAGCCTAAGTTTAGAATAAGTGTTTCAATAACCAAGGGGGTGGGGGGTATCTTATAGACCAAGCTCCTTTTACTGTCTAGACTCATCACAGGCTGACAAATGCTTTCTGAACAATGAGTAGACCTTGGAGGGCTCATTTTAAGCAATTCTCTAGTTGTCCTCCAGGGGGCAACGTTGGCCAGCATTTCCCCGAAAAAGGAAATTATTTTCAAACTTGGCTTTTCGCATAGGCTAGAAAGATATTCCTGTACAAAGAGGGCCTTTCCCTCCTCCTGTTTGTTTGCAACACATTTCATTCTGACTGATTAGCAAAGTGCTCCAGCCCTTTTGTTCAGTGACAGAGAAGGAGTGTGATTAAGGACTGAGAGTGCAGGAACTCTTTATCAGTGCAGTCCAGTAGCTTTGCCAGGATGTTCTCCTAAAACTGGAGATCAGGGCTTTGGTTTTGCCAAAGCTGATACAGGTTCAAGGATATTCTTTTTTTTTTTTTTTTTTTCAAGGCAAATTTTGTATTGGGTCTATTTCAGCCAGCCTACCCTGTCTCCTCTGGAATGCCTCCCTCTGAGTAAATGCAAAACCCCTGGAGGTCTGAGAACACTGCCTTCCTTCGTGAATGGTGGGAACTGTTCACCCCACTGAGGGTGTCCAGTGGTCAGGAAGGAGCCCAGACAGCATTTCTACCCAGGATTCCTGTCCCCCTTATTTAAAAAACTAGGAGCTCACAGTGGGAACTCGCGTCTAGCTGCAGAAGAGGACAAACACAGGGCAAAGCCTTTTCCTGAGGGAGAAGCACATTTGATTCTCAGCATCTCAGTGACCACGGAATAGGGCAGAGAGGAAGCCCGGAATGTGTGCCAATTCCTTGCCCAGGGGCAGATCCAGTTTTTGCAGGCCTACAGATTACCTAAGGGGGAGCTCGTCAAGAAGAATACAAAGTTAGTGTTACCACATGCTGTACCGGGGCAGTGCTTGCAAGTGAGGGTCCCTGAAGCTTATGTTTCATAACCCTCATTAGCTTCTGGGTCAGCCCTGCCAGTCGAGGAGTGTGCGCTGGCAAGGCGCTCCTGCCAGTCTTGTCCACAAAACGGCAACTGATGGTTTCCTCTGAGGCCGCGTGGCTCAGCCTCTGCCCCCAGGGAGTGAACTGAAGAGCTTGGGAAGAGACAGTGGAAAGTGGCTGGCAGAGAGCAATCTCCCTTCGGTGCCCCTCTTTCTTCATCCATCCCCGGATACATGACCGATGCTTAATAAACATTTGCGGGCCCCCTGCTTTGCAGATTTACCCACCCCGCTCCTCAAGGCTGGTCCCCCTTTCTGGCTTACTAGCTACGTTTCAAGCTTCCACACAAAGAAAGATTACTCTTGAACTGACTGTCCAGGGAAGAGCCTGTAAGTCAGATTCAAAACAAGAGTGATCTCCCTGCTCACTGGGTAAGTCCTCCACTAAAGGCTCCCTAAATACCTATTGGGCCCAGACACAGGCTACACAAATTTCAAACACAGTTCAACAAATAAAGACCTGGTCTTCACTCTATCCAGAACGTCCTCTACATACATGCACAGTGTGGGCACATGGTCAGTAAGACGCAGGGGTCTGGAGTTCTACCTGCTTAAGATTGCTCACTGCTCCGAGACAGAGCCTAGGGAAGGAACTATTGAAGGAAAGGTCCACACTGCCCTATTAAAGGGAACAAGCCTCCTTGGTTAGGAATCCTAGCTCCTCCAGGGGCTGCCTCTTCACACCTACCTCTGCACACTCACCTATCTGGCCATACCTGCTTGGCCACACCTGCTTGGCCAAGCCTCAATCTCCAATTTAGGTCATCCAGTTAGTCCAGGCTCTGCCTTCTCAACTCCTTCTCCACCCCTGAGGTCATGACCCCTTCCCAGATTTCCCTGGACCACACAAGGGTGCCAACTATGCTAGTCTTTATTGAAAGAGACCAGGGGAGCGGATGTAGCTCAAGTGGTTGAGCGCCTGCTTCCCATGTATGAGGTCCTGGGTTCAATCCCCGGTACCTCTGAAAAAACAAACAAACAACAACAACAACAAAAAAAAAAAAAAAAAAAAGAAGAAGAGAGAGAGAGAGAGAGAGAGAGACCAAATTAAACTAATCTGAATTTAATTTAGCATTTAGCTAAATATAGCCATGTTTGCATACTTTCACATTCCTTGTAAAAATAATAAACAGATTTCTCCTAATCTGCTGGCAAAATCACTTAGTAAAATCTTAATGAAATGAGGCGAGGCCTACAAAAATGGAAAGTTGTTTAGTTAGTTTAGCTTGTTTTCATATATGCTATGGTTTGGTATTTATAAGCAAACCAGCTACTGCACATTCTTTTTCTTCCTTGAACAAAACAGAACACAGTGAGAACAACTTAGGACTGAAAGTGTCTTCAAGAAGCCAGTTATCCCAAGGTGGAAAAAATAGTGTTCTGCAAATTCTTATCTGCAAAATGGGGATAATACTGTGAGGGGAAAATAACACCAATATTTGAGTGTTTACTGTGTGCCAGGCCTGTGGTAAGAATTTCATAGAGATGATTTTATGTAATCCTCATAATAACCCTCAGCAGTATTGCCCCCATTTTACCAATATGAAAATTAAGGCTTTAAGTGGTAAGTGACTTGTCAAAGCAAGTAGCTGGTGATGGTTGGATTTGAGGCTAGGCAGGTTGAGCTGTATTCATAGTGCCTGTGCCATGTTGCTTCTGCATATAAAAAGCACACTGTACACTAAAAAGGACTAATGAATTTTGCAAGATAGTTATTTTTTAAAAGCAAGTAATAGGCCAAGATGGCGTTAGTGTAGGAGGGCACACACTGCAAGCTCCCAGAGCAAGGTGGATTGTGGACAGGGTCCTGCCTGGGGGTCTGTGCTGTGCACGTGTGGAATGAGAAGCTTGGGACATCTATCTGCGCGGATCAATGGCGTGGACGGAACGGGAACATAGAAAGAAGCAAGGAAATAAAATAAGAAGAAAAAGTGCCAAAGAGAAAACTTAACTCACACACAGAACCACCAGCTAAATAAAACTCTAGAGCATAGAGAAAAGCTAATCAACTGAACAAACCCATCAAGATAATATGATGACCAGAGGGCAACAAAAAAATACAAATGACTCTGAGAAACAGGAAAACATGGACCAGTCCAATGAACAAATTAAAAACCAGGAAGTGATGCAGAATACTGAACAACTAATCAAAGCTATCCAAACAAATATCATGGACCAACTTAAAGAAGTGAAGGAAGAGATTTTTAAAGAAGACACTGGGAGAACATACTAAAGAAATTGCAAACAGGCCTAAAAAGATAATGGATATTGTGTCAGTTTGATGTAATTAGGAATTCCAAAAATATAATTAAATCATGCTTGTAAACTGATCTGTTAATCTGAGCATAATTAGGTTAGGATTATGGCGTTGAGCCCCACCCCTTGGTGGGTGGGGAATTAAATATAAAAGGCAAGGCAAAGGAAAGTTAAAGCAGTCTTCTGAGAAGCAGTTTTGATGTTGGAAAGAAGGCCCCAGGAGAAGAGAAGCAAGCTGTTTGCTTGATCGTCTACAGCTGACCTTGTGGAAGAAACAGGAGCTAAGCCCGAAGAGAAACGCAGCCCCAGGAAGAGAGGAACCCCAGAAGCCTGAACCCTGGCAAACGCCGGCAGCTGTCCTGCTCTAACACGTGACAATGGAGTGTGGTGAGAGAAAAAACTTAATGCTTTATGGCCTGATATCTATGAACTTCTACCCCAAATAAATACCCTTTATGAAAACCAACCCATTTTTGGTATTTTACATTAGCACCCCTTTGGCTAACTAATACAGATATGATGGTGAACAATGGCACAATCCAAGAAATCAAAAAGACACTGGATTCACATAACAGCAGATTTGAACAGGCAGAGGAAAGAATTAGTGATATGGAAGACAATACAGCTGAAATCAAAGAGATAGTAGAACAGAGAGACAAAAAGATAGAAAAAATCCAGCATGGACTCAGGCAATTAACCGATAACACAAAACGCACAAACATACGCATTATGGGCATCCCAGAAGGAGAAGAGAAGGGAAAGGGAACAGAAGGAGTGTTGAAGGAAATAATGGCGGAAAACTTCCCAACCCTATTGAGAGAGATGGATGTGCAGATCCAGGAAGCACAGCGCACCCCAAATAGTATAAATCCCAACAGGCCAACTCCAAGACATACACTTGTCAAAATGTCCAATGCTCAAGACAAAGAGAAAATACTCAAGGCAGCAAGAGAAAAGAGAACCATTACATACAAGGGAAGCACAATAAGATTAAGTGCTGATTTCTCAGCTGAAACCATGGAGGCAAGAAGACAGTGGTATGACATAATCAAAATACTAAAAGAAAAAAACTTCCAGCTACGAATTTTCTATCCAGCAAAACTGGCATTCAAAAATGATGGAGAGTTCAAAATATTCACAGATAAACAGAAATTAAGAAAGTATGTCAGTAAGAAACCAGCACTTCAAGAAATACTAAAGGAATCTCTATAAGTTGAAAGGAAAAAACAAGGGAGAGAGAGTTGGAGGAGAGTTTAAAAACAACTGAAAAGACAAAAAGAGAAACAAAACAACATATGACATACATTAACCCAAAGAAAAAATGGCTGAAGTAAGAAATTCGTTACGAGTAATAACACTGAATGTTAATGAATTAAATTCACCAATCAAGAGACACAGATTGGCAGAATGGATAAGAAAATATGATCCACCTATATGCTGTCTACAAGAAACCTACCTTCGACCCAGGGATTCTAGGAGACTGAAAGTGAATGGCTGGAAAACCATTTTACAAGCTAACAATAGCCAAAAAAGGGCAGGAGTAGCTATTCTAATATCAGACAAAATAGACTTTAAATGCAAAACTATTGTAAGAGACAAAGATAGACACTACATATTAGTAAAAGGAGTAATATCTCAAGAAGAGAGAACAATCATCAACATTTACGCACCTAATTGGGGTGCCTCAAAATACATGTGGCAAACTCTGGAAAAACTAAGAGGAGAAATAAATGCCTCTACAATTATAGCAGGGGACTTCAACACACCACTATCATCATTAGAGAGAACATCTAGACAGAGAATCAATAAAGAAACAAAGGCACTCAACAATACATTAGAAGACCTGGACTTAATAGACATATACAGAACATTACACCCAAATACAGCAGGATTTACATTCTTCTTGAGTGCACGTGGAACATACTCCAAAATAGACCACATGCTAGGCCACAGAACAACTCTCAATGAATTCAGAAAGATTGAGGTAAAAAGTAATTTCTCTGACCACAACAGAATGAAATTGGAAATCACTAAGGGCCAGAGAAACAGGTTAGGCACAAGGATATGGAAGTTAAACAACACACTCTTAGACAAACAGTGGGTCAAAGAGGAAATCTCAAAAGAAATCAGTAACT
Source organism: Tolypeutes matacus (assembly GCA_026826555.1). Classification (NCBI taxonomy): domain Eukaryota; kingdom Metazoa; phylum Chordata; class Mammalia; order Cingulata; family Chlamyphoridae; genus Tolypeutes; species Tolypeutes matacus. The sequence goes on from JAKSZT010053883.1 coordinate 65,060,314, forward strand.
ACCTTGAAACTAATGAAAACGACAACACAACATATCAAAACCTATGGGATGCAGCAAAAGCAGTCCTGAGAGGGAAGTTCATAGCCATAAATTCATATATTAAAAAAGAAGAAAGAGCTAAAATTGAAGACCTAACTGCATACTTGGAGGAATTGGAAAAACAACAACAAACTAAACCTAAAGGAAGTAGAAAGAAGGAAATAACAAAGATTAGAGCAGAACTAAATGAAATAGAGAATAAGAAAGCACTGGAAACAATAAATAAAATCAAAAGCTGGTTCTTTGAGAATATCAATAAAATTACAAACCCTTAGCCAGACTAACAAAGAAAAAGAGAGAACAGATGCAAATACATAAAATAAGGAATGAGCAAGGGGATATCACTACTGACCTCACAGAAATAAAGAGTATCATAAGAGGATACTTTGAAAAATTATATGCCAACAAGAATGATAATTTAGAGGAAATGGACAAGTTTCTAGAAACCCACAAACAGCCTACATTGATGAAAGAATAAATAGATGAACTCAACAGTCCAATTACCAGTAAAGAGATAGACTCAGTCATCAAAAACCTCCCAACTAAGAAGAGCCCAGGACCAGATGGCTTCACAGCTGAATTCTACCAAACATTCCGGAAAGAGCTAACACCAGTTCTACTTAAGCTCTTCCAAAAAATAGAAGTAGAAGGAATATTGCCTAACTCATTCTATGATGCCAACATTACCCTAATACCAAAACCAAATAAAGATACCACAAGAAAGGAAAATTACAGACCAATTTTTCTAATGAACCTAGATGCTAAAATCCTCAACACAATACTTGCTAATTGCCTTCAACAACATATCAAAAGGATTATACACCATGACCAAGTGGGTTTCATCCCGGGTATGCAAGGATGGTTCAATATAAGAAAATCAATCAATGTAATACAACACATAAACAGATTGAAAGAAAAAAATCACATGATCATCTCTATAGATGCAGGAAAAGCATTTGACAAAACGCAGCACTCTTTCCTCATAAAAACACTGCAAAAGATAGGAATAGATGGAAACTTTCTGAATATGATAAAGGGTATATATGAAAAACCCAAAGCTAACATCATTTTCAATGGTGAAATCCTAGAAGCCTTCTCTCTGAGATCGGGAACTAGACAAGGATGCCCACTATCACCACTCCTATTTAACATTGTCTTAGAAGTACTTGTGTGAGCACTGAGACAAGAAAAGGACATAAAAGGCATCCAGATTGGAAAAGAAGAAGTAAAAATTTCATTATTTGCAGATGACATGATCCTATACATAGAAAGCCCTGGAGAAATCTACAACAAGGCTTCTAGAACTTATAAAGGAGTTCAGTAATGTTGCAGGCTATAAGATCAATGCTCAAAAATCAGTAGCATTTCTATATACCAATAACGAGCAAATTGAGGAGGAAATCAGGAAAAAAATACCATTTACAATAGTAACTAAAAGAATCAAATACCTAGGAATAAATTTAACTAAAGATGTAAAGGACTTATATACAGAAAACTATACAACACTGTTAAAGGAAATCAAAGAAGACTTAAATAAATGGGAAAATATTCCCTGTTCATGGATAGGAAGACTAAACATCATCAAGATGTCTATCCTACTCTACAGATTTAATGCAATCCCAATAAAAGTCAACACTGTATTTTTTAAGGAACTGGAAAAACTAACCACAAAATATATTTGGAGAGGCAAGAGACCCCGAATTGCCAAAGACATATTGAAAAAGAAAAATGAAGTTGGAGGTATCACACTACCTGACTTTAAAACATACTACAAAGCTACAGTGATCAAAACTGCATGGTATTGGCATAAGGATAGACCTACTGACCAATGGAACCGAATTGAGAGTTCTGATATATATCCTCGCATATACAGTTATCTGATATTTGACAAGGCCACAAAGCCCACTCAGTTGGGAGAGAATGGCCTCTTTAACAAGTGGTGCTTGGAGAACTGGATATCCATATCCAAAAGAATGAGAGAAGAATACCATCTCATACCTTATACAAAAATCAACTCAAGATGGATCAAAGTTCTAAATATAAGAGCCAAAACCATAAGGACCTTGGAAGATAATGTAGGGAAGCATCTACAGGACCTTGTAATAGGAAATGGTTTCATGAACTTCACAGCCAAAGCATGAGCAGCAAGAGAAAAAATAGATAAATGGGGTCTCATCAAAATTAAAAACTTGTGCACCTCAAAGGATGTTATTAAGAAAATAAAAAGGCAGCCTACCCAATGGGAGAATATATTTGGCAACCATATATCTGATAGAAGCCTATTATCCTGCATATATAAAGAAATCCTACACCTTGAAAATAAAAAGACAAACAACCCATTTAAAAAATGGGCAAGTGACCTGAAAAGACATTTCTCCAAGGAAGAAATACAAATGGCTAAAAATCACATGAAAAAATGCTCAACATCACTTGCTATCAGGGAAATGCAAATCAAAACTACAATGAGATACCATCTTACATCCATCAGAATGGCAGCTATTAAAAAAACAGGAGACACCAAATGTTGGAGAGGATGTGGAGGAATAGGAACCCTCATCCACTGCTGGTGGGACTGTGGTATGGTCCAGCCACTGTGGAGGACAGTTTGGCGGTTCCTCAGAAGACTAACAATAGATCTTCCGTATGATCCAGCAATTCCACTGCTGGGTATATATCCAGATGAACTGAAAGCAAAGACACAAACAGATATATGCACACCAATGTTCATAGCGGCATTGTTCACCATTGCCAAAAGTTGGAATCAGCCCCGGTGCCCATCAACAGACGAATGGATAAGCAAAACGTGGTACATACATACAATGGAATATTACTCAGCTATAAGAAGGAACAAAGTGCTAACACATGGAATAACGTGGATGAATCTTGAAGACCTTATGTTGAGTGAAGCAAGCCAGGCACTGAAGGATGAGCAGTATATGACCTCACTGATTTGAACTGAGGAAAGTGAGCAGTCTCTGAGAACCATTGTCTGAAAGATAGGTTAACAAGGGAGAGAAAGAGAAGAGCAGGCTTTGAGCCATCACCATATGGACATAATCTATGGTAAAGGGATAGAGTATAGTTGCATATTGAAGGATAGGACAGATGGGTAGTGATATTACTGGGTTTGGTGGTGCAGTGTTGACAGCTGGGTAGATTAGGAAGGGTAGGTTGGAATACCCAGGGCATGTAACTATGAATCTTGACATTCCATGAGTCAAGACAGGGGAGTGTCATATGCCCCAGGGGGGTGGGGAGGAAGGAACAGTTAAGATCTAATGGGGTATTTAGTGGTCATGGGAAAGGTTTTTCATTACCTTACAGTAATGGACACAGGACATGGTAAATATCATCAGAACTTATTAAACTGTATCGTCTAAATTGTAATAAATAAATAAAAGCAAGTAATAGACATTTTAATTTTTCTCAAATTCCTATTTGATATTAAAAAAAAACAACTATTGCTGAAGAATTGGGCTATTTTTGTCAAGGTTTTAAAAGTTTTTAGAAATTGTCACAACAATCGAATTCAAATAATGATAACCACCATTTATTGAACATATACTATGTGACAGGCCACTGTGCTGAATTTATTACCTGCACTGTCTCCTTTAATATAGCATTCTTGGGAGGCAAATGATATTATACCCATTTAATGGATGAGGAAACTGAGGCGCAGAGAGGTTAAGCCATTCCTTACGAGTCTCAGTAGTTGAGGAAAGATGTTAACTCTAGTCTATCTGCTTACATTATGCCACCACCCTGCTGTAAAATGTATGCAAATAGAAAACATGTTTTAGTTAGTAGCCTGCTACCTATTTCATATGTCTAGACTTTTGAATGACCAAATGGGAACCACTATATCCTTTAGGCCAAAAGAAGATACGTGGGCAGTGCTGGGGCATGAGGCCCTGACCTGTGATGGGTATGGGCTCGGAGGGGAGTGGAGGGAGGGAGCTGTATCCTGCCATCTTTGTAAACAGCCAGTAAAAACAACAGGACATAAACTAGGTGCACATCTGGATATATAATGTTGAGGATTGTCAAGGATGCCAGTCCGTGATAGAACTACCCGAAATGCATTTAATAAATTCTTAGGCCACTGCCCCCCAAATCACTCCAACTTTAGCTGACATGTCTTGCCAGCACGTGTCATTTCCTCATGTGCATTTCCCCTCCTTCACCACGGATAGGGGGCCTAAACACACAGTGTGACCTAATTGTTACAGGACCCAACATCACAGTGGCCCAATTTGCACATGACAAAGGTGGGCCCGAACCCGAGTTCAAAAGGCTGGGACTGGAGAAGGCAGGAAAATCTGCTGACTCCAAAGGAAGTGGAGCATAAAAAGAAAAACTGCCAGAAAAAGGTGGGGAGGGAGGGTTCTCTGGACGGGGATAGGGCCCATTCTGGAAGGCTTGATTTTGTAGTTCATAAACTCTGGACGAAGCCCTGATCAAAATGCCCCCATGAAGCAGAGCAAATCAGCTCTTCAGATCAGGAGGAACATGTTAGGGTCAAGAGAGGAGAAATGGTGATTAAGCACAGAATTTCCAGAGACAAGCTTTCTGTCGGGGTTATACCAAGTGCACTTTGGTATGAAGATAGAGAAAACCTACCAAAGACACAGGTCAAAGGCTTCCTTGTGGTCTTAGAAAAGAGCCTGTCTGTGAAAGCTTGCCCACCCCCCAATCCCTGTGGCCCAGGCAGCTTCTCTCAGACTGGGTTCACATACCACTCTCTCAGAAATCTCTGACAATCATGATCCCATTAAAGCAGGGGTTCTTAACCTTTTTTGTTCCACAGACCCCTTTGCCAGTCAGGTGAAAACCACAGACACCTTACTAAGTCCACACATATATCACACCTGCACCAACACGTCCCCACAAGAATAATGTTTTTTTGAATTTCAATTTAAGCTCATGGACCCCTTGTTAAGAACTCCTGCAATAAAGGGAACGTTATAGGAAGCCAGGTTTGGATTGACAGGAGCAGTGTCTTTCCAACAAGTCTGAGTTATCTGAAAATTGGAATAGGACAATTTGGGAAGGAGGGAGAGAGGGAAGGAGCTTCCCATAATCAGACAAGTTTAAAGCACAGGACGAAGGACCACTTCTGGAGGGGGTGCTGAAGAAGAGTTTCTCGTTGAAGAGGGTCAGGGGTTAATAGTTAACACAGCAAGGTGCTAAAGTGGACCTTTCCACTGGGGTACCAAGATTCAGCAGATGGGAAATTCCAAATCAAGGGGCCAGGCCATTAGGTGTGAATTTCTAAGAAGCTGACCTACCTAGCTCTAAGACCCTGAAGGAGGATATAAACAGGTTTAGGACAGTGACAAGCAACAGATGATTTTGTGAGGAAGATTCCTTAGAAATGCTTGGATTTCCATCCTCCCCAAGGCGGGTGGGTGGAGGGGCTCTGCCTTTCCTCTCAAGCTGAATGAAAAGGGTTTCAAAGGCAGAATCTGGCAGACTTGATTTTTGTCTCCTAGAGCTTGTGAACTAGGTACATGACACTTGCCTAAAGAATCAAAATGCAAGGGAGGCTCAAATGGCACAAGGTAGCAGAGTAGAAGGCTGTGACAGGGCAAGTGAATGCTCCTCACCCATGTCCCACCCACTGAGTCCTGGGCACCAAAATGCCAGCCCTGTCACTTTAAAACAAGTTCTATGCAAGAGGGCTTCAGTCTGAGGGTGAGAGGATTCCAAGGACAGTCCCTGCCCGAGTCCTGGGAGGTACAGCTAGACAGGTCCAGTGGAGAATCCCAAAACAGCCACAGTAACAGCCAGGAGAGAAAGGGAGTGGCTTTTATCCATGGGACAGGCTCAGAAAACTCAGTGCCCAGTGTGACAGTAGCAGTAGGTAAGAACCGTCCTGCATCCTCTTTCCCTCCCTCCCCCACTTCCCTTATTGTGGATTGAATACTGTCCCCCACAAAGATCTGTTCAAGTCCTGGACCCAGTTCTAGGGATGTGAACCCACTTGTAAATGGTTCTTCAAAGAAGAATGTATATTACGCAGGAGAAACAGAGATTGAGAGGTGAAGAATTTTCTTGTTTGTCTATTATTATTATTATTAAAATAATGAAAATGCTCTAATAATGATAGAAGTGATGAATGTATAATTATGTGATTATACCAAATACCACTGATTGTACACTTTGGAGGAATTGTATGTTTTATTAATATGTATTAATAAAACTGATTTGTTTAAAAAATATATCACCACTGGATATGGCTACTCAAATGCTTATAAGAAACAAAGTTCTGGGTGAGAGTGTTTTTGACACCTTAACAGTTTTGTGGAATTAAAAAGGTATAATGATGTTGGTTTGTTGTTCCTAAATACTGGATATAGTTGTTAATTGCTCAGAGCAAATGTACAGGATCTCAAGTCTGCACAGGGAGCCTAACCTTATTTCTAACTTCGCCCTCCTTCTCCTTCCCCACAAATTTCCTATCTTCCTTATTTTTCTAAATCTCATCATATTGCGTGTGTATTTAAAAGTCACCTCAAAAATCTATGCAAGAATCAATGTCAAAGAAGGTACTATAACAATGCTAAGTCTTATTGAACTTAGATTTTATTAGTCAGAGATTTTTTTTTTTCTTGTTGATTTGTAAAAGCTCATTGTATATATTTAAGAAATCCACCCTTTGTCTATGATGTGCTGCAAAATGTTTTAGGAAATGGTATTTTGAAGGCAGTGACTGATAAAGGACATCTTTTTAGAGGGTAGTCAAGTGTTAGTTCTCAGTAGGAGCAGAGGTGGATTTTCCAGAGCAGAGGTAGAAGTTACAATTGAGTGTTAATGATTTTCCCGATTCCCTTAACACATTCTTGATAAGAACTGGAATGTGCTAGGTCGGGGACAGTGGAGTCTTGCTCAGAGAATCCTGAATAAAGGTCCTGGTTTACAGCAAAACAAAAACAAACAAACAAAAAACCACAATGCTAAGGATCAATAATAGGAGGATATGGGATTCTTTTCTTTTGGACTAAGGAAAACATTAAAAAATTTGCTGAGGCAATGACTGCACAACTCTGTGATGAAAGTGAGAGCCACTGAGTGTACACTTTGGATAGAATGTATAAGACATGGGACTGTATAACACAGTGAACCATGTGGTAGAAGATGGACTGTGGTTAACAGTACAAATATTAGAGTGTTCTCTCATGAACTATACCAAATGCATAATACTAATACATGGTGTTAAAAATGGGGTGTATAGAAAAAAATATATACCACATGTATGCTATGGACCATAAAAAAAAATTCTATGAAAGAAGACAAGCACAAAGACTAGATCAACAGCCATCAAAATAAAATGTAAAATGAACAAATCAGATGGTGAGTGGTAGACAACTTTACACATGCTGCCCTCTGTGGCAGCCATTATAGGGAAGCTCCAAGTGAGCGGGTTTAGGAGGTGGCAGCCTCCGAAGGAAGAGCCTGGGCCAAACAGTCAAGTCGGCCAATATTTCAGGCCTCCCCACTCCCCTCCCTCTCCTCCTGCTTTCCTCCCCCCACGCCACCCTTCCTTGGGCAGCTGTGTGTCCTCTGGTCCTTTCCTCACCATCAGTGCCTGCGTTATCTTTAGTACTGTTGGTTATGGCCCTCCCCCAACACCTAGTACTTCTATAGGACTTGAACTTGGCTCCAAGCTGTCAAGGGTTGATAACCCTTAATGTATTTCCTCTCTCAGAGATAAGAACATGCAAACCAGGTGTTTTGAAGACAAAAACAAAGGAGTAATTCACTAATGGTGGAATCTGAATACTATAATAATGGTACCAATGCAACAGAATAAGGGACTCTTCCTGGTAAAGAGCAAATAATTATATGTAAAGCACCCAGCACAGCGCCTGGCACACAGTCAGTACTCAATAAAGAGCAGACACTATTGCTACTGTTATTCCTGTTATTTTTAATATTGCCACTCAACTACTCACTCCTGTTCCTCTGTTACCACCACGTAGGTAATTCCCCTTTTCACCATGAATAATGTGGCTAACCAGGGTACACACTCAACCAATGCTTTAAGATAATCCCCTACATTTTAATTACATTTTATAGTTAATAAATAACTTTTATATACATTATCCTTTTTGATCCTGACTTTAAATATTAGACCCATTTGACAGATGAAAAAGCTGAAGCTCAGACATGTTAAGTTTGTCAGGTCACAGAGGCAGGAAAGAGCAGAGTTAGGGCTTGAGCCCAGGTCTCTTATGAGTTTCTTGTCCTTTCCATAACAAGTGGTTGTCAACTGCACAGCAATTGCATCAGAATCATCTCTGAGTGTTTTAAGATCCCTGAGGCCCACCTCAGCCCTCATGAATGTGGACTGCCCCGTGGAAAGGACTGTGAGTTAATATCATACCAAGTGCCTCCTGTGATTCCAATGAGCTGCTGGTGGGTCAAACAACACAGTGTCCATGTTGCCTCCTGGTTGACTTAGCACCTGCTTTACTGTCAGCCCTGTGCTCAGCAGACATGGAAGGCCTAGGTAGTCTTCTGCTCTCAAAGAGCTTACAAGGCAACCGAGCAAATCAGACTAGCCAAGGTGAAAGGAGAGGGAGTGGCCCAAGAAGACAGTGTTGGGCTCTGCTGGGGTTCAGAGCAGGGGAGACCACAGGGGGCAGAAGTAGGAGTAAAGCCACATTCTGGAGAAGGGAAGGTTCCACTGGGCCTTGCAATATGGAAAGGATTTCTAAGCAGAGATGGGGGCCAGCAGCATGGGGCATCCTGACCAGAATAAAGGGAGCAGCAGGACGTGAGCAAGAGGATGGGACCAGATAAAGAGAGTGGAGGAGCCAGAGAGAGGAGTCTAGGCTAGTGGAGTGAGTGGGACGGACAGTTTTTGAGCAGAGGATGTAACATTCTGCATGACGAAGTGAAGGATGACTAACTGGTGTGGTGGTGCTGTGTAGAATGAAGGGTTAGAAAGTAGAAAACCTGGTATTGGCAAGATCACCTAGGACAACTGACAGAGATGTCAGATGACAAGTACCAAGACTAGGTCCAGGGCACTGTCCATCAGAATGGGGTGGAAGAGATGGGGCTGGGAGATGAAAGTTTAATTTGAGTCCTCTTACTCTAAAAGCTCTTTTCACTTCATCATACTGTTTTCATGTGAACCATAAACACGATAGGCTAGGTTATAAAAATGGCCACAGTTCCTTCCATCCCTGTATCCATGCCCTTTGGAATGTGATTTTGCAGCTCCATTCATCTAAAGGTAGAATCTATATCTATACCCCTTGAATCTAGGTTGACCATATAACTTACTCTAGCCAAGAGAATGTGGTGGAAGTGATATTGTGCCAGTTCTGAGCCTAGGCCTCAAAACGCTTTGGCTCTTTCTTGGTATCCTGCCCAAACACCATGTGAATAAGCCCAGGTTATCCTGCATGATGATTTGACACATGACTTAGTCATGGTCATCACTCCAGCCGACAGCCAATGCTCAGAAACAAAGCCTCACTGATTTGGACCTGCAGCTGACTACAGACACATGAATGGTTCAGCTGGAATGGTCTGAGCCCAGTCCAAATTGCCAACCCACAGCACTGTAAGTTCAATAAATGATTGTTATTTTGAGTGACTAGATTTGGGGGGTGGTGTGTTACACAGCAAGAACTAACAGATACACACTACAAATAACAGCACCACCACAATATTAGGGAGTGATGCTACATGCAGCTCCAGAAGATTTTTCACTTAGGAAGCACATTATTTTCCTATCTTTAAAGGAAATTTTCTACTGCTGCAGAACTGTGATCTCATACCAATCACATTTAGGGTTAGGGAGATGAGAGAAAAAAATACAGCAGTAAGTAATGGCAGAGCTGTATTATGTTGTGGCTCTGGGCCAATTTTCATTATAACACATTGCAAGGACTGTCTGAATCCTTTGGCTGAAGTAACACTTTGTTGTTTTGGATACTGCTTGAAACAAGAAGACCATCGAAAAGGGCCTGGAAATAGTTTCATTACAAAAAAAGTTTTATTTTAATAGTATTTGGCATGTAATCATGGATCTTTTTCCTGCCCATGTTCCTAGCAAAAGAACTTGGATTACTTTGGCTTTTTTTTTTTTTAAAGCATGAAAACATCATAAATCATTTTGGAGAGGAAAAAAAAAAATAGACATCTCATCATTGTACTAGTAGGGGTGCAACTAATTTAGAAGGGTGAAGATCATTTCAAAATAATGTCAAATAGTCACTTTGTTTTTAAAATGAAAGAGATCTTACCAGTAAGACTTTGTGTGGCCCAACGTTTTCAGGTTTTAAGTGCTGGAATGAATCTGAAAGAGAATTAAACAAACATTCCATAAGTAAATCATCTTTGGAAAGGGTGTGCTTTCAATCCCAAGTGACTGCCATAATGTTGAGTATTTATTCTTATAGTTAAAGATTAGCAAAGCCTCTTCTGGCTCCTGATGGAAGAGGGGGAGTTTTTTGCCTACATATTTCAACTTCCTGAATACAGAGCATTCTCTCATCTACTTCAGGGAGTGCTGAAAGTCTGAGGCCAGGATCACTATAAATGGTAGTGTTTTTGTCCAAACCCCTCCAAGTCAGCGGAAGCCTCCCTAGTTGTTGCTCTTGCTTTCACCACTCCACCCCCTTCTTCCAGGGTCAGGCCATGGCTCCCACTGTGGAACCAATTACAAAACTGGTGGTCCAGTTTCCCTGAAGGACAATGGGAGAGGTATAAAAGCCTTTCCAATAGTGGTTACCTGACCATGTAAATCACCACAAAATTTTGTTTCATTGAAAATGGTGAGCCTAGGACAGTGTTGTCCAATAGAAATATATGGCAAGCCACATAGAAAATTTTAAATTTTTTCTAGTAGCTACTTTAAAAAGTAAAAAGAAACAGATGAAATTAATTTTATTTTTTCTAATTTTAATAACATTTAATTAAAGCCCAATTTATCTAAGATATTACCATTTCAACATGCCATTAATATTAAAAAAATTATGAGACTTTTTTTTTGGTACTATATCTTCAAAATCTAGCACATCTAGGTTTGACGAGCCACATCTCAAGTGTTCAGTAGCCACATGTGGTTAGTGGCTACTGGACAGAGCAGGTCTAGGGAATCTTTTCTTGGTCTTCAGATACTAGCCAGTCTCCAAAGCAACTCAAATGCACATGGAGATTTTATTTATACCTATTTTCCTTTTCCTAGGAATCCATTATTATCCCGTTTCATGATGTGGTTTTAGCAGAAATAATGATGCAATAATAGCAAATATTTATATAGCACTTTCTATGTGCCAGGAGCTGTTCTCGGCACTTTCCTATGCTAATACAACTGATCCTCACAATAACTTCATGAGGTAAGTATATTATCATCCCCGTTTTGTAAACAGGAAACTGAGGCACAAAGAGGTTAAGTAACTTACCCAAGGTTATAAGATGTATTATGAGCGCAGATTTGGATCATTTGATGTTTATAATTAAAACTGAAAATAATTATCTTATTTTGAGCTGCTCAAATTTAATTGCAAGTATAGTGGCTAAGACCTTGTGCTCTGCAGGCAGACTGAGTGAGAATCCCAACTCTGTGATTATCTTGGATAACAGCAGTGACAGCAGATGGAAGAGTTATTGGATGTGCTAGAAAATTAAATTAAAACAATTTGGTGTGGGAACACAAAAACCACCAAGAGGCCTGGGGTCAGAAAGACAGTCTTTGGTCTGGGGGCCTCAGCTGGGTGAGCAAGGTGGGGGTGCATTAGGGTCTATGAAAAACCTTGTCTCTGTGATTTTTCTGCTTTCATCAGATTCTCAAAGGGATTTGTATGATGTCCCTGTACCTGTTTTCACAGGAGTCAGGAGTTTAGAGAGGAAGAACCAAGTAGAAAGGAATTAAGAAAACACATCCTTTTCAGTTTATAAACCCAGATGCCCCAAAGAAAGTATACCCTGTGAGCAGAATCAGATTCACACATATGAGCTCTCTGCCCAATGGCAGGGAAGGAGGTTGGTCTCTGTACTATTCAGAAGCAAGAGGCTATGGGCTGAGGCCACTGCCGCCCAGTCTCCTAAGTTGAGCCCCGGACCTGCTGAAAGTCCTTCAGTGGCTTCTACTAGGTTTGAGGATCAAGTCCAAGCCCCTTAGCCCGATCTAAAACCCTCAGGGATCTCATGCCTGCCCACCTTCCTGGACACTCTCCCATAGGTACCTTGTCCTTCAACTACACACTTACAGTCCCTAAAAGTCACATCCTCTCTCACTTCTCTGTGCCTTTGCAGATTCTCTTTTTTGCTAAACACGTTTTCCCTACAGTGTCAGCCTGTCTCCAAGTCTCAGTTCAAAAGTCAACACCTCTGGGAAGCCATTGAGAACTCCCTCGGCTTGTTTAGGGACAACTTCTCTGCAGTTACAGGAGTAAATAGTACTCATTCAATTTATTCAACAATGATGTACTACCACTGCTGTTGCTGCCGCTGCTGCTACTACCATCGTAATTATTATCACAGAAGCTGACTTGTACGGAGTTATATGCCAGGCACTGTTCCAAGTGCTTTGCCTGCTCTTTTAACCTTCTCCGTAACCTGATGAGATAGGTTCTTTTATTATCCCATTTAGCAGGTGAGCAAACTAAGGCACAGAGGTTAAGTCAGTAGCCTAAGGTCACACTGCTTCCAAGTGGCAGAGCCAGATTGTGAACCCAGACAGTCTGGCTCCAGAGCCTGAATTCTTAACAACTGCACCATCCCTGCCTCCTATTAAGTTCCAAAGCCCTCTCCTCTCTCTGCCCGTGTACTTCCCTCTACTATGGCATGTATCCCCTGTGTTTCAGTTTTCTGTCTACTCTCCCTACTTGACTGCAGAATCCCTGAAACATGAGATTGTGTCCAACTCATCTTTGTCCCTCCAGGACCTAGCACAGAGTGAGGTATATAATAAATGCTCAAGAATCCATGTGCTAGAATCCACTGTTGGAAGGATGGAGAGCAGAGCTCTAAACCCAGGCCTAATAAAAACCACCAGGAAAGAGTCTCTGAATATGTACGTTAACAAAGCAAGCTTTAATTTTATCTTTTAAATCCAGCCAGTGCCAAGGGGGTGGTCACTTCCCAGGCCTGTTCCTGTATCAGAACAGAAGCAACCCAGAGCTTGGCGTACTTACTCATACCACCAACAAGCTGGTCAGCTTGATTTTATTTTGCACATGGATGTAAATAATGACACACCCTCTAAAAGGTTTGTCTGGCCATTTTAAAGGAATGCCAGAAAAGATCATTTCCTTTAAAAAATACAACAGAAAAGAAAAAAGGACACAAATCCCATTTTGTAAAGTTTTCTCAGTTTCAAATAACTGTCTAGATGAGTATATTTCAAATATTTTCTTTTCTCACAACAGCCACGTGTTAAAATCTCTTTAGGCTGCCCTGACATGTTGTTCTCTACCCTGAAGTTCCATAATAATGTTTCTTTCCATCACAAGCTAAACTCCCCTTGGATGGCTATGAAAAGTAACCTTGTGGGAGAACTACTCCCCTTTTTCTAACAATGGGAAAGACAAAAGTTTCAAGATCTGGGACATACACATACCTCTAGGGAGAAAAGGAACTCTTTGTAGCTCACGTCAGAGATTACTTGAGGGCCCTGGCCCAGTCTCACTGGTTCACAGATAAATGAATTAGCCAGAACATCCACCTTTCCTACTGCACATATAATACAAAAGAACCCCCAACCCCCATGTATGTGAGTCTCAGCATCATCTCTATTATTAACGACCAAATCATAAATCTGTATTTTGACTCTTTTTATCTCATCCTCTCTTATGGCCTGCATTAAAAATACTTATCTCCTTCTACTATAAACATTAATTTATGTTTAAGTTATGATTGAGAGATTTACTGAGTGCAAATTTTGTGCCAGGTGCTGCTGTAGGTGCTGGAGATATAGTAGTGAACGAGGCAGGCAAAGTTCCTGATTTAGGGTCCCTTCCACTGTAAAGGGAGACAGAAAATAACCAAACATACAAATACGTACATACAATAATTTCAAACGGTGTTAAGTTCTACACATTTTTCACACAAGCAGTGAGTGATGTGACCTAATGCAGAGTTTAACAAGGTCCCTTTGGCTGCTATATGGATAAGAGATTGGAAAAGGACAAGAGCGGATCACCGGTGACCATTCTGAGACCACTGCTATTGTTCAGGCAAGATATGATAGTATTTTGGTGGTAGCAATAGAGAGGGAGAGAAGTGGATGGATTCGGTATAGGTTCTTGAGGTAACATAAGTAGGACTTGCTGATGAAGTAGATGTGGGGCATGACAGAAGAGAAGGAAGGGGTCAAGCTAACTCCTAGTTTCTGGCTTAAGCAACAGGGTCACTGATGGCTTCTAGGGAAGCAGATGTGGCTCAAGCAGTTGCGTACCCGCCTACCACATGGGAGGTCTTGGTTCAGGTCCCGGTGCCTCCTAAAAAAGACAAGAAAGGCAGCGAGCTGATGCGATGGGCTTGCACAGTGAGCGGACACAACAAGGTGACACAACAAAGAGACAAAATGAGGAAACACAATGAGATATACAACAAGTGGGAGTGGAAGTGGCTCAAGCCATTGGGTACCTCCCTACCACATGGGAGGTCCTGGGTTTGTTTCCCCGGTGCCTCCAAAAAAAAAAAGAAGATGAGCACACAATGAACAGATACCAGACAGCAAGCACAAACAACAGTGGGGTAGGGGTGAATAAATAAATCATAAAAAAAAATGATGGCTTCCATCTAACTGAGAAGGGGGAGAGTTAGGTTGAGGGAGGAAAGAAAATCAAGAATTCTGATTTGACCTTGTTAACTCTGAGGTTTCCACACGGAGATGTCAAGAAAGCAGTTAAGAAGTCTAGAAAACTGTGCTACTCAATACTGTAGCCACTAGCAATTTAAATTAAATACAAGTAAAAACTCACTTCCCTAGTTGCACGAGCCACACTTCAAGTGGCCAAATAGCCACAGGAATGGCTATCATATAGTATTATTTCCATCATCATAGAAAGTTCTATTGGACAGAGTTCATCTAGAAGGTACATGATAACCTGTTGGACTTCTTTCATAACTATAAAGTATGACACAATTGTAAAATACAATATTATAGTCCCAGAAGGCCTTTAGTTTTGAATGGCATTGGGTTCTGATCTGTCTGAATGTATTTTTTTCTAGTTTCACTTTTATTCTCTGGAAAATAATATAATATAGGCACTGTGGCAGAGTGGACTGCACAGTGGAATTATAGACCTGGCTTCCAGCTCTGTCTTTACTAATGGTAACTTTAAGCAGGTCACTTAACTTATATGGGTCTTAATTTCCCTACCTACAAAAGGGGAGCTACCCTAAATAGAGTATATTAAACAGTGTATTAGAGAATGTTTCTGCTTTGGACACATCTCCACTATTCTCTAGTCCAGTCTACATTTTCACTTGCAAATTCTGATAGAATATTATCTCAAATGGTAAAATGGATGCCAAAGAGGCTCTGAAACATATAAAGCACCTACTATAGAGATAAAAGGCATATACTCCACAAAGGTGAGGCAAAGTTGAAAGAAATATACCCCGTGCCTTGAGTCCATCAGAAAAGTTGCCTGTTGTAATTGTTGGCAGGGCTACTGACTTTTTATAAGGTAATGCTATATGTTTCAAAGACTTATGGAGAGCCAAAGTAGCTCAGTGGTTGAGTGTCCTCCTCCCACACATATGGTCCTGGGTTCAACACACGGTCCCAGTACCTCAAAAAAAAAAAAAAAAAAAAAAAAGACTCACGAATCAAGTCTTGAGCCCCCCAAGTAAAAGACAGAACGAAAATGGTGATATTTTGCCCTATTGTGCAAGGGCTTCCATCCTAGGGAAGGGCATGTCCCAAGTGGGTGAATTGGCCTAATTTAACCAAAGGGCACCACCCCATTATCTCTGCCTTAAGACAGACTCTTGGCTGGAAGAGCTGGTATGAGCTGGTCTGGGCTGTTCAAGGACAGAAACTGTATCACCTGATCTCTGTACTTAATTCATGAAGAGCTCCCCAGGACTTTAATTGTTTTTAACTGAGGAGCGAATGATAGATAGCCTCAATTTATAGGTAACTTGGGGAGGGGGAAGTGTTTGGATAAAACCAATTTTGAAATACACATGTATTCCTGTTTTGTCAAACTTTAAGAGAATATATAAAAAGTCAGAGTGAACAGTAAATTGAAACGTCATTCTCAACATATATTTTTTACATCTTTTTTTCAACTGAAAAAGCAATATAGCTTTAAAAGGATAACACACTTCTTTGGAATTTACTCGTATTCTCACCATCCTACCTAGCACTGCTATCTAATTTTACCTGTTACCCTCGACAGACCTATCTGATTTTACATGACTATGGTCTTAGTTTATATGTTATTTGGTAGTAAACCTTTTAGTAAAGGCTTTGGAGTTGGACAGATCTAGGTTTTGATTGCTCTTCAAAGTCCATCCATCTTTTCTTTGATCCTTACAGCAACCCTGTGAGGTAAGTTGGGGTATGACAAGTCCCACTGTACCATGGCGAAAACTGAGAGCCAGACAGAATCCTGGAGTTGACCAAGACCAGATTCTGAGTCCCTCTTTCTTTGACCAAAGGATCCCCTGGGGAAAGAAGGCCTGTGAGGTAAAATAAAGAGATGTATTTTGTACAAAATGAATTATTATCCAAAACATCAATTCCATATCATTTCCTGCTTTTAACCCCTTACACAAAGTTTCAGAGAACAGTGCCTGCTACACTGGAGGTTTTCAAGAAATGTCAGTATTATTTTAGAGATTCTACCAAAATCATGGCTTATATAAATGACCATCTTTATGCAGTCTTTAAGCAGTTAAAATAATCTAAATAACAGTCCTACAATAGGTTTTGCTTTATTTTTTACCTAGCATGAATGTCATTTCTTTCCCTCAAGTATCTGTCACTTTTTTGTTCAATGAAATCATTGCTCTCCTTGAATTTCTACAACCTTTAGCACTGTCAACCTTTATCACAGGTATTTCAGAAAGTTCCACCTCTTCTACTAGATGGAAAAGTCTTAAGAGTCTGTATCTTATTTGTGTTTGTATCCCCCAAAGGACCTAGCACCCTGCTCTGCACAGAGGATGCACTCATTCAGTATTTTAAAGGAAAAATTTTATATAATTAAGAGACAACAAAGAAAAATTACAGTTTGGTTAACCCAGAGCATTAAAGTATAGGTTGCCTTAACTGTGTGTTTTTTGCTACACTACTCCTTATTTTGGCAAGCATATTATCATGAGACAGTTCTAATGCTTTCTTAGGCCAGAAGTCTACATAAGCTAAACAATACTAAACTACATTAAACAGAACGTCTAAAATGTTTCCAGCCTTGGACAAATCTGTGTAATTCTGTAGATATATTTGTTATGTTTTCATTTGCAAATGCTAATGCAACTCATTCCTCAAAAATTCACTGCATACATCATTCCTCAAAAATTCACTGTACACACACACACTCTCACACACATATGCACACAGAACACACAACACAAAAGTCCTGGTTCAGCATTTGGAAAAAATTCAGATAAAAACATGGAACATCTGTTTCCTAATATCAGGAAAATTCACAGGAAACGATTAATGTTAACTAGGGAGAATAATCTGGATCAGATTATGAAATGAAAACATCCAAAATTCACAATTTAATACAGTATAGTCTATGAGTCATCAGATCTTCAGAACTAAGGGGAGAGTTCACATTTTATTAAAACGTGTCACAATAAAAAATACTTATGTATATATAAATAAACATTATATTGTATGTTCCTACCCCATATAATATTCTCAGTCCCTGTTTCCCACATTTTGGTAACCCTTGGCAATTTGGGTTGGTCCTTTCATGTGTATTTTCATAATGTGCCCAGGGCCTTACAGGGTAACTAAAAACTATCTGAATTATATGGTGGTCCCTGCATAGAGAAGATATTGCTCTTTTGAGAAAGATCTAGGGTGGCTTATCTCCCAAAGAGGAATCAAAGGACAAAGCCTCTCGGTACCTACTCTGGCTGACAATGTAGCAGGTGCAGGGGATACAACCCTCATGGAGCCTACAAGAGTCAGACAACTGATCAGGCAGTCATAGTCACTGGCACATAATCTAACCGCAGTAAGTATAAGGGGCTCTGAGGGCACAGAGGAGGGCCACGCGCACCAGTCCAGGGTGATCACAGAAGGCTTCCAAGGGAAAGTGGCATCTAAGTGTGAAGAATGACTGGCATTAACCAGAAGGCAAAAGGAGAGAGGCATGATCCAGGCAGCGGGAACAGCTTGTGCAAAGGGCTGAGAAGAAGGGCGTACATGTGCATTCCGAGGGCTGCGAAGAGTTCAGTGTGCTGGAGCACAGAGTTCTAGAACGGAGAGAGGCCTTACTACCTAAGAGGCAGTGGTCATGCAAAACCCAAAGGGGTAATTTCAGTGAGAACCACAGGGCCCCTGGAAACCACCCGGGATGATCTCTAGCATCCTTGTGTCTGAAAGAGCTAGCACTAACTGATCCAGTGGGGACAGCCAAGGCCCTTTCAGATGACAAGCCTTTTGAGGGGCACAGGAGTGACCCAATGGGCACAACCTCATCAGAGACAAGCTGGTCACCAATTCCAAAGAAAAACCAACTAATCCCAAGCTACCTGACCTGACAGATGGGAATATTGAGCAGGCAGGTGTAACTGCTAGCATTTCCATTTATTGAACATTTACTGCACACCAGACAATTTTATCCTTACCATTACTCCATGAGGAAGACAGAACTATCTCCATTTAACAGAGAAGTTGCTGGTTTCACAAGACAGTATTTACTGATATTCCTTTCTTTAATTGGTCCTTGTTCTAAGGAAACCCCCTCATCTTGGTTTGCCCGGGACATTCCAGCTTCAGCACTGGAAGTCTTTACGTCACAGGAATCCCCTTGGTCCCAGCAAACCACGGTGGGTGGTCACGCTATTTCTGACAGAATTTGTGAGGTGCATGAAGTAGACAATAGGCTTTATGCCCAGGCGCTTGCATCGGAACTGGTGCAAAATTAAATGTGATCTTAGCTCCCCCCCCCCCCGCCCCCAGTCCCCCACCAGATGTTAATCTAGATCCTTGGAGCTAGGGGGCCCTGTGGAATATCATGGGGACTTGCCTGGGGATACAGCATCACTTGCAATAAGTAATAATGAGTAATACTTGCAAAGCATATAGACTAATTGAGGAGCTCCTGATTGCTCTCTGTCATGCTGAAGGGAAAGAATCATTTACTTAATACCTGCAGAAGAGAATAATTAGCCAGAATACTGGTTTGAATTTAATTTTTGTTGTTAACTGAGAGTGCAGCTCTAATATTTTGGGGCTCAAACTTTTGACATTGAAAATCTTCCTAAAATAAATTGGTCTACTTACCTACACAGAGTGGTAAACATATTTTCATATGTCATTTGTTAAGGAGGGATCTTACAATGCCTTACCCGTGGCAATGGCTTACATTCTTACTGTTCAACAGAGCATTAAGAAGAACATGATGTAGTTTCCAATAAATACAGTCATAATAGGACATTACTTTATGGCATTAGTTGACAGGCAGAGAGAGCACAGCTGATAAATCTGTATTGAATGAATGCCGTTGAAAAATTGGGCCATGCAGAACTATAGAAAACAAAATTACTGGGAACTGCAGATGACACGATGGCTATATTGGAGCTTTGCTACAGTGCTGGTGATCAGGGCTGAGGGAACTCTTGAGTTTCTGCACACAGTGCTCTTCTGATAAAAGCAAGCATACGCTCTTCAAGAGGTACTCTTTTCCTTACCACAGGGATAATGAGTAAAATAGCCAGTGAGGCCTTCAGTCAGCAGCAGATGCGGGAAGCATTCAAATTGATACTATCACGGGCACACCACTGAATCCTAATTCAAAAGGTGGCTTCACAGGAAGTTACACTAATGTCATCTAGGCTCAGTGGTCTTTGGTGATAACATGGCATAGGAATGAAGACATAGGCTTAGAACCTTTCTCTCTCACACACACACACATACACAAAACAATGATTTCTAACACATTTTCAGTTTCCAGTGCAAAAATATTTTCAAAATCCAACCATGCTTGAATAGAGCAAGAATTCACTATGGAGGGTTGAATGTTTATTAGCCTCAGAAAGTTTAAAAAATTAAGAGTAAGTTTAGCACAATTTTTTCTGGTAATCTATGTTATGTTTCAGTTTAACTAGGGCATTCTGGTTAACTGAGATTCTGCTGTATGGTGAAAATAATCATTTTGTCCACAAGGCTTGGTTCTCCAAAACTATCACTCCTTTCTATGAGACACTTTCCATCAGACACCGATACAGAGTCATCACAGAAATATTCAGGTTATGTCCGCAGCTCAGTGTCAGGCATCGTAATAAGAGCAGGATACAGCAGAGGGCACTGCCCTGAGCCAGGATGAGAAAAACAAGAAACGGAAGGTTTTATTTTCATTCTGCCAGACCTTTGGTGTGGACAAGCTTCCTTCTCCAGGCCCTGGACTCAGAAGGAGAAGAAATAATTGAGAAGAGCTCCTCAGGTGAGGCTGGAAGAGGCTCCCTCCAAGCCCCATGCATTCACAGACAGGTGGAGAGGCTGTGCAATGAAACAGCCTGCCCTGGTCTTTGGGCTTTCACTCCACTCAATAGTTCAGTCTTATATTGTAGCCATCAAATAACGGTGAGGTGTTGAGAATCTTTTTGTTACTGAAAACCAGTCAAAGGAGTAAGTGAGATAGAGATTTTAACATTTGTTCAACTTTTCCTATTTTATCAAGATACCAACAGCTTAAAAAAAAAAAGCTGTGGGAAGCGGCTGTGGCTCAATCAGTAGGGCTCCCGTTTACCATATGGGAGGCCCCGGGTTCGGTTCCCGGGGCCTCCTGGTGAAAGCAAGCCCGCCCGCATGGCGTGGTTAGCTGACCCAGCG
Source organism: Tolypeutes matacus (assembly GCA_026826555.1). Lineage (NCBI taxonomy): Eukaryota > Metazoa > Chordata > Mammalia > Cingulata > Chlamyphoridae > Tolypeutes > Tolypeutes matacus. The sequence goes on from JAKSZT010053883.1 coordinate 65,081,345, forward strand.
AGCACAAGCAGCAAGGGGGGGATAAATGAAAAAAAAAAAAAAAATCTTTAAAAAAAAAAAAAAAAAAAAAAAAAAAAAAGCTGTGATTAACATGATCCATCCAAGGTCACAATTCAACAGGAACAAGACAACACTAAGAAAAGCAGCACATCCAGGGCAACCTACCTGTTCTTTTTTTTTTTTTTTTTTTTACCGGGAGGTCCCAGGGATCGAACCCGGGTCCCTCCATATGGGAGACGGACGCCCAACCAGTTGAGCCACATCTGACCCCAACCTACCTGTTCTTACACCTACCACTTGCTTTGTGGGTAAAGTCACCACCACCATTGCTGCCTCCATTCTAATATTACTGTGTGCCACCCTTCTCCGCTGTACACACTTATAGACTGTTCCATCTTACATACATTCTGAACTATGCAGACAATCTGCTGTCCATCGTCTGGGGATGTATACAAGCATATACTCACTGCACCGGAAGCAATTCCAACCCCCAAACCCCAGAGCCAAGGGGTGGGGGTGTGGGGGGGAAACCCATCATCCGTTATACCACTGAGAAAGAATTTTTAAAAGGCAGCTCAGGCATCTAACAATATTCTAACTGTAAAGGTAGCCAATTCCATGCTCAACCCTGCTCCTTGGAGCCTCCCATTTCTGATTTGTTTGTGTCAGCAACAACAACTTGATTGTAAGATTTTTTTTTTTTTTTTTTAAACTGCACAGGCCCTACTTGATTCTTCTACACATTTATTTCCCTCCCCACAAGAACTGGCTCTTTACTTGACATACCCCAGGTTTCCAACAAATGAAAGGGGAGACAAAAGCTCTGGGATGTACATATTTATATCTAATTATCTATATCTGAAATGTTCACAGTGGCCTAGGGGAAGGGCAAGGGAACAACTACTTCCTATTTATCTCAACTGCTATAGCTAGCTTTTGTTCCTGTGAACATGTCTTCCTTAATTTCATGAAAAATTGTGGATACTAATGATGCAAGGCTGAGTTTCTTAACCTTTTAAAATTCACACCCATTTTTGATAATCATAAAAACTTTCTCTTCCCTGACCAGATTCTTATATCCCTTTCCTAACTCTCTTGAGTAACAACGACATGCATTCTCTGTCTCCTTTAAGGGGTTCTCTTCTTGTCCCTAAATCTGATGACTCTCAAAACTACATCTCCAGCCCCAGCCATTTCTCTGATCTCCAGACTTGTTTAACAAAATGACTTCTTGACACCTCCCTGAGGATGCCTCGGCATCTCAAACTTAACCATGGCCACAGCAATTTCCCAACAATCTTCCCCCTCCCCCCACTGCTTTCCCCTGGCCTCCCCCTTCAGTGCAGGGCACTACCACTCATGCCGTTTTTCAAGACAACATCCTCATTCATCTTTGGCTCCCTTCTCACCCACTCCACATCCAGTCGGTACACCAGCAAATCCTGTCCTTCAAAATATCCACCCCATTCTCGGCTGGTCCAAGCCGCCAGCATCTCTCACCTGAATGACTGCAATAGCCTAGGTATGGCTCACTGAGCTTCACTCTGCTCTCCCCTACAGCCTAGTCTCCACCCCCAAGGAAGAATATCCATCAGAGCACTGCACTGCCCTGCTCAAAACCCTCCCACGGCTTCCCATCATGTTTACTGCACATGCTGAAGCCCACTGCGTCGTCTACAGGCCCTATGTGAATTGGCCTGCTCCTGCTACTCAGCCACACTGACCCCCTTTCTCCTCCAAAATTTCAAGCAATGCCCTGCCTCAGAGCCTTGACACTGATTCTTCCTTCGGCTTGATCTGTGCAGCTTGCTGCCCCATGTCCAAAAGACGCTGTGTTAAAACTGTCACTTCAGAGAGGCCCTCTCTCTCTTCCCTTACGCTGCTTTATTTTTTCTTCAGTACTTAACATTTTAGGCACTCTACAGTCTATCTATTGAATTGTTAGCCCTCTCACTCCCTGGAAAGTAAACTCCTGGAGAAAAGGATGTTGTTGCTCAGGGCAATGCCTGAGGCAATGCCTGACACAGACCAATCATTCAATTAGGAAAAAAAAAAATTGCTACCTAATGAATGCATATGCTCCATCAGCCAGAAATATTCTGCTGAACTTGATTTTCTGATGTTTGTATTATGAAAATAAATATTTCTCCTTTTCCCAAGTTAATCATAACATAGTATATGATTTTTAAACTACACATATTTCCCCCTTTATATTCTGATATATCGCTCCTCTCTGAAACACCCTATTGAAGGGGGTGGATTACAGAGCCCTATCCCCTTGAAAATCAATGATATGAAGGTTGAGTTCAATGTATACAAACTTATGACTGTATCCTGAATTTTTACTAAGCATCTGATAAGATCTCTAATCTTCTGTCTTTCATTCTTAAAGCCTTAGTACCTTAAAAAAAAGTTCATGAAATTAAACCAATAAGGACACTACCTTATCTATGTGTAGCAGTGTTTCTTTAAGCTTGTTCTGAATATGGCTGGCTCGGTTTTCAAAGCCAAGTGGTTTGCTACACTACCTTTGTTATATGTTTCCAGGCAGTCGGAGTCCTGCTGCCACAGAAAAATACTGTGGAATGTTAAGAAAACTCAGAAGAGACCCAGAAGGAAGCACGGATCGCTCCCGCCAGACGTTTCCAATGCATTTGGATTTTCTGGTTGCTTCGCCAAAATGCGTGTTTTTCAGAAGAGCAGTGTTTTCCTTCATGAATGCACCCAATTAAACATGATGCGCTAAGTATTTGCTCCAAAGGGGCAGACACTCTCCCAACCCTCTGGCATTTTCCCAGCGTGGCGGTGAATGCCACCCCGCAGAGACCAGTATCTCTCTGAATTCTACCTTTCTCTCCTTTAACTTGGCCTCTTAACAAACCTCAGCTTCAGAGATTTCAGTCAATTCACATTTGTCTACTGTTGTCTTTTCTCCTTTGCTTAACGCGTAATCTTTCTGGAGCATTTATATATCAGACTTTGGGATGCTTGCATAAAAACAAGATATTATTAATTTCTAATCCCTTGAGGAATAAGCCAGACATAGTGCAGTTCAGGGATTTGGTCAAATTCTAACACATAAATAGAAAATACTGATCAGTATCAGTTCTGCCCTTTTACCTCCTCAATAAATGAAATGCAATAAATCATTTGCAAGTCTTGGTGAACTTTTATTTACTTCTGTAAATATTTCTTTAAAGCTAAAAGCTCTGATGTTTGTAACATGAAATCCTATTTAATTGTTTAGGAATTTAAGTTGTTGGGTGGTTTTTTCAAAAGTGGAAAATAGTAGGTATCTATTATTTCTTATTATTATAAACATCTTGTCATCCAAGTCAAAAGTTGCCACAAAATACTTTTTCTTTTTTTAACCACAAATCTGGATTCCTAGAGTATGTGTGTGTGCAATTTAACTCGACTTAATTCCATTGAAGACTTTGCAGCCTTTTCAGGCTGTGCAAGTGGCTTCCCTTCTTCCTCTTTTCTTCTGAACACTGATCATGGGCAGAGCCAATGTAAATGATACACTGATGACATTTTTGGACGACCCCAAAATTCCTGCATTCTTTTGTAAAATTTCACCACTAACCTCCCTCCTCACCCTGCCTCCCTCAAATACTGTTTTAATTTTTCCCTCTTTAACTCAGTTTGGTTGGGGAAGTATTTTGTTAACAGTCCTTTGGCCAGTTTCAGCATAAGGTTTCTGGCATTACTCAAGGCAGCAGAATTACAGAGACATAGCACTAACTCCAGAAAATATTTTCCTACTTTAACTCTTTTACTTCTCTTTTCATCTGCCACCCAAAGAGGGGAAAAAAAACCACACATGCACACACACAACAAAGACATAGAGTCACAAAAACATTTCAACCAAAAGTATCTTAAAACCCCAAATAGGGGGCTTGCAGAGCCTGAATCCCTTAGTACAAATAACCAAGTCCTACAAGTGAATCACATCCGCTAAACTTCAACTTCTGTCTTTTTTTCCTTTCAGTTTACTTGTGTGAAAATGTGGCAGACACTATGGCTGTCCATCCACCAGACAGCTCTCAACATTTTCCCTGCAAACAGAACCCTGGTTTGTTCAGGTAGAGACACTGTGAGCTCAGGAACTGTGGGAAGCCCTGGTCTAAGGGTGGGCATGTGCCTTGTTCAATCCAATGAGACCTCAGGGGAACCTTCTATGAGGATGCTATGCAAGGTTTCAGCTACCTCACACGCAACAGAAGCAGTGTGATAAGCAGCGCTCTCTAGCTGCCTCCTCGGTTCCTGACTTTGAAAGTGGTCATGATGCACAGAACTGTGATAGTCATCTGTTATCCAGGAGGAAGCACGTCTAAATTTGAAAAACTCAAAGGGCGTGGATCAGAGTAATGGAAAGAGCACAGGTCTTTAATGGCAAACAGCAGAAGGAGATGTCTCCTCTAGACTTCCTGAAGGTGTAGAAAAATAAACCCCTACTTGTTAGGGCCACTACTAGTCAGGATATTCTCTGTTATTTGTGACCTCAATATTCATGAGATGACAAGAGAAATTTACAGCTTTTTAATTTGGTCTCCTTTAACTTAAAACTACGAAAATTTGCTTAGCAAACCTCAAGCTAATAGGACAGATATGACTTGTGATAGATGTATTTATAGTATTTAGCACAGAGTAACTGCTCTATCCATCCTTTTTTTTTTTCCTGACAGCAACCAACTGCTGAGCCCTTGATCTGTGCCAGGCACTGCAATAGGCCTACAAAACCCAAAAGGAAGAAAATGCTATACCCATTTTAGAGATGTAGACACTGAGATTCAAATGGTTTAAACCAGGAGTCCACAGAGGCAAAGCTAGGATTCAAACTCAAGACCATCTGACTCCACAGCCCTTGTGCTTTTCAATGGCCATCCTAATTACCTCATTAGCCTAATTACTCAAAGTTTTCAGAAATAACAAAAACCGCACTGCTTTTCAATATTGAATGGCCTTCTGCCCACCATACCCAGTTAATCTAAGGTAGTTACATTGTACCATATCTGGGCATTTGCTACACCCAGAATAAATATCCACTTTTCACCTGATCTACCTGATCTGACTGACCACCTGTCTTTGGCTGGCAAAGCTGACCTGATTTCTGCATCTGCAGCACTCATCTTGTGTGTAAATTACCTGTTGGTAATGGTTACCTCTGTCAGGGGTAGGGGTCCATTTCTACTTTGCTCACCAGTGCCTGGCACACACCCTGGCACATGATGCATCCTCCAGGCATATCTTCTGATTAAATGAATGAAGAAAAATAAATCTAAGAATAAGGTGCTGTCTCAGGAAACAGTGAATGCCAGTTTCTAGGCTCTTAATTTAATGAGTTGACATCACTTTAAAGACCTTGGCAGAGAGTCACATTCCAGAAGGTGCTTAATAAGTTGCTGACTAAGCTCTCTGTACAATGATGTCTATAGCAAATATGTTCCTAGCTGTGAAACACTGGAAACAACCCAACTGCCCAGTTATTTGGAGAAAAGCTAAACCAGTGGCCATTTATCAGTGCATGGATCATTTTATTACTATTACAACAAGGATGTGGAGTGTGAAGACACAGGTTAGATGCAAAAGCAGACCAGCAGACGGAATGCACACACTGATTGCAACTATGCAAAAATATGCACACGGAAACTGACTGGTATTAGAACGTACTTCTAGATGCCAAAGAATAGCTCTTATCTGAAGTGTACAATAAAAATCCAGAAGTAAAAAAAAACAACATTGGCTTCTCTGTCTACTGTTTTATTACCACATCCATACCCACTCTTACGATGAATATTACAGAATTCTTACAAAGTGCACACTGACAATTTAACATGTGACCAGTTTTGAAAAACATGCTTTCTATGACCCTATGATGAAAATGAATGCCCTACTGATAAAAGACCTCCATTTATTTTCCAGGCTAAACATATACATTGTTCTTAGCGCCTGAAGGCAGCATGATAGTGAATGCTGAGTGTGTGTGTGTGTGTCTGAAAAGCCCAACACATGACCCTTTCCACACTGTGCATTCAGATAACTTAGTCTTTGCTTTGCAGGAACAACCATTCCTTGCTGAGACTGGCACGCTCAGGATGCTGTTTGCCAGAGGCCTGCATTTCTACACTCTTTCCTTGGTTAACTCTGGCTTGTTTAAGAATTTCTGAACTTGGGTGTAGGTCCCTCAAATAACAGTAACAACAATGGGTACCTTTTATTAAATATTTACTAAGTACTCGAAACAGTTGTAAGCACTTGCCTACGATACCCATTTTCAATTTTGTTGTCTACTCGAGTATATGACATATAGTAGGTGCTCAATAAATGCATGTTTTCTAGCCTATTACACTTCAGTTAATTTAACTTTCATGTCCACACCATGAAGGAAGTATTATAATTATGAACACCTTATAGATGGGGAAACTGAGGCGCCGACAGGTAAAGTAAATTACTTAATGGCTAGCATATGGACCCATGTCAAGGTCCATAGAAATGGGTCAGTAAGCTACTTACTTCAGTTCATTCCATATCAATCCCTGGCTCACTCTAACCTGAAAATATTACACTTTTGAGTTAAAAATTAACTAAAAAAAATTAACTTTCAAAACACAGAGTTATGCTTGCCAGAATAATTTCTAAAATTATTTTCCTATCCATACCTAATTTGCTCTGCCATTAAGATACAGGTCCTTGACAGGCAGAGACACTGCCACCACCCCTACCACCTTGTTTTCCTGGAGTGTGGAAATGTGGCCAAAAATACACTGTTAAGTACAAGACAAGACCGCTTAAAGGAAGGCAGCTCTGCTGCTTGCTGAGCACTTAGATTTGTAAGCATAGATGAGCCAAGCAGCATGAACTGAACCAATAAATTAAATCAACTGTGAAAAAACCAATTCAAGTATTAACACAAAAATAAAACCAACACTCCATGGCTGAAGCCTAAAGAAGCCCAACCAGAGGTACACGGCTTTGGTAGTTCTGACTTTTGGGAAAACCCCAACTAATTTTATTGGAATGCTTCCCAATTAAATTTTCCATACATTGCCTGGAAAGGTTCTAGACCTAAAAAATGGGAGTGGGAGATGGAAAAAAGAAGGATCCATTCAGTTCCAGTCAACAGGGATGCTGTCTTTGTGGTGGTGTGAAACATGGGCAACGTAGCACTTAAGAAAATCATCTCAGGTGACTGAGCCAGCCAGGCTCTTCAAGTTCTATTTTAAGCAGCGCTGAGGTAACGAGAGTCTCAGAGTCTCCACTGCCACCGATGAATTGCCACAATGGCCTCAAACCAGCCTCCATGACTCAAAACACACCATCTGATCCTTCTTCACCAGGCCGGTCCACCTTTCCTCAAACTCCACTGTCAGTCCTCTGCTCAAGAACCTACAAGGGCTACCTTTTACCTTCTGCATCAGTCTGCCCTCCTGTGTGTTTTCCAATGCCCAATACAACACGGGGCCACATGACGTAATCAATGTTTCCTTAGCTCTATGTGGTGACCTCTCTTCCGATCCTCTTCCTCTCCTCACAGTAGCTGTTACCCAGTCTGGAATGCCCCCCTGTCCAGTCAAGTCCCGTCAGGCCCTACTAAGTCCATTTCCCCCAAGGAGACCTCTTGGCTGACTCTGACTTCCAATGACCTTCACGTATGTTCAGCTCTTTTGTGGAAGGGAACAGACTCTCTTGGGTGACCTCAGATATTAGAGTTTATTTTAAGGATACACATGACAATAAGGGCCATGAAGACAGGCCTCATCAAGATGAAAAAAGCAGTTCAAGAACTGAGAGGCACCAAGGCAGCTTTAGGGACTGAATTCTCTAATAACATCTTCAAAGGTCCTATTTACAGATGGGTTCATGCCAACAGGACCAGGGATTGGGACCTGAACATGCCTTTTGTGGGGGACATGATTCAACCTCTAACAGTCTACTGATATACATACATATAGAAATTTAAATTGAGAAATTTTTTTAAAAATTTAATAATTAAATATATAATGTTAAACCAATTAGATGCTAACATGAATAACATTTTCTGAAAAACAAACCATATTCTTCAAAATAAAAGAAATTTTAGCAAAAGAAATTTTAGCAAGAAGAGTGGAACTAAATGCTTTACATTTTTGCAAATTTCTTTAAGTCAGGCTTAATAGAAGGTGGATTCTCATTTCTGCTTCTGCATTTAATCTGTTGCAATATGTTGCTGTGGTTATAGTAGATGAAGAAAGTCTGGCTTCACACAGGATGGAGATGGAAAAGAGGAATATTTTAATAGGCTTCTCAGATAACTGTGAATATTCTTCTTTGATATTACACCAAAACTTGACATGTGATGGTTTCTCAAAGGTTAGCTGAATCCCTTTTTAATGAACTTTTCATTTTCTGCTATATTAAACTGACTTGTATAACTTGCACTTTTTTTTTCTATCTGGTTGTGTCATCGTCTTTTTGGTGCGTTGCTTCACTGTGCCTGCGGCCCTGCGCCTCTCCGCACAGGTCTGGGATGCCTTTTTTCTTTTTTTTACCAGGAGGTCCCAGGGATTGAACCCGGGTCCTCCATATGGTAAACAGGAGCTCAATTACTTGAGCCACAGCCACTTCCCCATCTTGCATTTTTAATGGATCTTATAAGGCATTGTTTGTAACATCACACATTGGTCAATGAAAAATATTGATCCACTAATTTATGCAGGTTTTCCAAACGTGGACACATTTCATTATACAGTATCATTAACATCACCCTGATCTCATAAGAAAAGTCTTTAATTATTGGAAATTGTCAATTTCATAGTGGTAGATACAAGTTTTCTGAAATTCTAAATTTTGCTTCAAAGTTAGAATTCTATCACTGTCAGCAAATAGTGACAGTTATTTTACTGGAAATGATAGGTTCAACATTCTTTCAAGTAAAAATGGTGTTAGGTAAAAAAAAGCAGCTTGGTTAGCATGCAACTCAATGGCACAAGCACTTTTCCTTGAGATTGCCATTACATTTCATTCTTCTGCTAAAGAGTTTTATTCTACCTATTTTGTCACACGGAATATAAAAAAAGATAAGTGCTCAAGGGTTGAGATGTAATACAATTAATATTTTTTATTGCTTCGAGGACATTCTTAAGTAAAAGTGGCATATATATATATACACACATACACACACACACACACACACATATATATATATATATATATATTTTTTTTTTTTTACTGTGAGTGGAGGGTGGTGAGGATTATGACTTCTAGTAGCTTGGTGCCATTGCCTTGATTAAAGATGAGGTATCAGCAGTTTTACCTACCATTGCTTTTGCACCATTAGTGCAAATGTCAACACACTGAAAAAGTCAAATAACATTTTAGTATCATTATAAAAATAAATTTGAACTTGTGGACTTCCTGAAATGGCCTTGGAGACCTCCACAGTCCGTGGATCACACTTTGAGAAACACTGTCCTAAAATGTGCTTAATAAATATGCTTAAATCTCTCAATGAATGAATGAATAAAACATCACATTTAGCAGGGAGATTCTGGAAAGGTTTAATGGACAAAACGCCTTTTGAGGACGGGCATCAAGACCACATGGGATGTTTAAAAGGCAGAGGGGGCTGATAGGAGCACAAGCAAACTAGAACTAGAAATAGAGGGCACTTTTCTGGAGCAGAAGTAGAAGAAACTCCAACTTTAGTTGACTACCACCTTACAGACAGCAAAACACTTTCACTCCCATCCTCTCTGCCAGTTCCCTGTAACTGCCCAGTGAGGGGTATTATTACCATCCCTGTTCTGCAGATGAAGAAATTGAGATCAATGTGGAAGCTCCCTGAAGGTAGGGACCATGTCTGTGTTGTTTTCACCAGTGAATAGGCAAAACCACTCTCATATTACCCAGCACATAGTAAGCACAAAATAAGTATTCACTAAATGAATAAATGAGTGATGCTCAGAGAAGTTAACTATCTGTTCAAGGTCACACAGCCATTAAACGGTGTTTCCATCACACCCTGATGTGTTCAAAGTGATAAAAATCGGGGCCACACAGTGGTGGGGCTTGGATATCAGAACGGGGGCCTATGAATACTCCCGTGGACACAGGGAACCACTGAAGGATTTTTAGTAAGGAAATGACTTGATCACATTTGTGCTCTAGAAGGATTAAACCCCCAGCACGATCTGGGATTGCTAGGAGTAGAGAGAAGAGGAGGAAACACTAATCTGGATCCTATTTCAGAGGGCTAGGTGAAAACTACCACTAGGGTGGTGTCATATAGACCTCAGATTTTTCCTAACTCTTTGACACTTAATTTTGTGAATTTGGACAAATTAAATTTCCTATTTGATCCTCACTTCCCTTATCTGCAGAATGGGATAATAATAATATATAACTTCATAAGAGTTATGAGGATTAAATGAAAACATGCACACAAAGCAACTGGCACAGTTCTTGGCTCAGTAAATGTTAGCTACAATGAAAGAAGGAATAAAGGAAGGGGGGGAGGATGGAAATATTTCTGAATGTCTAAGTGAACCTGGGCAGTGCCAGGAGAGTCAATCTATAAAACCTGGTAGTGTTTTTTAACTAGAGAATAAGAAAGATGCATCAGATCACTCCAAGGTTTTGAGCCTGGGTGGCCAGAAAAATGAGCTGATATAAAGATACCCACAGGGCATCCAGAAGGAAGTGTCCAAGGGGGCTGGTACTGTGGCTACCAAAGGGGGCCAACTTCTGGTAAAGATCTGGAAGTCCTGTGCATAGGGAACGAACAAGTGAGGGAAGGGGCACAAAGCAAGGGCTCAATAAATGTCTGCTGGGCTTGTGGCATTGTAAACAAGAGTGAACTGACAAAAAAGGGGGAGAAAACAGGGTCAGAGAAAGAACAAGGAAGCAACTGCTTAAAACCATTTAACAACCCCTTGTAGGCAAGGCACATTTAGGCTCTTCCCTGGCCTCTAACTTCATTGTCAGTCACTTATCCTGCGGTGCCAAACCTGAGGCTGCCTAGACAGAAGATGCCTTCATCAGATCTGCAAACACCACTCTCACTGCCTGAAAAGAGCTCACCTCTTCCCTAGCAGGGTAGTTTCTCAAAAAGTAGCACTAGTGGCACTTAGGATTTTTAAAGTCCCATGTTAAGATTATGGTGAAAAAAGTCACTAGGGAGAACAACATCAAAATGGTACCTTTAAGTTCTGGGTTCCCTTGTTGCCCTATGGGGTAGTGCTGCTCTGGGCGTCCTCTCCCTGAGGGTAGATCAGGCTGTGCCAGCTCCCTGCGCCCTCGATACTCACCACACATGCTTTTCCCCGTGCTAGTTCCTGCTGTCCACCCTTTGTGGTTTATCTCCTGCTCTAGTAGAGTTAGGTGTGTCTCTCTCTCCCTAGAATGTGATCCTGTCCCAGGTATCTCTACTCCCAGCCCAGCGCCTGGCTCACGGTAGACGCTCATACCAGTTGTAGGACTGAGCGGACCAGGAAGGTGGGCAGAGAAGGAGCCCCAGAGAAGCAGGGGGCGTCTGGAGGACGGCAGAATTCTGGCCAGAGAGGCTAAGCAGTGCCGAGAGAGGTGGGAGATGACCAAGTCCAGAGCAAGCCAGTGGATTTGACAAAGAGAAGACTATCAGGGATCTAAAATACAAATTCCCTACAGGGCGAAAGTGCCTCCTGAAGGGGCAAAAAATTGCTGGGGAGATGGGCAGTGCAGGTGAAAAAAGCTTCGATAGTACAATGGATTTGTGGCCCTCCAAAACTCAACCTTAGTCAACCAAATCTCATTCTTTAGTACTTTATCTTGTTAGGGAGAATTTTAATTTAAATGTAAGTTAATTTGATCGATTAATTATTCTTAATGAATCGATTAAATTAACTTAATGTTCATTTGTTTTACTTTTTCTCCTATAGGGGTGAAAATGAAAAAAGTTTTGAAGCACTGATTTTTTTAGAAAGGTGATTCAGTAAAAGGGGTGAGAACAGTAGCCTATAAGGAATTGATGCAGAAGGAGATAGTAAGGAAAAAATGGTCATGATAATTACTATTTCTCCTTTCCTTCATAGGTTAACTTCCTGAACCATAACTACATTGAACACTTATTACACTTCAGACCCTGCGTTAAGTGTTTTACATGTATTAGTTTACTTAATTCTCACAATAACTTTATGCAGTTATGTTCCCTTCTTACAGATAATTGGCAAATGCAACTTTTCCAAGGACGCACAATTGGTCAGTGATCGATGATGCAAGGTTAGTACTTAGCACAAGCTTGACACATCAGAGGGGTTCAATTATCAGAGCAGACAGACCTGAACAAATCTGTTGGAAGAAGAAAAGAAGTTTCTGCTATAGGATGAGTGTACCAAAAAGTGTCATTGGAATGAGATGGGAGAATCAAAAATGCAACTGGGAGAGAAAACAATTGATGGATAAGGAATCCAGATAACACAAGATAGAGAGGCCAAGCAGAAGGGTCTGCTTTGGCAAGGAACAATGACACCCTGGCTTCCTTAGAAACCAGAGCAAGGAGCAGAAGGAAGCTAAGAAAGCCCGAGCATGCATGTGGGACAGCTTCCCTCACGTGGGGAAAAATGAGGGGATGTCAGCAGGAAATGGGTGTGTCTAAAGAGTAAAGAAATCCTGTTGGGCCTGGTTCCCTGAGCTGAAGGCAGAGGGCATGAATTCCTGGTAGAATCAGTCAACATGATAACATTACTTTCCCCAGCAACCTTCTGGGATGATAATCAGTTAATTAATATTATGCTTCCTTCCCACGTCCTCCATCTACCCCCAAAAGGCAACTAGGAACTGTGCTTTAGTGAAATAATTTCTGGTCTTTTTTAGTACAAAGACAACTTTTTGTCACCAAAAAGAAAGCAAACAACTTCCTAGACATTCAGCAAAATTATTTTTACTTTTAGTATCCATTTTGTGGGAAAACGCAAGATCCACACTAACTTTGTTCAGATGAGGCGCATGATAGGACTCTACAGTGTCTTTATCATGAAAGTGTCTAGGGACATTTGAAAAACAGACATCAGTTTGTAAGGCATCCAGTCTGTGGGCAATGGCTGCTTTAGATATGGATTTGCACACCCTTTCCAATAAATCCAGGCCACTCCTCCACTCCTGATCTGGGACCACAGGTCTTTCAGAAAGGCAAGTGCTGTCCAGGATAGGGAAGGGCTCTGGGATGTCAGACGAGATACTAGAACTCTGCAGGTCTCGGTTTTCTCCTGTGCAAAATGGAGATAATAATGCCTTACAAGGTTTTAATCTTCAAATGACACTGAATTTATCACATCTAACACAGTAACCAGAACCCGATGAGTAACTAACACTACTGTTCCCTAGAATTAGCAGTTCAGTTCTCCAAGTGTGGTCCCTGGACCAGCAGCATCAGCATCACCTGGGAACTCTTCAGAAAACAAAATTTCAGACCTCAACCCAGACCTACTGAATCCACTGTGGGTAGGGCCCAGTGATCTATGCTTTCGTTTGTTTTTTTAGGAGGTACCAGGGCTTGAACCCTGGACCCTATACATGGGAAACAGGTGCTCAACCACTGTCTATCTGCTCCCCGCGATTTGTGTTTTAAGAAGCCCTCCAGGACTCTGATGGTCGCTGAAGTTTGAGAACCACTGTTCTATGTAAGCGGAGGAATCCTATCTTCAAAAGGAATCTTCTTCAGGATGCCTTGAGAAATGCATAAATTGAAACAGCTCTTAGTGAACTGGGTAAGGAAAGCTCAATCTGTGTACTCTGGCTCCCTGCAGCCATCTCTGGGGGATTCAAGGGCAGAGAACAGTGGTCCTCAGCATTTTTACAGATACTACAATTGCTGTAGTATTAAAAGAACTAAAAGACCTAAAAAAGACTAAGCTATTCAACAGTAAGTATAAGGCAAACATTGTTGCAGTAAAATAATACTTCCTGGGTTTCAAGGGACATCCACTGCTAACACGTGGCACTGGGTCACTCTCCAGGACCACATTGCTGTCCCCACTTGGCTATCTTATACACATGGGGGCAGACTTCTCACAAGTGCCCAGTGAGCTAGCTTTTTGTGGCCCCAGCTTGGCAGTACACTCTGCCTGCTACTCAGAGCAGGTTGTATCCCATTTGTATCAGGTCAGAAGACCTATTTATTCTGTGGTGGCAAAGACAGATTTTATGCCTTGATCAAAATTTGGTGATAGACTCCTGCAAGGAATCAAGGATGGCCAGTGAGCCTTGGATATGCTGGATGAGAATCACTACCCAGGATTAAAGGAGACAATAACAAGAGGGTTTGACTTTTTTTTTTTTTTTAAGCACACACTGTACCAAGTATTCAAAATGGGACTCAATTAGGCTGACAGTAGAAAAAGGCTTGAAAGAAAGAAAATCAAAATGAGAGCCCACCAGTTCTAACAGAGGGGATCTGCTTTGGTTTCTTGGCTGAAGCAGCTTACTGTGGAGTGGAAGACCAGGAAAATGTGTAGCTAAGCAAATTACGATAAACTAGCACATGCTGATCAAATCAGTCATCTTTTATCAGCACCATGTCTTCCCACTCATATTTCATATGCCTACAAGTTTTTACTATCTTTATTACAGCAATGAGGAACACCTTGACACAGAAAGTTCATTCAACTGCAATATCTCAGAGAAAAGAAAACCCACCCATGAGTTGTAACAAAATGAAAAAGTATTGCCAGACACCAAAGACTATCAAAATAAGGATTGTGCAAAGGGATTTCCTCTCACTGATTCCCAAATTTGAGCCTCCCCATATCACTGAGGAGGATGCAGAACAGTGTTAACTTCAGATGACAGATTAGAAAACCGAGGCACAGGTAGGGTAAATGGCTTGTGAAGGTCACACCGCTGTTCAGTGGAGAGAATACAGTCATGTTTCAGAGGTGGAGGAGGTCTCAGAGAACGATGTACTCCAACCTCCTCATTTTATAGATGAGCACTCTTCTATCCAAAAATTGGGGTGATTGGGTCGTGGTGAGTCTTCTGGCTTAGTACAAGGCCAAGTGCAGCTGAGCCACTGGGTAAAAAAGAGCCTCTCACCTGGTGAGAGGCGAGGACAGGATTTTTCTGCTCCTCAATGTCTCTAAAGCTAGGCTGTCCAAAACTGTACCACAAGGCACATGTGGCTAAATAAATATTAATTAATTAAACCAAAAAATCCAATTCCTCAGTCACACAGTCACATTTTTCAAGTGCTCAAAAGTCACTTATGGCTGGTGGCTACATACTGGACAGATTACAGAACATTTCCATCATTGCAGAAAGTTCTATTGCACAGCACCACTCTAAAGAACATCCTTCAGGATTGGGAGGAAGGGGCAGCTGGACTTGGAATCAGGAATCCCGGGGCTGCCACCAAGTAGCTCAGGCAAATGTCTGGTTCTCAGTTTCCTCATCTGTGTGAAGGGGAAGTTGGACTCCATGATTACAGTGGTCCCTTTCAGCTGTAACATCCTATAAGTCTATAAAGCTCTAGGCAGCAGATTCTTGATGCTACCCACTCTTCTTTACTAACTGGGAAAACTTCCTTGCTGGTCCCTTTATCAAATAAGATCAAGAGTGTTATGCACTGGACTTTATTTTCTATAGACATGGGGTCAACTGAATAAGAATTAAATATCATGCTTCTAATTATTTCAAGGGGTAGCATGAGAAATAGCCACAAGAAGGATCTCTCTAAATATTCTCCAGGAATGACTGTTGAAGATACTGAGGAACCTCTTGCCCAATGTCCCTCACATAAGGACCTACAAATCTGTTAGTATTTAGGGCCAGAAAAAAAAGTATATTTTTCCAGAAGCCCTGATGAAAAAAGTATATTTTTCATCAGTGAATGAAAATATTAGTGTTCACTTGAATTTTTTTTTTTTTTTTATATTGGCCTCTCAGATGACCAGCCCACCTTTTCCACAACTCCTAGAACAATTAAATCTCCTATACTTAGATCTCTTCCTGGGCTTTATCTCTACTCTACTAATATACATTTTCTGCAGAGGCCACATCTAATAGTTTTTGGAAATGTAGCTAAAATGATAACATTAAAAAAAAATTAAATAGTTCAATGATCTTTCCACTATACCATACTGTAGAAATGTAAATTTGGAGTACTGTGAGAATAAAAAACACTAACCTGCAATCATTGAGCTTAATACTCATAATTACTTATACTGGAAGAATTCTCAGAAGGCGGCTAATGAGCATCCTCCCCCCATTATCTCTAGCAGCCCCTCCAAGCCCCCTCTAATTAAAATAACAATGGCAAGCATTTATTGAACTTTTAGTTTAATAGTTGCTGGACACAGTTCTAAGCACTTTATGTATATTAACCTATTTACTCCTCACAAGGGTCCCAGGAGGAAGGCACTAATAAGATCCCCATTTTCCAGGAAAGGAAGCTGAGGCAAAGAAAAGTCAAGTAACTTTTTCTAGGTCACCGAGACAGTAGGTGGCAGAGCTGAATTTGAACCCTGCCCTTCAGGCTCCAGAGTTCAGGCTCTTTGCCACTACAGTTGGTCCCCTTTTTACTAGGGGCAATTAACATTTTCTCACCTTATAAAGTACAAATTAGAAATATCTTTAGAAAAATTACAGAAGCATACAAGCAAAAGGAAAAAAAAAAAAAAGTGCTTGCTAAGCAAACACAGCTTCCAGATTGTCCCCCTAGCACCCGTTTTCAATCAGACTGCCAACCCAGAGCCCTTCCTGTTTAGAAATTCTGGGGAACGCCAACCCTTTCATTCTGTCATTTTTCCAAGATTTACTCTAAACTTTCTCAGCATTTTTTTTCTGGTGAAATAACCAGAAAGCCTGCATTCAGTATAATAATTAACTAAAGGCATACCTAAAAATCAGCAAAACTGTTCCTATCAGAACTCCATATTTAACAAGGGTGGGTCACAAATAATAAAAAGACAATTGAGCTGGAAACTGATAATTCCAGTCTTTGCAGCTGTTGTGAGTCAGTTTAAAAACGAATTTGCATGAATGATGGCTGGGTTCTTTATAAACATGGTAACTGCAGTTCCACTTTCTCTGCCCTGGACTTTCTGTCCTCACAGAGACGCTGACTCCATTAGGCCTCAGGTTTTACAATACTAAGGATAATATGCTTATCAGGAAATCCTCTGTGGACAATAAAAGAAAAGAAGTCTTTTAAAGGGATTAGAAAATTAACACTATTTAGTTATATAGGGTTTTTTTGTTTTTGTTTTTAGTCCTGGGAGGACAATGTGGTATAGTCAACCAACCAGGCACAGGCTTGATTTCTGGCTCTGCTACTCATGAGCTGTACAATCTTAGGCAAGTTACTGAACCTTTCTGAGCAGTAGCCTCCTCTGTAAAAGGAAGTAATTATCCTGTTCTTACAGGGTTTAATGACTGGTCAAGAGCAGTTATCAAAGTTGTAAAAGCGAAGTTAGTTTCAAAACCAAGTTGCAACTCTGAGATTTCATTTAGATATTTTTATTTGGTTTGTGACCATAAAGGCTCCCAAGGGACACCCACTTTCAGGTGCTTTTGAAAAGTGTTAACATAAAGACTGCTTCTAGCTCTCAAGGGGGAATGGGAAAAATCAACATGGAGCATTCAATCCAAACATACCTTCTCCAAAAGAAAATTGTGTTTGTATCCAGCAAAACAAATTGATAAATCATTTCTATGAATGTGAATTTTACAGATCACCTTCCCTCACATTTTCCCCTTTTCTAAATCCCTGATGAAAAATAAAATATGTTGCTGAACATAGAACAAAATTAATGTTGAACATGAAAGCCATTTCTGGTCAAAATTCGGGAGCCTACATATGTCCCTCAAAAAAAAAAATAATTTGCTCTCAGACTCCATAAAATAAACCTGCACCTGAGACACACTTATGTCCCAGAATCACAAGAATTCAGCTTCCTCAAGATAATTGTCTATGATGTGTGACTTGCCCCAGAGAGGCCCTGGTGAAGCAACTAGTTCCAGAGTTACTGTGCCTGTAGACTGTGGGTTACTGTGTCAAAATGGGACCAGTTAGGTTCTCCCTTCAAGGATATATATTTTTCTAACAGGATATACCAATAATATGTTCCTAAGTAGGGGAAGAGCTTTTTTTTTTTTTTTTTTCATTTTAAAGGGATGGATTAGACAGCTTATGGTTAGGGCTCAGGATGTTTTGAGGAAGGGGCTCTGTGGGCTGACACAGACAGAGGATATGTGCTCACAGGCCGTTCTCAGAGAGAATTAGAGGAGAAAAATGAGCCAGAGATCTTAAGACTCATCAGTGGCCAAATCACGATTTCCCTTAGTGTCAATTATCCGTACTGCAGAGTTAACTCAGGCAGCCAGCAGGCCAGCCAGGCCCCACTCATCCCAGCAATTCTCACTCTTGGCTGCCCACTGGAATTACCTGGGGAGCTTTACAAAAGCCTGACGTCTGGGCCCCACGCCTGACTTAACAGGCCTAGGGTGTGGCCTGGGCTCCAGGATTTTAAAAATCACTCCTCAGCTGATTCTGCCCTGCAAACAAATTTGCAAACCCTTGTCCTGGTCACTTCTGCCTTCGGTAAGACTGCTTTAAGATCGTATTTCCTTTAAGAATTCTTTTTTTTCCCTCTAATTGAAAAAGATAAGATAATGTATCAAGTTATACATTGAAAAAACTTTTTAAGGACAGGAAAACTCGAGATCAGAGTCTTCAGTGTGAATTCTCTGCCCTGCCCTACAAAAATAAAGATTACAACCCAATCTAAGTGATTAGAGTGTATAATATATTCCTGGGCAGAGGGTAAAGGGTGCTGCTTTCAAGGAGGGTGGAAAGGGAAATGTACCCAGATGTATATAGAGGTGAAAAGAAAAGTCTAACAAAAAAATTCACTGCCCTTTCTCTATTCCTTATAAGAGCTTTCACTACTTTCCAACCCCCTGGCGTCATTTGGGCTCCTCCTCTTGACTCACTCCGCTCTATCGTCTTAGTTAGAAATTACTCACTCTTGGAGAAGGTCCTCCCTCCCCACCTCCACTCTCCCCATACATAGCCTCCTGCCTCCTGTCCAGGCCTGCTGGCTGCCTCTGCTGCCCACCCCCTCACCTCCCCAGGTTTCCAGGTAGGTCCCCTCGGTTGAGGGTGGAGGCCCATAAATACCTTGTGGGGCAGCAGTGGGCGAGGTGGGAGGGGAGAGAGGGCATGTCTCCAGGCTCTCCACAGCCTGGTCCTGGCCTACTCAGTGGAGGGAGGGGAAGAGGTACAGGCAGGGCCAGGTGATATGAGGTTTTGAGCCCCACCAGTCACCAGCCAGCCCTCAACTAGCAGTGTAGACTTGTCAAGGCATCACAGACAGGAAAACAGGAGAAGTGGGGTTTTAATCCTAGCACCACCATTTGCTAGCCCTATGACCCTGAACAAGTCACAGCAGCTTTCTGGAAAGTGCCTCGGTTTCCCTGTCAGATAATTGGAAATTAATGTTTGACCAGACTCCTCTTAAAGCTTTTTGAAAAGTGAAAAGTGCTCAAAATTAAATTTTTATAGAACATAAATTATCTAAAAACATTTATTGAGCCTCGTATGCACTGGACGCCACCAGTCACTGAAAAAAAGGTCACTGAATTCAAGATACAATACATTCTGGAGAGGAAACAAATATGGTAGGGAAAACTACATAATTCAATGTGATAGTTAATACATGGGCATGGGAACATATAAATATGTCCAGAGTAGAAAACAAAAAGGTGATAAAGAGAAGTAATGGTTAACATTTATGGGCACTGTTCTAGCACATTATGTATATAATCTTAAGTAGGTAGGTAGGTAGATAGGTAGATAGGACCTGTTATCCCCATTTTACAGATGAGGAATCTGAAGTTCAGACAAGTAGTCACTCGCCCTAAAAGTCACACGACCAGTGAGCAGCAGCGCTGGGCGCTGGCCTTGGGTTTGACCCTGCAACACCTGGGTTCTTAACCTCTCCCCTATACTGCCTCTACCTTAACCTCGGGAACCATGTCTGACCTCCGCACTCATGGCCCTGGACAAGGCAAAGCCAGCCACATCCTCCTCCACACTTCCACCCTTCTCTATTCACCATGCCATTTAACACTCAGATCGTACAGTCATTTGTTTTCATTTGTGCCTCCCCTCCTGGTGTTCCTTAAGGGCAGGAACAGAATGCAGCAAGTGCCAAGTAAACAGTCAGTGTTTACTAAATGATCTCTCACTGAGCAGTTTGAGGGAAACTTTCTCAAAAGTAGAGGCAAACCCTTTTTTATCCCTATGTCCCCTGAGTAAGTAAGGACCACTTACTATAGGTCCTTAATATATGAAGAAACTTCAGGCAGAGGAAGCGGTGTGAAATCCAGAGGTTTAAGGCTACACAGTGAGTTTGGGTACCTTGGTCAGTGTGAATCAAGTGGAGAGGGTTTGTTTTACTCCCAGTTCATCATGGGCTAATATTTTTGTAAAATGCAATAAAAAATGATTATTAGAAAGATGAGATAAAAAGGCATACAAAATACAAGCCCAATTTTTAAAATTACAATCAAGAAATGTAAAACAACTGTCAAATCTAAGCATGTACTCTCAATTTCTGCACTCTCCTTGCAGATCATTCAAAAGAGCTCTGTCTGCAGACTCTGCTTTGTGTAGCATTGGGGTGGGGCAGTGTAGAGATGAGCTCAAGTCATGCTATAAAGAACTGTGTAATAAGCATGTCCATTAAGACTTTCTGTATGCCAGGCAATGTTCTAAGTGCTTCATACACATTAACTCATTTTAATCTTCAATCCTATCTGTGAGTCAGGTGCTATTATTATTTCCCCATTTCAGAGATGGGGAAACTGAGGCAAAGAGTAATTAAATGACCTTTCTGAGCTTCCAGAGATGGTAAGAAGCTTTCTCAGGACTTGGAGCTGGCAGTTTGAAAATGATACCTTTGGGGAGCCACTGGAATCTGTCAGGAAGCGACAGATTCCAATCTATGTTCTAGAAAAACCACCGTGGAGGTAGTGTGGAGGGTAGAGGTCTGTTAGGAAGCTATGGCAACCATCTAGGTGAGAGGCAGCGGGGTAGAGAAGAGCAGGAACTTAGCAGAAGAGTTGGGAAGTGGATGTGGTATGCTTTGGACGTGGGCAGGGCTAGGGGAAGAGAAAGGAGTTCAGGGTTCTTCAGGTTCAACGAAAATGTCATTTAACTGACTTAGAGCAGACAGGAAGAAAAGCAGTTTCACTTTTTTGTTTGTTTAAACTGTAGTAAAATATATATATATCAAAATTTGCCACTTTAACCATTAAGTGTACAATTCAGGGCCATTAATTACATTCATGATATTGTGCAACCATTACCACAATTTCCAAAATTGTTCATCACCCAAAACAGAAACTCTGTACCCATAAAGCATAATTCCTCATTCCTTCCATCCCTCTGCCCCTTATAACCTAATATACTTTCTATGAATTTACCTGTTCTAGATATTTCATATAAGTGGAATCATATAATATTTGTCTTTTATATATCTGGCTTATTTCACTTAGCATAATGTTTTGAAGGTTCATCAATGTAGCATCAGAATTTCATTCCTTTTTATGGCTGATTATACTCTATTGTGCATATATGCCAAATTTTGTTTATTCATTGGTTGATAGACACTTGAGTTGTTTCCACCTTTTGATATCCGTTTTGAGTCCTTGTTTCAATTCTTTGGGGATATATACACAAGAAAGGAAATACTGGGTCATATGGTAATTTAATCTTTAACTTTTTTTTTTTTTTTTAAAGATTTATTTATTTACTTTATCCATTTTAACCTCCCTCTTCCCCATTTGCTGCTTTTGTGTGTGTGTGTGTGTGTGTGTGTGTGTCCATTCACTGGGCAATTCTCTGTGTCTGTTTCCTGCCATCTCTTCTCATCTTCCTCCTCCAGTCTTCACCAGGATTCGATCCTGGAGAGCTCCAATGTAGGAGAGAGGTGTTCTGCCACCTGCGCCACCTCGGTTCCTGGTTTTTGGAGCTTTTTTGGAGCATCTCGTCTTGTCTCTCCCCTGCATCTCTCTCTTGTTACGTCATCATCTTGCTGCAAGGCTCCCAGGGCCTGGCAGCCCATGTGCCTTATATATATATATTATTTTTTATTTTACCGGGAGGTCCCGGGGATCGAATCCAGGTCCCTCCATATGGCAGACGGACGCCCAACCATTTGAGCCACATCTGCCCCCTAATCTTTAACTTTTTGAGGAACCACCAAGACTGCACCATTTTACATTCCTACCAGCAATGTATGAAGACTGCAATTTCTCCACATCCTCAAAAACACTTGTTATTTTAAATTTTTGGTAACAGCTTTCCTAGTAGGTAGGAAGGGGTATCTCACTGTGGTTTTGATTTACATTTCCCTAATGATAAATAATGTTGAACATCTCTTCATGGGCTTATTGGCCATTTCTTTATCTTTTTTGAAGAAATGTCTATTCAAGTCCTTTGCCCATTTGTAAATGGGGTTGTTTGTCTTTTTGTTGTTGAGTTGGAAAAACAGGTTTTGAGAGGAAGACAAAGAGATTAATTTTAGACAATGTCTACCTAAATTTGAAGAGCCTAAGACAGACAATCTGCAGTTGAGAATACTTGTGTCCTGGGAGAATTCTAGAGATTTTGATCTTATAGTTTATTGAATAAAGGTAGCTACTATTTTTACCCCAGTTCTGCTAAACCACTTTCTTACCTTCTTCTTTTTCCCTTCACCTCTGTTACACTTAAAATACTTTAAAAAGCAGGAGTTTCCTAACCTTAAACTTTCCTCTTTTCGAAAATAACACATAGCATCCATCTAGGATAGCAGGTTACCTCAGTCTACCTGTAAACAGATTTCTCAGAGATATCAAGTTTGCATTTTCATTTAATCCAGACTCTTTACAATGGCCTAAGTGATCTGGCCCTTACTACTTCTCCAAACTCATCTCCTACCATGCACTTATTCTTTGTATAGGGGTCTTCTTTTTGCCTCCCAACACAGCAGGCTTGTTCCTTTCTTAGAGCCTCCGCACTCGCTGCTCCCTCTACCTGTAACAGTCTCCTCCCAGACTTCACCTGGCTGAAGTACCCTGGTCTCAGCTCAAATGTACAAAGGCGGTCACCCCCCACCTCCAATCCATCTCTCCCTACTTCACCCCCCTGTTTTGTTGCCTTCACAGTACTCATCCCAATCTGAATACATCTTGCTAATGTGGTTTTTTTTTTTTACTCAAGGAACTTTTTGCATCTTATTCGGAGCTATATCTCCAGATAGTAGGCAGTTGATAAATGCTGGTTGAAAGAAGAAGGAAAAAATGACCATTATGGTGCTTATTAAAAGCTGAAAGAAAGGATGAATAGATGTGGTCTTTGTCCTCAATGAGTTTAACAGCTAATAGAAAGGAAACATTTAGGTATGAGAGAGACTGTCACAGTATGTCGCCTCCCCTGTTGCCCCTTCCCCTTCCAGAGGCTGCCCCCTCCAGCCCATGTACCCAGTGGAGGCCTCTGCTGTTGCACTTTTCACACCGTATCACCAGGGGCTGCTTGAGAGGCAACATAGCTCCACCAAAAGGGCGGCGACTTCAGAGTCAGACAGACCTGTATTCAAACTGAGATGCTACCGCCTACTACTGCAACCTAAAACAGTACTCTCTGAATCTGTAAATGGAGCCAGTATTATCTACCTCAGAGGGTTATTACAAGAAGTGAGAGAGTGTACGTAAAGCTCCTAGCATATGCTTGTACCTAGCAGGTACTCAAAGACTAGCTATCACCACCATCACCATATTAACTGCCAGCACACTAAACTCTGTCAATCAGTGTTTGCTAAATGCATTTAACTGTAAAAATAACTACACATGAGATTAAAGGTGATGGGTATTATGCGAGGCTTATAATCACAATATTGATGACAGTGATAACAAGTGTTAACACCTCGGCACTTATTCACATGCTGATAACTGTACATACATTAGGTCCTTTATTCCTAAACCCAAGACTGTATTTCATCAACTCTTTAAAAAGTATATTTTGTTCACATTTTAACATTCTTAAAATTGGGATGACTCTTTGTGGTAGGAAGAACAGCCCCCCCCCCCAAGAAGTCCACATCCTAATCTGTGGTTACTGTGAATATGTTGCATTACATGGCAAAGGAGACTTTGCAGAGGTAATTAAGGCTACAGACCTTAATATAGGGAGATTACCCAGGTAGGTCCGATCTAATCACATGAGCCCTTAAAAGCAGAGAACTTTCTCTGGCTGGAAGCAGAGAGATTGCAGCAGCAGGTGACGTCAGAGATTCAAAGCATGAGAAGGATTCCACGCGCTATTGCTGGCTCTACGATATAAGAGGCCATGCACAGGTCTCTAGGAGCTGAGGGTGGCCTCCAGCTGACAGGCAGCAAGGAATCAGGGACCTCAATCCTACAAAATGCAAAGAACTAGTTTCTGCCAACAACCTGAATTAACTTGGAATCTGATTCTTCCCAGTATTCCATTAAGAGCCCAGCTGGCCAACACCTTGATTTTAGCTTTGTGAAACCCAGAGCACAGAAACCAGCCAATCCCCCCTGACTGCTGATAGTAAAAATGTGCTGTCTTAAGACTCTATGTTTATAGTCATTTGTTATGGCAGAAATAGAAAACTAATACACTCTTACAACTGATGTGGGTTATAGTTTAATTGGCAGCCTTTTAAAATTTCTTAGTGGCACACAAAACAAAGGTGCATCTCATGATCAATGGCATCTTTGATTTGTTATACTGTTATTATCTCTATTTTGAAATGGGCAAACAGAGGATCTGAAAGGTTAGGTGATTTTTCCAGGTCATTCAGCCTGTAAAATTGAGCTCTAAACCACCACGTATGCTGCCAGAGAGTTCGCAAGAGCTAGAGCATCCTGCCAAAAAGCTAAGGAAATGATTGCCACAATTTCCCATGGACCGTGTCTGACCTAGTATCCCTAACACAACTGACCACAAAGATCCAGCTGAGTCCAGAAGGAACCTACCCTCAGCAGCAAAGATTCATTTACTATTGACCAAGCACCCAAAGGTGCTAGATATTGTTCTATGAACTAATGCTAGGTTCCATTCTAGCTACTAGAGATGGAATAACAAAGACCCTGCCGTGATGGAGATGACACCAGAGCTGGGGAGACCAATAGTGGTGTGACAGAGGTAAATGCTGGAAGAAAACCAAAACATCCAGAAAGGCTTAAATCAACCTTCATAAAAGTAGTAACCCACGTATTCAGGAGCTGGAAAGAAATACAACAGAGGCCCAGGAAGATAAGATCCTCTCTTTCTACTCTTTCATGGGCTACTGTTAATGTGGAAACATGGAGAAAGAGAGGTTTTTTTGTTAGCTGTTGTTGGTTTTTGTTTTGCTGTTGTTGTTATGTGTTTTTTTTTTTCATGGGGATGTAGGCAAACTTTATACAAGACTGCGTTATCTATGAAATACTAAAAACAAACAAAACCACAACCACCTTTTTACCAAATCATAGATGGAATTCATTTTCAAAAAGATGAGAATTCCATAATAAAATAGCATCCCAAGAGGTAACGGAAAGAGCATCTCAAAAAGAAAGATGATTCTTTGCAGCTCGAATCTCATTCCCTTCATGGAATCCTGAACTCTGTCACATCTCCTTACTTTGTACTTGTACTTCCATCTTCTCTTTCACCCTGAAAATAGAGTAGACATCTCCAATGGTGAAAGAGAGAACAGGAGCCGAATACAGAGGGTAAAAAAAAAAAATGTGACATGCACAACATCTTTTTTCAGGAGATACATGTAAATGGAAAATATACCTTTCTTTAAAAACTTTGCAGGAAATTCCATTGGAATTTATATATTTTCAATATCTCGTTTGTTTTTGCATGAGAGAGAGAAATTCTAGACTTAGAAGATCATCTTCATAATGGTTTTGGAGAACTCCCAGTTTAATAATATCATTAGCCAAAAACTATTTATAATTTGGACATTAGCAACTGGCATAAAACCCTACTTTCCACTTCTTTAGATTTTGCACTGACAAAGTCAATTTGGCAGGCCACTCTACCCTTAGGCCCCAAAGAGCCATCACATTCTTAAGTTTGTATTTAAAAGATTCTGATAGTGACATATGCAAGAGACTTGCTTAAGGAGGAAAGGTCAATAAATGCCGGCAAGAAGATCTACAGGCCCAGGCGGTGCAGACAAAGACATACAAATGGCCCCAAGCCTCAACTTCACTCATAATTAGAAAAATTACATTAAAACTACTCTAAGTTACAACTTCTCATCAACCAGACTGGCAAAAATAAAAAGAGCTGACAACACTTTTCCCTGCTGGGGCTGTGGAGAAGCAGGCAATCCAATACATTGCCGTTGGGAAGGCAAATGGTTCAGCCTTCCAGACAGGAATTACAGAGACATTTGCTCTGTGATTCAGCAGTCCCACTTCTGGGAATCAATCCTTTAGGTAAACCTGCACAAAAACAAAATGACTTATTACACATTTATTCATTGAGGCACTGTTTGTATCACCAAAAGACTGGAAACAACCGAAAGGTCCAGCTGTAGGGGAATGGCCAAATAAACTATGGTACATCCACATAATGGAAAACTATATGCAGTTTAAAAAAAAAAAACAAAAAACGAGAAAGATCTCTATGTACTGCTAGAGAGAGAGAGATCCAGGACATACTGTTAAATGAAAAAAGCAAGGTACAGAACAGTATAGATTATACCACCTTTTGTGAAAGAAGGGGAGAGAATAAAAACACAAATTTGTATTTGCTCCAATTTGCAGAAAGAATAAACAAGGAATTAATAAAAATGGCTAACTGTAGAGAGTGAGGGAAAGGCATGGATGGGATGAGATGAGAGCAAGATTTCTCTGTGTTTACCTTTTTATGTAGTGGTGAGTGTTATCAACCAAACAAACATATTACATATATATTTAAAGAAGAGTTTGCCTAAACTATTTTTCACAGGAGTGTGAAGACCAAGACAAGAACAGCTTGGAAGAAACAAAGCTAAGGAGGAGTTCAGCTCGTGAGAGGGGGTTTGAGAAAGCTGAGTTTGGGGCAGGTAAATTCTCATATGGACAAATGTCAGTAAGACTGAGAAACCTCGGTCCAGAGTTCAGGAGGTAAGCATAAGTGAGCATGGAGAGACTGTTCTCTGCCTTGTTTTATAGCACCTGTTGGGCGTGGGTGGCCCTGAGCCCCTGATATTTATTACAGCCAGAAGGAAGTCAGAGAACTGTAGGTGAATGGGAGGCAAAGATAGAAACGCTAGGATTACCTCCCAGGCATCATGCCAGGAGCGTTTATTTACTTTCTGGATTTAGACAGTAATGGCTGAAGCATGCTGCTCATCAAATATTTATGTTAAAAAGAGGGCAAAGCATGTGCCGGAGTAGTCTGCTTAATTCAACAGAACTATTCCTCAAAAGTTGAGAGACTCCTGGAATTTTGTAAAATCAAAGCGCAATGTAAATGTAACAGGTGAGCTTGCTATTTTAAAGACATTCTGTAGTGAATCCTTGTGATGAACTGTCATTTCCAGATATTTCTGTTTGGGGAATCTGAGTTTATCTGAAAAGGTTGCATTTAACCAAATTAAATGTGAAATGCTTTCAAATTTATGCGCCTATTGGCTTTTTTTTCCCCTAAAGATGCAGTCTCTCCATAAAACAGCAGAAGGCCAACTTCTTAAGTACAAATCAACTACCTATATCCTTAGATATTAGTGGGAGATGTTAGGGAACCACTGCCTTAGTGGTTAGATCCACTTTCCATGGCTAGTCCTACCTGCTTTGTAATTGCCTCCCAGGACAAGGGACAGGAAGAGGAAGTTAATTCTGATAGTAGGCTTTCTAAAGTATCGACTTAAAACAGAAAGCATGCAAGAAACGCCAACTGGCTCTATGAGGCACAGACAAAACTCCTTTTCTTAGTTTTTAGTAGCTTTGAGCACAAGGCTTCCCCCATCCCACTTCTTACCCTAAACTAGAAAAGTCCTTTCCACAAGAAGCAGCATTCCTAGGTAAATTCTAAAGGTTCTTGCAGCCTCTGACACCTGCATCCCATCCCCATGGAGAAGGCCCACGTTAGTCAATAAATAACATGAAGGCCTTTTCATATTGGCAGAAGTCACCACTGCATTCCCTTCATCAGACAGTCTAGATAAGGAGTGCAGGCACCCCAGAACATACCAGGCAATACTGGTCATGTTGTTGGGATTCAACTAACAGTAAACAGTGTCAAAAACACTCCAAGTGCTGGTCTTTACCTGCCCTTTATGAAATGAAGAACTGAAGAGGAAGAAGCCTGCCAGAGGGAATGCGCACCACTGACAGTTTCTGAGCAGACAGAATCAATTTTATTTTTTTATTAAAAAAGAATGCCGGCTCATGCACCTTGCTGGCACACCCTACAGAAAAAAATGTGGTTTTATCCTTATTCCATTGGCATTTATTGAGCACCTACTATGTGCCAGGCTGCCAGCTCATGGTATTTAAAAGAGTTATTGGAACCTGAAGGGCTTTGAGAGGCAGAGCTGCTACTAGCCAAATTACGTCTTTGTGTTGAGTTAGAAAAAGGCAAACCTGTCCAAGTGGACCTAGTCTTATAGGCTTGACAGGGTTCTAAAGAAGTGCCCCTTCCTCCTGGCAGAGGCGGCTTTATCCAGGACCCAAGGCTTGCTGAACAGATTTCAGCCCCAGGGTGCTTCCTTGGCCAGGCACCCTTGTGCTGTGAACAACCTATATAACAGTTCAAGGCAGCCGTGTCAAGTAGTCAGTCTGTCTGCTTCTTGGCTAGACATCCAACCCATGCCTGACAACCTGTCTAAGGCCAAATGTGACCTTACACATCCACTTGAAGCCCCGTGGTCCAACGTGCAGACCATGGTCTAATAATTCGAAGTTTTCATTAGTCTAAGGTACAGGTCAGGCACCAAGTCTGCTGGTTTCAACCCTTTCCAATTTCCCTGAGATTTTGGTTGAATAAACTAGGTGTGATGGTTTTATCTTCATCCCCTAACTGTCACAATATGGCTCAAGCAGCTTTTGGATTTTGAGTCCTCTTTCAATCTTTAAGTTTAGCTCATATTGGGATTTAACAGATTTCTGTTTGGGTCTTCATTTGAGGAGAGGCCTCATATTGCTCCTCTGCAATAATTTCTCACCAAAAAGCAGGCAAAACTTGAGGTCCGAGTCAAAGGGTCCCAGTAGGGGGTAAGAGTATAATGTCCAGTGGTAAGGGACATCTTGGGTGGCAGCATCTGCAGCTAAATAAAAGCCTGGTAATTCTACATCCAGTGAAGCTAATATATTCCACTCCCAATGGACTCATATGGGTTTACACACAGCCATCTGAATGAAGGCAGTTCTCTATACATATAATGGAAAAGCAGAGATGATGACTGATTTAAAGCCCATTCCAGTAAGCACCTGTGATGACACACACCAAGATAAAACCAAGCTTTTGCCTCTCTCCTCAGTTAACAAAAGGAGATCCTATGTCAATGACATAACCTTGACTGCAAGGGGAATAAGAGCCCATTCTGTAACAATGCACATCACATAAGACCTCCTGCCCCTCTAGCTCCAAGGAGACAACTTAAAATCAATGAATGTGAGAATTACAAAAGATTCTTAGCACCTGATTCACTAAGGCAGCCCTAAATGAAGTTTATCTTTTAGCTACTAATTCTCCAGCAGATTTGAAAGGATCAAAAGTCTTAACAATCTGCAACACCCTGGTTTTTACTGAACAGTAATCCTCCAAAATGGCAGGTCTATTTAAAAAAGACAGAACATTCTCTGTCAGAGGATGGCAACCAGGCACTCACATTTAAGCACTTTTATGATACCCAATAAAGTCTGACATGATAAACCAAACATTTATTTAACACTAAGGAATGATTTTCAAAAGAGACTCGGCAGTAAACTAAATAATCCAGCTAGAAGTTACCGTCAGTGGACTCACTTCCACTCTCTGCTCTAGATCCAAGCTCCCTGCTCACTATTTTCCTTAGGTTCCTAAGAGAGGAAAAGTTGGGAAGTCAAGAACTGTTGGTATGAGCTAGTTCTAGAATAGGACTTAGCAGGACAGTGCCTTCATCTGTACTAACAAGATCCCCTCTGGGAGTCCAAGGTTAGGTGAGGTCGACTTTGCAGGTCACTGAAGGACTAGGCCTGTGGTCACTTGAAGGCATGCTGGGCATCTGTGGCAAATTCGGAAGTTTCAACTTCTATGGCTGAAGCACGGTGAGCCCAAAGGAGAGGCCCTGAAAATTCTCCCCAGGTTGGATCACTTTACCCCTAAATGGAGCAGTCTCCTGCTTCCAGGTTTGATTTAGAGCTTTTAAAGGACACATCCTTCAAAAAAGCCTTTTTCACCCTCACCTCTAAGCTGGATGCCCCTCCACCATGGCGCTCAGCAGAGTGCTTAGCGCATAAGATGTGAGGTTAGAACAACTCTGGGTCGAATTCTGGTTTCACCACTTCAGCAAGGCTCTGACCCTTAGAAGACCTCAGCTCCCTTATTTGGGCTGTTGTGAGAACCAGTTTATGTAAATGGTTTACAATAGGGCCTAGGATATACATGAAATCACACAACTGTGCTATAAATATTTTTATAATTATTTTATAATTATTTTTTATATATTAAACTTTCCTGGTAAGGGCACCCATGTCTTACTTGTTACTGTCTCCAACGTGTCTGATACACTGAAGGCACTCTACCAAGGCTCGCTTATCAGCAGAGGGCCTGGATCTGGGAAGAGACAACTTCCATAAAGTCAAGGCTGGTGGACTTGGTCTACAGACAGATTATAATTACCCATTCTTGGATCTTCAAACATCTTTTGTGGAGATAAGCCTAAAAAATTCTGCAAGCACCTCTCATTTATTACTAAACGACTCTCACTATGGAGGTTTTAACATTTAACTTAAGGGTCTTCAACTGCTATGCAGTTGTTGGTGTTTTGTTTTGTTTGTTTTATCAAAACAACAACAAAATCCTGCTATTTCAGGATAGCAGCTAATAAACTACAATTTTTACTGGGTAACAGTTACATAAATGTTCTATTATATATACATGCTCAATAGGGTAAATGGGGGAAAAAGGGTTGGGGGAAGCACTATAATCCCACCATCCATTTCTTCATCTTATCTTCTAGCTGTTTTTTCTTTGCATAGTTAAAAAAATAATTTTTAACCTAGTTGTAATTACAATAATGCCCTCTCACTGTGCACACTACCTTTTCCATACTTAACTTAATTATAACATGGACTATATGGGTTAGTGATTCTTTTTAAGATTCTAATAAGAAAGGAAAATGGGACTGAGAACTAGAAAAATTAATTTTTTAGTTGAACAAATTCAGTAAACAGGACAATCCCTCTCACACTGAAGAGATGCAATGACATTTACCTGATTATATTTCCTTACTTCATAAGCACAACTTCGTATGGAAGACTTTTTAATTTACTGAGCTTTCATACACTTTTGGGAAATGTTTAAATCTTGTATAGTTGCTTTCTTATTGCAAAAATAATGCATGTTCATTGTGTATCACTTAGAAAATTTCAATAAGTAATAAGTTAATGTTAATATTTCTTAAATATGGACTATGTGCCAGGCACTGTTCTAAATGCTTTACATAGATTAATTCATTTATTCCTCATAATGCCTCACTGAGGCACAGAGATAGTAGGTAATTTGTCCAGTCTACATACCTAGATGTATAAGCCAGGAATCTATCACTATGCTACGATGGCTACGGGTGAAAAGAATCAATAATTCATTCCATCAAGTCCTCTGCTGCCTCAGATGTCATAGGCAAGAAAGCATTCATAACACTGTACCCTTTATAGTTATTTTAAAATATTATAAACACCATCTCTGAATCCCTGTGGAAAAATTAGTAAAATGAGAAGTCTTCTGTGGCATGAGCTAAGATGACCATACTACAATTCTATTCACATGATGTGCATTAAGAAAAAACAACAGAGGTGTAAAAGGGTTTGATTTAAAGGCAGAAGAATTTTAAAAATCTTGCAAATGATTCAATGATGTGATGATTATATTCCACAAATTAACCAAACACCCATTCGCACACAAGAGTAAAAATAAAACAAGACTTCACAATCATCTTAAACACTTCTTATGGCTTATCTGTTGGCAATGGGCATCAGTACATGAAAAAGTAAATAAATGGATATCCTTGAGTCACATTTTTTCATACTTTAATTAAAATTCATATTTGGTTAAAAAAAATCTTCTATTCCTGGTTTAATTCAGGGCTAATGAAGATGACTATTTGAAATACAAATTCTCTTTAAAATTTAAAAGATAATTCATGAAATGTTTCTGCCTGGTTCTAAAAATATTAGATGATTGAAACTTCTAATGCATTTTAAAGCATTTTAAAACTAGTAATCCATTAATCATAATTTTTTATAATTCTGTGGTAGAAACATGACACATAAATATATGTATGTATATATACACACACACACTATATATATATATATATATATCAGGAAACTTCTTTGGAATTTCAAGCAGCTCTGTCTAGCATTTCCAGAAAATTCAAACAGCCATCTTGTAATTTATCCAATAGCCTGATGCTTGAGCAAGCTAGGTAAGTAAAACAGCTATCGGTTTCCATTTAAGCTACTTTTACCTAGTAATTCTGAGCATCTGCTATTGCTAGGTACTGTACTGTTTTCCAAAGATTATTTCACATACTTTCAGAAAAAATTTTATGAGGTAGAGCACACTATCACCCCCATTTTACAAATCAGACTAAGAAAGGTTAAATAACTAATATTCCCATGCAGGTCTGTCCAGCACTACAGTCCACACCCTAAACCACTGTTCAGCTGTTTCTCTTCAAGTCAGGTCTCAAAAAAATTGGCTTGACATCTACAGTTTTAACTGTCTGGACTTAAAACTGACATACAAAACTTAAAAACCCACCCAATACAAATCCAACACAGTAAATGACATAATTCTAAATTTCAAAGTTTTTTTTTCCTCTCTCAGAGAGGGGGTTTTAACATAAAAATAAAACTAATAAAACTAATTTTATATTAACTTGACAAACCACCCACATTCTCTAACAAGTGACAATACAAGCCCAACACCACAAATCTAATTGTTAGAGAGCTAGACTCTCACATAAGAAAGATTGGGGTCTTCTATGCCAAAAATATTATTTTGATAATTCAAATCTTTTTTGTCTCTTGTGAAAAACAGATTCACATTTTATATATTTCTATACAAATCAAGTGCTGTACACCCAGTCAGGGTTCAATACCTAGCAAATTACTTGTGCAGTTAAAAAATATATACCTCTGCATTTTTAATAATGTCTAAAGGTACAGGAGTTTGACTGTTCAGCATTTTTTGGACTTCAACGAGGATTTTATGGTACTAGTTATCTGTTAGGGAAGGCAAGGGACTGAACATTTGATCCTAAAATTCTTTTATACTGAAGTCTTTTTAATGTTTGGTTATTAAAAAAAAATTCGTGTGTGTATGTGAATCACATGTTCTGTTTATTGGAAAAGGGGCTTGCTAATACATACAGTTTGGTTTAAAAAAACAAAAACAAAACACAGCTCCTTAACTTGAATTTTTACTAACTTGAATGATTGTTTTGGCAATCGTAAAATCCAATCCATCATCCTTGCCTGCCTTCCTGGTTCTCCTAGCTGAGGGCCGTGATCCTGCGATAATTTAAACGGTGAGCGGAGAACCAGTAGCAGTGGTGCAGTCTAATGACTGCACTTTAAAAACAAAGCGAAACTCTGCTTTTAAAATAGAAAACCCACAGGCACAGACCCTCCCTCTGACAACATCCAAAAGATTCATTACAGACAATCTCTTCAAGAGAAGCTACAACTGCGCCAGGAAATATAAACATGGTCCGTCAAGGGTTGGGGTGACGGGCGGGGAGAGGAAATAAACTGATGGGAAGGAAGCTAATCATGTGAAGTTTGTCCAGCTCCACAAGGTCTAATAAATTCCTGGTTTGCCTCCTCCGGGAGCAGCCATTAAACGTGCCTCGACACGTGGGGAAAGGGACCTCCCTTCTTTCCGATTTTTGGCCATGTCCTTCTCTATCCACTTGTTTGTATACAACCACACCCAAACTGGGGTGGGCCACGGGATGACAGGCCTGGTCAGTTCCTACACTCAGATTCTGAGGTGCTCACAGCTTCCCTCGCCCCGGTGAGCTAAATGCAAATCACGACTTCCTTTTCGAAAGTTATGAATGGTTAAGTCAAGTTCACAAAATACAAACATAAGGTGAGGGACAAGTGAACGTCAGGAGACGTGAGTAATGGCATTTTAAAATTAGCTTTAACTGATACGCCCTAATTAAAAGAAAAAGACCTTTGATCCACGCAGTAAGTGTCTGGGCAACAATTAAAAAACAAAAAACAAACAAACAAAAAAACAGCGCAAGATTCACGCCCGATCTTTGGCCTCTGTTTCCCACCTGCAAACAGTTTCCAAAAGGGCCGCCTCTGGAGCCTTTGCTCCGGGGTCCCTTGCGGGATGTGTGATCTGGGTTCTCTTCTCGGTGACCCGCTATTTCCTCGCTAGACCCCTAGCGCCGAGCGGGTTTCAGGGCGGCGCTCCCGCGTGTTAGTCCCAAGAATGAGCCGCGGAAGAAAGTAGGAAGAGGGGCGTGGCGCTCCCCCGGCCCCCAAATGCCGCCCCTACCCCAAAGCCAGGCACCATCGCAAACAACAGCGGGAACACTGGGGGACTCTCCAACCCCGCGCGGGGCGCCCAGCCGCGGGCCCGCAAAGCTGGGAGACATTTCCTCCGGTCCCCGCCCCCATCCCAGGGTCCGCGTCCCTTGCTCCAGTCCCGGAGGGCCCCCTGCTTCCCGCGCCCTCCGGCCGCCGCCCGTCCAGGGCACAGCGCCCTCCCGCGCGTGGGTCTCGGTCTCCCGGTCTCCGGGTCTCTCGCCCGCCCTCCCCCACCCCTTCTCAGGCGCCCAGAGCCCCGACCAGTCCCCGCCCTCCGGGACACTCTTCCCTCCTTCCTTCCTTCCTTCCTTCCTTCCTCTGATCACTCCCTCCATCTCGTTTCCCAGCCCCGGGAACTCGGCGGCGACCACTGAACTCCCCGGCTGACGCCCCGCGCTGAGCCCCTGTCCCCGCGGGGACCTGACTCGCGGCCCGCGTCCGCTGCTCGGTCCACACTCGCCTACCGCTGCGCTGCCCGGCTACCGCCACAGCCGCCGAGGACTCTGTCTCTAAGGGCTCCTGGAGACCGCTCCGACCTCTCTTCCTCTGCTCGCTCCTCCGGGCGCCGGCTCCGCCTCACTTGGGGTGGGCGGGGCGGACTGCCCGACGGGCGGGGCGGCGGCGGCGCCGGGGCAAGCAGTTCGCGGCCCAGGACTACTTCTTACCGCCCCGGCCCTTCCGCCGGCCCACACGCCCCGGTCGTCCCCGGGTTCAGCCGGGGAGCCCGAGGTCGTCCCCTCACGGGAAGAGGAGAGAGGCTGGGAGCTGGTTAAGAGCCGTTCGCGATCGCATCCCCTACTTCCCCGAATTCTCTCGGAGGATCTGGAGTTCAAGGATTCGCCCGGCCCCCGCCCCCCGTTCCTGGACTCACCCACTGCGCGAGGCTGCCCCGTCTGCTCAGAAGTTTCCTTCGCGTGCAAACGCCTTTCCAGCCCTTATGCCAGAAGAACCCTGGGCCGCGGAAGATGCACTCTGCCAAACCCCTACACAAAAGTTAGGCTCTGCTCCAGGATTTTCTTAAGAAAACAGTAACAGTAATATTTAAAGTGCCCTGGGGCCACGGAGAGATTTCGTTTCCCAGAAAGTGAAGCCATAACTGCGGATTGTTGAAGGCCGAAGTACGTAAACCTGTCATGTGCTTCCAACCTCTCTTCTGCCCCTTGAAATACGTGTTTCAGAATGCCCAGTACCTGACAGAGTGGGTCCGTAATGAACTCATTGGTTTCCATGGCCTTTTTATGATGGAGAGAGGGTCGGGGAGTTTGAAGAGCCACATATGCTTCCACAAATTTCAAGTCATTCATACATTCAACAAACATTCATTGAGTACCTGCTGTGTTCCAAGCACGTCACTAAAGGTGATGGAAGAGATAGGAAGATGACTCAGACATGGGTCTCGCCCTCAAAAAACCTACAAGGAGTCAGGAAGATGGATGAACCAAAATCTTCCCACCCAGTAGACCTCTCCTGTATTCCTAGGTATCTGCTTTCTTGTTTGACAGGGTGGAGATAAAAGAGAAGGTGAGGCTAAAGTAGGTCACTTTGGAACCAGTGTGAGAGGCCCAGTTGTTGTTCCAAGTGTTTTACATATGTTAACTCTTTTAATCCTTCTAAAACCCCTAGAAGGTAGGCTCGGGGAGGTTAAGTCAGAAAGCTCATAAATGGCAGAGCCAGGATTCAAACCCAGGGCACCTGCTCTCAGACTTTGTGCTTTTATCCCTGGCCCTAGATCCAGTCTTCTTTCTACAATGCTGGAGCTTACAAACTTCAATCATTCACATTCCATCTTCATATTACTTTTTAAATTTAATTATATTTTGATTGACTCACTTTTGTTATTTCCCTTACTGTTAGTAATTCCACCCATGCTAGGCTACAATCTAGTCATTTATCTTATTTCTCATTAAAGTAAATGCAAAACATAGCAGTCACTGTCAATGTTCTGCCATGTACCCCTGGATCTGTTTCCAGTCTTATGCACAATGACCCAGGCATGCTGGCATTTCCATCTGCCAGCACCTGTCTTGTCATGGTACTACCCTCAGCTGCAGGACTCCCGTTGCCTTTTAACAGGACAGATGGAAGTGCCTGGGAATTAATGACCTGCACTCCCACCCCTAGGCTTTAACAGTATCTGAAGAGTATCCCCAACTGGGGCAACTCTGAGGTGCATTGATACTGTCTACAGAGACCCCTGCAAGATTGAGCCAGATCTCCCCCCACCCCTCAGCCCCACACCCCATGGGACTTTGCTTGATATCTTTGCTTCCCCTTCTTACCCTTCTCAGTCCCATATGTCTTCCAGGTCCCACTTTCCACATATTCATAGTTTTTTCCACATATCCTAATCAGGTCTAGCTACATAATTCACGGGACTTAGCGCAAAATGAAAATGTAGGTAGGGCCCCTTGTTCATAAATTATTGAGAATTTCAAGATGGCACCAGCAGAGCATTAAATCAAACAGGGGGCCCTTGTAAGGGAGATGGCAAGTTGTGTGACTGGACAAGTGTGTGATGTGATTGCACAGGTTGCACACCTTTGAAGCTAGCCTTGATCCGAATAAATCATTTTCACATAAGTCCTAGTCCTCATCTCAGGGTCAGCTTTAGGAGGACCCCATGCTAAGACAATAACTGTTAAAGTAGAAACAATCCCATCCAAGTCCTACCTAAAGGCAACACACTGGTGGTCAGCTTACCACACCCTGGACACTGAGAGACTGTGTCCAGGTTATATCAAGTGTTATGGGAAAGGTTTTGGCCACAGAAAGACATATAGTAGTTGAGAATGGTTTAGGTGAATGAGATAATGGGCCAGAAAACCTGGGTTTATGGTTCCGATTCTGACAGAGTGATAAGTACAAAGTGTGAGTTTGGGTGTCTTACATTGACTTCCCTGGAAATAAACTTTGAAGTGGAGTGTTGTCAAGTGGTTCAAAAGATGTGCCTATAAGGAAGGGAGGATGGCAGGATTGGCTGGAGGGAGAAGCTGTTTCACAATGTTGTTGCAACCGAGGCCTCAGCTCATCCTAAGTTGATAAGTGGTGGGAGTGGGTGGAAACTGGAGCTGGGATGACTCTTCAGAGTTGTCCCAAATTGAGGCAAAGGAGCTGGACCTTTGTAACACCATATCGCATTCCTGGGGAGAGGCTTAACCTTGGACAAAGCAATTCCCTGAGGCTGAGGGTAGTTCCCAGGGTCAGGCGCAATAACGGGTCAGGAGTCAACATTCCCAGGGCCTGGGGAGTAGGTATGTCAGCCCTGAAAGAGGGATCTGGAGAAATTTCCATGGTATACACTACAAGGCGGTTATCTCTGGGATCTCACCTGAGCTTACAGTCAATCATAACAGGAAAACTCCGTTCTGCTCAGAACAGCCTGGCCCCCTGGCTGTCCATGTAGCACTGGGACAACTCTTGATTGTACTTTACCTACCTTCCTCATTCCATCATGCAATTTCATTTACTACTTTTGTCTTTCTCCAAACTTTTTAAAACTTTAAAAAGTTTTTTCCCTTCCCTTTTTATGTTCTTTTCCAACTATTTTATTTCTGCTCAATGGCACCCAAGACAAAATAAAATAAAATAAACCTGTTGCCCATGGAAGGGTGGCAGTGGAGTGAGATGAAATACTATGCATTATGAGACTAGATCTTTGGGGTTAAGTCCTGGCTTTGCCACTAACAAGTTCTGTTAATTTGGGGCTATCATTTAATCTCACCGGACCTCTGCTTAGATAAAGTGATTGTAAGAGAATGGTCTCTAAAACCACAAATCTATGGAAATTAATTTTTATAAAAGAAGCAGCTTTCTTTGCTATACAGCCCCTTATGAAGCAAGCAAGATATGCAATTTTGGACTTCAGGTAAGCTGCTTTTAAAATTAATTTTAATTCATATGTGAACTTCTATTCAATATTCAAAACACCCTAATGTAAGAGTCAGAAAGAGATGGGTGAAGAAATATTTAAAAAGTAAAGCAAATCAGTCTGTTGGTGACCATGTCTCCACAGAATCAGAACAATTATAGGATATCAGCTTTTCTCCCTAAGGATTTTATTTGTCCTGTTTGCACATGGCCACACTCTTTGTCTGAACCTGCCCTAGAAGTTATGGAGAGCTACCTCCTTTTGAATATGTTACCTTGGTAAGTATTTCACAAACTGGTTTTTCTGCTCAGTCAGAAGCTACCATATTTCCATGTAGAAGTTAGGTCAGGGAGAAGCACCCACAATTTTGGAAATCCCCAAGTAACCTGTCAAAACGTGCACTACCATGGGCAGGAGCTATGACCAAACGGTGGCTATAGATCAGAAGGCATTTCAACAAAGTTCTGTCTTCATATGGGTGGAAGCTTCCAGAAGACTGGGCATGAGTGGCCCAAAATTGAGGCACTAGCTCAAGCTAGTTGATTAGTAACTCAGTATGAGCTCTCTGGTTTATCACAGAGCTAAGCCTCCTGGAGAGCTGAAGTCCCTAGATATTTTTGTCTAGAGGTCAAATATAGGACCTCAAGAGTTAATGAATTTTCCCTCATTGAAGGATTTCACCCAGTAGTCAATTAGGAAGTGGAGATGTAGAGGACATTGGAAGACATTGGGTGAAGCAACCCAAATGTCCATCAGATTGGTTAACTAAATTATGATGCCCTCATCCAAAGCACCCTGTGAAAAAAAGATGTAGCTCTAAATATATTCACATGAAAATATATTCAATATGTTCAATATTCACATTGAACATAGAAAGCAGGTTATAGAACAGCATGTATAGAATTTCTTATTTATATATAAAAATAGCATACATTCTCTTTCATACACACACACATATCTCTATACAAGTATACCTGTATTAATGTTTATGAAAATACAAACAGTGATTCTCAAAGGGTGGTGGAATTTCAGGTGACTTACATTGTTTTCATATTGTGTGAATTTTTTTACAGTACACATGTAGCTTTTTATAGATCATGTGTATTGTTCATATTATACATCTTTTTTCGTATTATAAAAAGAAGAAAAAAGTGTTGTTAGACCGGGGGTTGGGAAACTACGGTGTGAGGGCCAGACCTTGGGCTGCCTAGTTTTTGTAAATAAAGTTTTATTGGAGCACAATCATACCCATTCACTTGCCTATTGTCTCTGGCTGCTTTCACTCCACAGTGGTGGAGTGAATAGTTGCGACAAAGGCCATATGGCAAAGTCTAAAATATGTACTGTCTGCCCCTTTAGAGAAAATGTGTGGCAACTCCTGGTGTAGACAATTGGGCTAGAAAACTTTTTCAGTGTGACAAATTACAGTCTAGATTTTACCAGTTTTTCAAATTTCAATGTATCTGAATTTTCTGTTTAAATAAATATATACAGTCTGTATCTTAAGGCACCTTTCAGTTCTGAGTCGATTATAATAACAGAGCAAAGTGACAATACCTATTTGAATAGTCTATGTCTGTATAGCCTCCTTCTCTTCCTTCTTTTCCTCCTCCTCCTCCTGCTCTTCCTCTTCTTTCTCATTCTTCTGATGAGGGAAGGTCGCCATTGGGCTCAGCCCGCAGATGCTTTCCATTTTAGATAAGGCAGGGGTTGAGTACTCAGGTTCTTCTCTGCTTTCGGCAAGGTAGAATGGCCGGGGGTGTCCTGGAGGAGGAAGGGGGAGGTCTTAAAGAACAGACCCAGAGCTGGAGGTAAAAAAAGCCAGAGGAGCTGAGGGAATGGAGTTGTGCGGGAAGGGAGGGTGTCAGGCTCTAGAAAAAAAGGCTGTGGATTGGATAAGGTGAATTTCCTCCTGCCTCTTCCTCCATTCCTCCATCACACCCTCCTGATTTCCCAGAATCTTCCCCTCCAACATGCTCTACCAGAGACCTCTAGAAGTGGATACATGCCCAACTGGTACTGGGACCACAGATGGATAATAAATATAAGAAAAGATGTTCAATTTCCCTAGTAATATAAGAAATACAAAAGGAAAATACAATAAAACACCTGGGGAGAGTTTAATCAGGAGAGGAATGCTGTTAGAACACTCTCTAAACGAATATACCTTTATTAAATTCAAAATTGTAATATGTTGTTAATTCTCTGGGTGGTCTCAAGATAGAAATGATTCATATTTTATTTTTTAAATATTGAGATAACAGAGTAATAGAAACAATAATGCTTGGATTTCAGAACTCTAAAACATCACGTAATACTGGACTACTAAACACAGCGTTATAATCACTTTTTCTGAGAGTCCCCAAAACTGTGAAAAAATCTTTTAGACATTTTGGAAACAAATCAGTACAAATGGCAGTCACAGTGGTGGCAGGCCCGGTACTTTCCATTCTCACTAGTACGCAAAGCTAAATGAAATTAACAGGTCTGCTACCAGAGTCCCAGAGTAAATACTTTCCATTCTCATCACAATTCCCATTACAAGTCATAACTCTGTGTGAATTAAAACCCAGGACGATGGGCTATAGATAGACCAATAATCTAATCATTGTTCTACCAGGCTACTTCTCTTTCTGACGCTACAGAGATCTGTATTTTCTTCAGGGAAGCTCTGGGGGTGAATGGTTGACAAACAGAATGCTTCTGTTGGACCATTTAATTACGTAGCATCTAATGCATCCCACATCAGTGCCAACATCTAGGTCTTCCTGCTGAGTTCTAGAAACAAGCAAGAGTCTGGCATTGCTCATCCTGGTTCCTTTTGCTTATGTTCTCTTTGTGAGCAAGAACTTCGATGCTGA
Source organism: Tolypeutes matacus (assembly GCA_026826555.1). NCBI lineage: Eukaryota > Metazoa > Chordata > Mammalia > Cingulata > Chlamyphoridae > Tolypeutes > Tolypeutes matacus. The sequence continues at coordinate 65,122,841 of JAKSZT010053883.1, forward strand.
CTGTGAGGGAGAAAATTCCCAAACCACCTCCTCTGTACCTGGAGGCTAGAGGAGGAGTCGGAGATTGAAAATATGTTCCAAAGTAAGTATTGTTGGCAAAACCTTAGGGAGCACTGGTTCCTATGCAGGATATAATTTAATTTCGGTTTGGGGCTTCAAAGTTCATGCAGTCCTTGAGGCCAGGGAGCATAGTGGTTAAGGGCACATGTTTTGGATCAGGCAGATTGGCATTGTTATAGTCTGTTCTATAACAGACTAGTTGTGGTGTATCCCACATGCTACTTAACCTCTCAGAGTGTTTGTGTCTCCATCTGTAAAATTAGGATGATAGTACCTACCCCCCTGGGTTTATGTAAGGATCAAAATATATGTAGAGTACTTAGTATGGTGTCTAGCATGCTGTGAGTGCTCAGTAAGTATATTTAATTGTAGTAATAATAATAACAATGAATGACGATAACGAATGAGAGGTACAAATGATGGTTTCCCTTGCTGTTTGCTTTCCAGGCAGTTTGATGGCTCTATCTGTTTAATTGTAGCAGTTATCCCTGCAGGTTGATGACCTTAGATTTAGAGTGCTAGAAAATCTTAAGAGATCACTTGGTCCAATCTTCTTGTTTTATAAATGAGAAGACTGAGAATCTGGGGCCCTTAATGATTTGCCCAAAGTCATAAAAATTCCATTATTTAAGGACAACATTGAATAGAGACCAAAACACTGGCTTTGGAGTCAAATAAACCTGGCTCTACTACTTACTAGCTGTGACCTTGTGCACAAGTAACGCAATCTTTCCAAGCCTCCATTTCCTCATCTGTAAAATGGGGATGTTACCCTTACCTGTTGTGAGAATTAGAGATAGTGTATGTAAACTCTCTAGCGGAGCATCCAGGACATAGTTATCCCTCAAAAATGGGAGCTACTCTTCTTATTATTTCATACTGCTATTATTATTATTTAACATACTTTTCTTCTTCTTCAGACTAAATATCCCCAGTTCCTTTGACACTTTTTGCCTTAAGAGTGTGAGCCTTGTGGATTCACATTCTGGCTCCCTGACTTACTATGTGACCTTGGGAAAGAGACTTGATTCTTAGTTTCTTCTTCTGTAGAACAAGGGTAATATCACAATTTAAATTACAGGGTTGTTGTGAAGATTAAATGACATAAACTGTGTTAAAAAAAATTTAGCACAATAACCACTCAATAAATATTAGCTTTTGGTATTGTTATTAAAAATCCATTTTATAATGTAAACTTCTGTTTCCACAGAGGGCACAAGAACTCTTGCTGTATTTTTCTGAGAGTGGGAAAGGCACTATGGAGGATAAAGGACTGGGAAATGAAGATGCAGCTGGCAGGGACAGAAAAGCAGGTAAATTGCAGTCCTTTCTATGAAATACAAATGCCTTCTTTTGTGTAGGGACTTAGTTGCATTCAGTTCATTTCAATCCACGAAATTTAGCTCCCACCAGGTACTGCATGAGCCAAGTGCAGGGGGACATCTGGCAGGACTAGGACCTACCTTGTATCCTTGGAACCCACTCTCCTGCAGGGCAACAACAGGAAGCACATCTCAAGCTGAATGATCTGCTCAGAGCAAGATTCCAGAGCCAAGGTAGAAGGAGGTATGTGGAGAAAAGCAGCGGGAGATAAGGCCCCAAATCATAAAGAGCAGCACCCATTTCCACTGTTCCCTATCACTCTATGTTAATTAACTTTAAGGAGGAATAATTCACATACAGTAAACAATTCAATTTCCATTTCTGGCATTCCTTTGTATAGATACATTTTCCCATCTGGTATGATATGATTTTCATTCTGCCTGAAAGATTTCCTTTAAGATTTCTTGTAGAGCAGGTCAGTTGGTGATAAATTCTCTCAGTTTTTTATATCTGAAAAAAAAAAAAAGTCTTTATTTTGCTTTTGGTTTTGAAAGATATTTTCACTGGCTATAGAATTCTAGGCCAATAGTTTTTTCTCTTTCTTCACTTCCCTGCTCCACTGTCTTCTCACTTGTTTTTTTCTGATAAGAAATCTGCTGTCATCCTTATTTTTGTTGCTCCATATATAATATATCATTTTTTCCTCTGGCTGCTTTTAAGATCTTTTTATCACTACTTTTGAGCAAGCTAATGATGATGTGCCTTAGTGTAGTTTTCTTTATGTTTCATGTACTTGAGATTTGCTGTATTTCTAGGATGTGTGGGGTTATGGTTCTTAAAAAATTTGGGAAAAAATTGGCCATTATTTCCTAAAAGAAGTTCTTCTTTCTCTACCTCTGATTTGAGGACTCCAGTTATATGTATATTAAGCCACATGATGTTGTCCCACAGCTCATTGATACTCTGTTCATTCTTTTAATTCCCTTTTATCTCTGTTTCATTTTTAATGGTTTCTATTCCTGTCTTCAAATTCACTAATTTTCTTCTGTAATTTCTAAGTTGCCATTAATCCTATCATGTGTATTTTTCATCTTTTCATCTCTAGAAGTACAATTTGGGTCTTTTTAATATTTTCCATGTCTCTATGTAACTTTTTGAACATATGGAATACAATTATAACAACTGCTTTATGTCATTGTCTGCTAATTCTAACATCTGTGTCACTTCTGGGTTAGTTTCAAGTGGTTGATTTATTTTCTCATAATAGGTGATATTTTCTTCTTTCATGTCTGGTCATTTTTGATTGGTTACCAGACGTTGTGAATTTTATCTTGTTGGGTGCTGGATATTTTTGTACTCTTATAAATTACCTTAAGCTTTGTTCTGGAATATAGTTAAGTTACTTGGAAACAGAATGATCCTTTCAGGTCTTGCTTTCAAGATTTATTTTGTGGGGTAGGAGGAGTTATAACTGTAGGGCTAAGTTTTTCCCCAATTGAAGCAAGACCCATATGTGTAGTCTTTCAACCAGTGCCCCCTAAATCTTGAGGTTTTCTAGGCTGGCTGGTAGAAACAGGCATTATTCCTCGCCCTGTGTGAATATCAGACACCGTTACTTCTGATCCTTGCAGTTGGTTCTTTTCCTGGCCTCAGGTAGCTTCTTCGCATACATGCGTTCATCATTACGGATACTTATTTTACCTGTCTTCATACTCAAGAGTGACCTTCTGCAGCTCTCTGGGGTTCTCTTTCTATGCAGCTCCCCTCTTTTCTGTACTCCATGTGAATTTGAGCTCCCTGAAGTCTCATCTCAATCTCTTCCACTCAGGGAGTCCACCAGGCTCTTCCAGGGCTCCCCCTCTCCATGCTGTGGCTTGAAAAGTCCCTCAGGGCAGCAAGCTGGGGGAATCGTGGGGCTTAACTTTTTTATTCTCCATCTCTCAGGGATCACTGTTCTTTGTTGCCTGACTTACAGTGCCTTGCACACTGTTGTTCCATATATTTTGTCTGTTTTTTATTGTTTCAGGTGGGAGAGTAAAATCAGTTCCCTTATTCCATCTTGACTGGAAGTAGAAATCTGTCTTGTCACTCTAAACCATGCTTTATTTTTCTCCACCTATCATTATCTAATTTTAAAAAGATTTATTTTATTTATTTATTCTCCCCACCTCATTGTTTGCGCTCGCTGTATACTCTCTGTGTCTATTTGCTGTGTGCTTTCTGTGTCTGCTTGTCTTCTCTTTAGGAGGCACCACAAATCAAACCCGGGACCTCCCATGTGGGAGAGAGGTGCTCAACTGCTTGAGCCACCTCCATTTCCTGCTTTGCTGTCTTTCTCATTGTTTCCTCCCCATGTCTCCATGCTGCACCATCTTGTGTCAGCTCACCATGCCAGCCTGTCATGCCAGCTCACTCACTGTCTTGCTTATCCTCTCCAGGAGGCACCGGGAACCAAACCCAGGACCTCCCATGTGGTAGGTGGAAGCCCAATCTGCCCCCCTATCTAGTATTTTTACGTGTATTATTGTTTTAATGTCAGTCTCCTGCGTTAGGATGTAAAACTCAATGAGGGCAACTCTATGCCTTTTTTTGTATACTGCTATATCCCCAGCACCTGTACTGTTGCCTGACACATCGTAATGCTCATTAAATTTTGAATGAATGAATGAAGGCTACACTAGGGCCAGCTCATGGGAGACCTTGAATGCCAAACAAGGATATTGAACACATTTTTTCTAAGAACAGAGGCACCTATTTTGAAACCAGAAGGTTATAGGCCAAACACTATGCAGATGCAGGAGACCTTGGGAAGGTGACACTGGCAACTTTACTCAAACAACTCTGTCTGTGAATCATCCCATGTTCTTGGCCTATCTGTGAGGGTTAGGTCAAAGTTTTGGAATCTACTTGGAATTCAGAAACCTGGCAGTAGGCATGAGTCTTTTCCTCAACCCCACCTTTTAATCTGATTGGCTCTAAGCCCTTTACAAATATTATGTCTCACAATGGAGTTGCACCCTGACCTCTTGTTTGAGGCTGATAACACTACAACCAGTGTCCAGCACTCCTCTCACCTAATAACATACCTAATCCTCCTTCCTAAAAGAGAAAGGCTTTTACTAATACCCCTAACCTACTTGGCCAGTTTCCTAATGATCAGCTTCACAAATTGAAAATTTTTCTTAAAAATCTCACATGATATTTGCAAAAGCTTTTTCACTGATCTCCTGACTCTACTCCAGTTGTCTCCAAGACAGACCACTGGGATGCAGGATGAAAATATTAGAAATCAAAACTACCTGTATTTATGTCTTTTCCTTTTGATAGTACAGTTGTTCAGGTCTATAATTTATAAATAAAGAGACATTATTATAGCTGCATATTCAGAGTCTTTACTGATGAGGTGCACAAGTTCATGTTTAGGGATTGTCTCTCTTCCAATTTCCCCTGTCAGACCAGATTACTCTTCCTACAATGCACCTTTGATTGTGCCCTCCCCCTCTGCCAAAACAAACAAACAACAAAAACCTTCTAAGGCATCATTATAAGAAAATAACTTTCACAGCAAGCTGAAGTTGAAAAGAAGGGAGTCTTTCTATACAGACATGGAATTCAGTCCACAACTATTAATAAGTCCCCACATTTGTTTAGCACATTATAATTTTATAATGCATTAAACTTTGCCCACTTCTGGTTTCGGAAGAACATGGGTCTGCTCTCAGCCAAGATTTTACATATTTAGTTCCGTCTGAGGAAGCATGTTAGCTCCACTTAGAGACCAAAATATGGACCCAAAACAATAACTGCAAGGCAACGGATATTTCTCCAGACTCACTGAATACATGTTAACAGCCTGAGTTACTGAAGAGATGGTGGAAATTAGATGTGCTAAGTTATTTACCATGAGTGGATTACAGAAATAGCAATTGAGTAAAAATTAGGCTACAACACACCAAATGTGTGTAGGAGATGGGGCAAGGAGCACCAAGGGGCGAAACATATGAATGAAGAAAATATCTTGGAAAAGGAAGCTCTGGCTACCCCAGCTGACACCAAACAGATTAGAAATAAACTGCCCCATTGAGAGTTTCCTGAATTCCGGACATGCAAAATCATGAGCAAAAAAATGGTTAGGTCTATAAGTTCTGGCATAGGATAGCTGAGAGTTCTAGACATCATTTGCGTATCTGTATCGGACTCTGCCTGAAGCAGAGCACCTGTGGATTTTTCAGTTAGCCTATGCGTTCCTTTTAGTTTGTTTAAGCTAGTACAACTTGGGTTTCTATCATTTGCAACCAAAAGAATTATGAATTCTTTTGTGTGACACTCTCTTTTAGCTCGGGTTCAGAAGCTTCAGCTAATCATATTTCTCAGTTCATGACTCGCCCTCATTGTTGGTCTCTCTCTCTCTCCCCCACCCCCACCCCCTTTTGTTTTCGTCTGTCTTTCTTATTAGCAACTTTCCGCAAATGTCGGCTGACACTTGGCTGATTCTGATTAGTACCTCTATGTGTGGGCATGGTTTACTAAGTGGTGAGCATGGGGTGATGTAGCAGAGATTTGGTCATTTTATCTTCGAGGTTCTGTTAAGTTCCTAGTTCTCTTGAGCTAATCAGACACCCCAGAAACGAATCCTACATATCCCACTTGAGGGTGGAGAAGGGTTTAAGCCTGACTGCCAGAGTTCTAGGAACCTGGAAGTCTTATGTTTGAGTGTTTTCTTAACCTAGATTTTCACTTGTTTTTAGTGTAGTACCTGACACTCAGCTATGGCTGGTGTCCATACTCTCTAGATTCCAGATAATTCCTTCGACAAATATTTATGGAGTATTCCCTTTGTTCTTTGTGTCAGGCATAGTTCTAGGTGCTTGGGCACCCCACCAGCAATCAAAACTGATGGAAATCTCAGTCCTCATGGAGTTTCTATTCTAACAGGATTAAATCTCCAGTCTTCTATCCGAGTGTTCCAGAGTGAGGGAAGGGTAGTTGGCTGGCTGCAGGCATCTTGGAGGTCTAATTGCTCCATATATAGATTTGTAACCGACCCTCCTGTTTTCAGCCGAACCCCACACCCTAATCTTCAGAAGTACTTGGTGCCTCCAATTTCTGAGCCTTTCTGGGTTTCTGTGGAATGAGCTAGCTTGCTTTTTGTTGGCATTTTCCCTACCCTTCACCTGACATTTAGATTTCAATTTCCTTTGGATTCTAAGTCAGTTTGCCACTGGTTCATCCCCTTTGCATGCTATATAATCTCTCCCATTTTCCTTGTTCTTGCTTTGTTTTTCACTTACTGTTTTCTTAGTGGGTTTGGGAAAGGAATGGAGATAATCTTGTGTTCAGTTAACTATGTTTAATCATGTTCCAGCAACTCTTATACAGGCACAAAGCCACTTGCTTGACAGGTAGAGGTGCTGGCCTGGATGGTGATAGTAATATGTTTTGATTTTTTGAGAGTCACATCTCCGTGAAGCTGTATTGCTTGAATTTAGAATGAGATCAAAGAAAGGCACACAGGCTTCAAGTTTTCTCAGCCTCTGTAATCATAACTCTCTCATCCTTAAAATCTGCCTTATTTTACTTTCTCGTCCCTCAAATAATATTTATCTTTTCTTTTACTTCTACTATTGACCTTCATAATCTCCTTGCTTTGATTTCCATGATTAGAGAGTTTTTTGAACTAAATTAATAGTCATTACAAAAATATATTGTGGTTTATAAAATAAAATAGTGTTTTTTAAATAGTAAGAAGGAAATTATAAGAAAACTTGCAGCTAACATTTATTAAGCAGTTGCTGTTTGCAAGGCACTCACGTAAGCATTTATATACATTATCTCATGTAATTTATACTACAACTTACAAGGTAGGTATAATTATTCCATTTTATGGGTGAGATATCAGGTCCTACCACTTTATTTTATAAATTCAAGATTAAGAGAGTAAAAATTTGCTGATAAGATTATGAGAAAAAAATCAAGGTTTTCCAACAAATTAATATTTGTTATAAAATATCCATAAGATGGATCTGATTTATTTATTATCAAAGTCATATGTACTCCTTATTAGGTGTTTGAAGGGGGGGTTTGGCATCCCAAATTACCAAGGCTCCCTGCTGAGGGAACTACATATCTAAGGATTAATGATCAATTAGAAAACAAAGAACCAGATTTATTTCATAGAATAGCAGGAATTCTCTGGTAAATTGTGCTGGAACCTGAAGGTTGGGTCTGAAGCCAACATGGGGTTTCCTACTCCCTTGAACAGAGACTAAAATGCACTAGAATGCTAGGCCTGTGGAGTAGATTCTAAGGCACTGACCCAACCAGCTGTGCTGGGGAGAATGGCTGGCTTGCCTCAGCCACCCTGTTGCAAGACAGAAAACTGGGCAGAGAGCACAGGCCTATCTCAAAGGATCAGCTTATGCCCAGGGTGTGATTTCCAAAGAGGGACAGCAAGTGGAGATGGGTTCATTGCACATTAGCATAGGAAGTAGTAGAGGATGCAGGGTAGTAGAATGAGCAGTTTTTAAGATGTGACCCAACCACTTGGATTAACACCTGCTCCATCCTTGGGGGAAACTATGAAGGGCTGAAAGTGTGGGTGGAGTATTCTCTCTCCTGGAAGCTGGGCAGAAGTGTTATTTTTCCTGTGAGATGAGGGGGAATTGTGGAGAGAAGAATGTTTTCCTTCTTAACATTCTGTGTAGTTGAGATAGAAAATGTTAACATTTCTATCCCATGAAATGGTTAACCATGGCTGGTTCTGTATTCTAGGGTGAAGAGTGGCTTTCAAAACAAAATTTTTCACTACAACTCACAGTAATATACATATTGAATATTATTTATTTTTTACTCTGTGCTTTGATGTTTTTCTTCTATTTTTATCTATTAAATCAATGCTGGTTGCAACCTGCTCAATTGATCGCCCATTGTTGGGGTGGGACCTTCAATTTGAAAAACACTGCTATAGAAGTTTCGTTGACACGATTTTAGAGGGGAAAACTGCTCTTGTTTATAAAATACTTCAATGGGCCCTTTAAAAGTTAGATATAAAACAAGATTTAAGGAGTAGATTAGATAGGAGTGGTCAGGAAAAAGACATACTAAACTGCAAAAGGATAATAACATTAAAAAGATATTCTCCTTGGGTAGAGAGCTTATTCTGAAATTAATGATTTTCCTGGCCTTGGGGGATAGTGATATTGGTGCATAGGGCACTGTATTAAGGAGGAACAAAGATTCTGAGGAGAAAGGGTACAGGAGAGAAAGTGTTTGAATTAAATAGGAGTGGGCCCTAGTACATGGGCCCATGACCAGTGGCAGCTAGGACTGCTCTGACTGTGGTTGGGGAATGGTCCCTGGATTCTAGGAGTAGTAATGTCTAGCACTGAGTCATGAGTGGTGTTCATGTACTGTATCAGTAATTCCCTTAGGTTATCCTCAAGTCTTCAGTGAAGTTGGTTAACCACTACAATCCAGCATCAGGCTAGTGACTTATGGATTGTGTCCACAATTGGGGCAAAGCAATATAGAGTCAAGGCAGCAGCTGGTAGAAGCACTTCTGAGACAGTAGGCAGACGCCAAGAGATCAATGTGGAGTAGCAGTCTTGAATGGGAGGTAGCAAGTGCCACCAGGAATCCTCAGAATATTTTTGGAAGGGGTGGTTGGATTTCTTGCAGTCACATAGGTTTAGGGACTTGAGTAGTTTGATTTAGATTTTAATGAAATTGATTGTGCTGTGTATCTTGTTTGCGCCTCTCGATCTACTGCCTGCTTCTCCGCCCTGCTCCATGCCCCAGGAGCCTGATGTGAATGGACTAAATCAATGGACTCCCTTGCCCTCTGGCTTCTGGAAGGGTTTTGGACAGTGGGAAGAAATTTGTATTGTTGTAATATGCAACTGTAAGAAATAATACAGAAAGATTGTCTGTACCCTTTGCCTAGTTGCCCCTACTAGTAACATTTTGCAGAACTATAGTACAATATCACACCAGGATATTGACATTGATACTGTCAAGATATAGCATAGTTCCATCACAGCAAGAATCCTTACTGTTGTCCTTTTTTAGCCACACCCATCTCCCTCCTTCCCCGACTCCCACCAGCACTGTGTGTTATCCAGTTTCTCTGCATCCTCCCCAGGATTTAGCATAGTCGCTAGTTTTATTTAAGCCATTATGATAGGTGTGAAGTGATATCTCATTTTGTTTTTAATTTGCATTTCCCCAGTGACTGATGCTATTCAACATCTTTTCATGTTCTTATTTGACATCAGTGTATACTCTTAAGTGAGATGATAAGCACTTTTAATGAGACATGCTAAAAGAATGCGGAGTATTTCTATTATTAATAGTAATAGTAGCAGTAATGTTGGTCATAATGGTAAGCATTCTATCTTTATGTTTTCCCAACTGTAATTTTATTTATTTTTTCACCACAAATGTATCATGCTTCTACTATGAGACAGGTGCTATGAAATTGATCCATCGACTGCCTAGGCTCTGTGTGTGTGTATGTGTGTGTGTAAATAAAATAAGATCATAGATATGTATGAAAAAAAACTTCAAAAACACAAATTATAATTATATTCTTATAGACCATGAGCCATTCAGTCATTTACTCATTCATTCAATCATCTTACAGCTATCTGTTGAACACCTCCTATGCATAAGGTTTTGTGCTAGCCATCAGGTCAACCAAACAAATATGGCTATTTCCATTGTGGAACTTATGATCTTGAGGTGCATGAGGAATTGGAAACTTATTTTTAAACAAATATACTCACAAATACATGTGTAATTACAGAAAGTGATGTGGTCTGTCATACAAAGAATAATGGGAACTTAATTTACATTACTTTAGAGTCAAGCACTTTCAAATTGTACCTAAAACAAATTAATAGGAGATATTCAAGTGCAGTAGGGCCAAGAGCATCTCAGTCCAAAGGAACAGCATGTGTGAAGGCCCTGAGGCAAGAAAGAGCTTGGGGTTTTGTATAAACCCAAAGAAGGTAAGTGTAGCTGAAACATGGAGTAACAGTGGAATAGTGATGTGAGATGACTCTAGCCTGATAGATGGCCCAGATACAAAGCAGGGAAATCAGCTAGGAGGCTAGCAAGAGATAGCAGTTTGAAGCAGCATTGTAGCCAAGGGATAGAAGTAGATAATTTTGAGGCATATTTTGGAGATTGCTTAACAGGGCTTGGTGAGGGACCATATGTGGGGGTGGGAGTGAGGAAGATGGAGGTATTAAAAATGACTCCCAAGTTTCTCAAATGAACCATCAGGTTGATGGAGGTGACTTTTAATAACATGGGGGAAAACAAGAGGAGGACTTGACTTGTAAGGGGGATGATGGTAGGCAGTGGATAGCAGTCATGTTATTTCTAGATGAATGTAAATTCTGAAGGCTGATGTGTGTCAACAAAAGAACAAACCCCTGTGATTGTACTTACAAGGGTCCTACAACTTCAACAAGGGTTGAAGTAGTTGAGGCTAAAAGGAATAAATCAAGTTCAATGTACATTACCAGTTCTCTTGTTTTTAGGATTTTTTTTCAAAAAAGTATAGTCAGATGTCCACCAGATGGCAATATTTCTTTATAAAAGCCCAGATTTAGATACCATACATTCTTAGCTACATGAAGGTGGAGTTTTGAGGGGCACGCAACCAGAGTCTAGTCAATGCCTTTGAAAGTTTAGCTCAGCCGCTGAGTTCTAGTATTGTTCATAGGTGGCTTCAGAGGAAGATTCTTCTGTGGCCTCTTACAAGGATGCAAAGGCATGTGGGGTGCATGTGTGTGTGTATATACACGGAGACTGGGGTGCTTCACATCATGAAAAGTCTCCTAATCCAAAGGGCTCTGAGCAACATTGGAAGACTGACACAACCTCTCTGAGCCTGTAAAATGGTGTGCATATTAGTACTGACCTCATGGGGTTAGTGCAGTATGAAATTAGATAATGCAGTTCTCTTAAGGTGTCCAGTGCAGTCCTGGTACAAAATAAGCACTAAATACTTGGTAGCTCTTATTATTAATATTATTCCCATGATGACCCTCCAGTCATCCTCTTCCAAGACCACCCTTTGCCAGCCTCGATTGTGGCCAGCCTTCCCATCATGGTCTCAACAGTGAAGCCCTCCAGCCACAGCAAGACAGCCGACTCTTTTTCAGGTTCTCTGATGCCGTGGCTCCTGGCAGGTGCTCCTCCTTGACAATCCCTCCTCCCATCTGCATTTATAGGAAGATGGAGTTCTTCTGTAATTGACTTGTCTCTTTGGACAGGCAAGTCAGGAAGATGGAGAGGGAGGAAGATCCTGAATGGAAGGCAAATGCCAGAAAATCAGTCCCTTCTAGCATATTGGATTGCATTCAATTGCTCTCTATTTAGTTACCTTTCCTAATCTTCTGAAATGCATACAATTGCTATCTGTGGACGTGTAATCGTATGTTTTCAGCTTTTCAGTTGGGATAGTTCCAAACACTCATTTTGTTTGGAGTCTGACACAGGATGAATACAGCTCAGATTTGCCTTAGGAAGGAGTCGGCATGATGCTACTGCCGGTCGTTCAGCCACAGGATTATTTATCCAGCAGGATTCAGCCAGCCCTCATCACTATTTATCTTCTCCCTTTCCTGCTAGCTCAAGTCACCAGATACTTTATTTTCCTTTATGAAAGCCTAAAATATCTGTGTGTTTTAAAAACGTGATTTCAGAAATGCTGCCAATTATTGCTCTTCTTACCCAGCAATGTTGCTTTATAGGTGTTTTCAGCTGTTCTCTATTTTATGTGGCAGTTTGTTGGGGAGTAATGAGGGGGTGGTGAAAAGCAGATGGGAAACATACCTTTGTCCTGGAGGAAAATAAAATATTTTCTTGATCTTTGACCTGTATTGCAGGGAAAAAAATAAATTTTCATGTTGTTAATTGATGTGAAAGATTGCTCAATGGATAGGCTGGTAAAACTGTGACCATGTGAAAAGCAGGTTCTCATAGTTCTTTACATTTGTAAGAGTACAGCTCAGTTTCTAAAGCACAGTATTTCATTGTTTTTTTCACATGAATCCTACTTTGTAGGCATGGGCTATTTCTCATATTTTCCACAGCTGATGTTCATAAAGGTTAAATAACTTAGTTTTTCACACAACAAATATTTATTGAAAGCATACTATGTGCCAGGCAACATTGTAAACAGTGAGAAAAAGCCCTGACCACATGCAGTTTATTTTCTAGTGGGGAACACATGCATAGATAAAATATATAGCATTTCAGATAGTGATGAATGGCATGGAGAAAATAAAATGGAAAATTGGGAAGGAGATTTGGGTATGTGTGTGTTTGGGGGTGGGTGGGCAGTATTGCAATTTTAAATATAGTGGTTAGGGAATACCTATGTGAGAAAGTGATATTTTGGTAAAGGAGATGAGGGAGGAAGCCACCGTGGCTATCTAGGAAAAAGGACATTCCGGGAAGAGCCAAGACAGGTGCAAAAAGTCAGAGGAGGAAACATGCTAGGGCAGAGTGAATGAACAAGAGAGAGAGCACGCGCTCAGAGATAAGGTTTGGAGAGGTCAGGGGGAAGAGCATGTGAAGACTTGTGGGCTGCATATGGGGCCATCTGGAAATGAATCAGAACTGGTCCCTGTTCTCCAGAAAAAAGAACTTCTATTTACACTGCTCTTTCATTTAGTCTCCATATAACTATGTCATCAACTCTTTCTCTCCTCAGGCCTTCTCCAATACTGTTCTGCCTCCTGGAACCATCTATTTCCCACTCTTTGTCTCCTTGTTAGGTTTCAGCTCAAATGTTCCTTCCTCAGAGAAGCCTTTCCCTGCCATCCTGTGTGTAGTAGATCTCCCCAGCTATTCTTTCCCAAAGAAAGCAGTCTGTTTTCTTCATTGAAAGTGTCCTAGTTGTGTGTGTGGTGTGTGTGTGTGTTATCTGCCTCCGCTTGTGGACAGTAAGCTCTAAGAGAGAGACCTTGTATGTTTTGGGGAATAGTGCCTGGCACTATTTGCAGTAGGAATTTGCAGTGGAATTTTTCTTTTCTTTTCTTTCTTTTTCTTTTGTCCACATAACATTGTTTTAGTTTCCTGGTTGCCAAAGCAAATACCATTCAATGCGTTGGCTTAAACAATGGGAATTTATTAGCTCATGGTTTTGAGGCTAGGAGAAAGTCCAAATCAAGGAATCATCAAGGTGATGCTTTCTTCCCAAAGACTGTGGCATTCTGGTGCTGGCTGCTGGCAATCCTTGGTCCTTAGCTTGTCACATGGCAAGGCACATTGTGGTGTCTCCTGGCCTCTCCCTTCTCTTCAGCTTCTCCAGGTTCCATTATCTTCAGCTTCTTGCTTCCTGTTGCTTTCTCTCTGTGTGTCTGAATTTTATTCTGTTTATAAAGGACTCCACTAATAGGATTAAGACCCTCCCTGATTAAGTTAAGTCACACCTTAACTGAAGTAACCTCGTCAAAAGGTCCTACTTACAATGGGTTCACACCCACAGGAAAAGATTAAGTGTAAGAATATATTTTTCTGGGGTACACAGCTCCAAACCACCACAAACATCTATTCCCCTCTTCTTATCTTCCTAATAGTGTCCCAATTCACTTTGAGTAATGATGTTTCTCCTATTGGGTGTGGTCTTGGTGGAATGGGAAATCCAGGTGTTTGCCTCCTACCATGGAAGCCAAAGGGGGCAGATTCTGCCCCAGACCCTATACCAGAGGGCAGGCTCCTTCCATCAGAGGACAAGAGGAAGCATTAAATACCAGCATCTGAGTCCTGACCTCCAGGTGGGAGACTGTTGCCATGGTTCTTGTTTCCTAAGCTTCTGTTGCTCCTTTGGTTCCACCATGGCTAAGCCTGAGATGTGAGAATGGTTTTCCAGCTTCTTATTATTTCCCTGAGCTTCTAAATTCTTCCAGTAAGTTTCCCTTTTGATTAAGTTAACCTGAGCCTGTTCCTGTTCTTTTCAACCCCCAAATCCCAGCATTTAAGCACTCAATCAATATTTGTCAAATGAATGAAAAACTATGGTTTTCACTTTACAAATGGAAAATCTGAAGTTCAAAGAGGTTTAGTAACTTGACTAAGGTAATACACCTTCGATATTTCACCGATTCTTTGATGCTCCATTTTCATTTTTCTAGATCTCGGAAATTAGGGTGCATTTTACAATTGATGGCATCTTACAGTCAATTGGCAGTATTTTTCTGTTTTTAAAGATACATAAAATATCTTACACCGGATATCAACTTAGAATCAATGAAATACAGTACTAGGTATTGGATTCAAACATATCTCAAAAGCCTATATGGCTTTGGCTTCCAAGAAGTGTCTTATCTAATTGGAGAAAGAACTAGGCAAAAAAAACAAACAAACAAAAAAAAAAACAAGAACAAAACAAAACAAAACAAAACCCCACCTCTCTCTAATAGATAGTAAGATTAAATAAATGCTGAATTGAAGCCCTAACCAAGGCTACAGAGGTACATGAACTCTGGAGATTGGGTAGGGGAGACTCTGAGGGGCATTTAAATTGATTCTGAAAGTATAAGTATGATTTTGATAAATGGAAAAGGGCAAAGGGGAGAGAGGTTGGGAGGACTAAATTCCAGACTATGGCAATCAGGTAGACTCATAAAAGCATGTCAGTAGTATGAGTCCAAGGTTTGGGGAGGTTGGATGCTCAGTATCACCCCTCTCCTTCTCCTTCTCTTTTTCTTCCTCTTCCTTTTCCTTCTTCTCTATGGTAAATTACTCTTCCAATTCTCCCTGTGTTCCTTGTCACAATTCTTTTCTGCTGTAACCTTTTTCTGGCAAGTCTCTCTCCCCCCAGCCCCCACTGACCTCCTGTCCTCTCCTCCTAGTTGATTCCGCTCTCGTGTGTGGTCAGCAGAAATCCCTCTGGGTACCATAAACAGTAAGAGAAAGGGTCTACTGGCTTGAGTAACAACAACATGCAAAGGCATGGAGGTGTGATGCATAATGTGTTTGGGGAATGGAGACTAGTTAGATATGATTGGAGTTGGTTAGATGGGATTTAGTCATTTATTCAACCATTTTTTACTGAGATACACCATGTGCCAGGGACTGCTTTGGATATTAGGGATATAGCGGTGAAATCAAAAGAAAGCATCTGCCTTTATGTGACTTACATGCTAACAAGAGGAAATAAAACATTTATAAACAGATAAATAAATAAGTAAAAATGGGTATGATTGCACACATATATATGAATAAATGTCAGAAGGTGATAATAGCAATGAAGAAAAATTTAAGAAGTGGTAGAGAAAAGAGAGTGATGGGGTAGGAGTTGCTATTTCAAATAGAATGGCCCGGGAATATCTTTGCTGATAAAGTAACATGTAACAGAGGCCTGAATGAAGCAAGGGAGAGATTCTTGTGAATCTTTAGGTGAAACTTGTTCCAGGGGTGAGGGCCCAGCAAATGCAGAGGTGCTGGAGGTGGGAGCATGCACAGCACGTTTCAGGAATGGTGTGTCTGCCGCCGAGTTGGTGAGGGGCCATGTGGTAGCAGATGCGTTTGGGGAGGTATCCTGAGCATCGAGGCCTTGTCAGCATTATATGGAGTTTGGATTTTATTTCAAGTGGATGGAAAGTCTTTGGAGACATCTGAGCAAAGGAGAGAGAATGAGAGATGGATAGGGCCTGACCAGTCAGCAGCTGGAATGCTGGCCTAAAAAGTTTGAACGCATTTCTCTAATGTCCCTGAAATTTTCATTTCTGAATAATTTAAACAGAGTAAGAAATGTTCTCTAATGAATAAATATGATTTTTATGGAACATAGAGAGGCCCCCCACCTAGAGCAGATATAATGAAGTGATAGTTTGTTTTGACAGAAACAGGCTGCAGAAGGTTATGCTCTCTCCACTCTGCCTTTGGTTGTCAAGGAGATACCTCTGGAAACCTCTTCTTTTGTATCTAAATGTCACCGTGTAACACTTAGATTTTCCATGTTCTCCTTTCATTATGTGATTGTAAAGTTCACTGTGTAATTTTGCTCAGGAGTTAACAATTTCACTACCGATGAGTCTCTTTGTTGCAAACTACCTTTCTGATATTCTAATGGTTATATTTCTACATCCTTCTGAGCCTGGTTTCTATACTGGGTAAGAAGGAGCTGCACCCCAAAAATAACCATGTGTGGTCTCTGGGAGGTCCTGAGGGTCAGAGCCTATAGGTTGGAAGAGGTGGTTTCATTCTGAAAAGCAGACATTATAGTGGTGAATTGATGGGGTCAGCTACAGCCAAGTGCTGCCTCATTTTTTAATATAGCACATTACTTCTGTTGCTGAGCAATCAGGGTGGTTATTTCTGTGCTCATTTCACAGACAGGGAAATTGAAACTCAGTGGTCAAGGGACTTAACTAGGTAGTTGGTGGAGTTGGAACTATCATCTAGTTTAGTGAACTGTCCACAGCACTGCACTTTTTCAAGGTATAAGCAAGTAGTGATAGATTAATAAGTCATGTACTCCTTCCTTCAACAAGCTTTTATTGAGTGCCTTCTTTGAACCAAGCACCGTTCAAGGCACTCGGAATCCTAGGTGAATAGGATGAGCTCCTCACTCCCTGCTCATTTCCCTCCCATGCCCAAGCAGACATTGCCCTTCAATGTCAATTCTTCCCTGCTCAATTGGATGTAGACAGAAAAGCCTTCATCCTTCAGACTTGGCCCTTTAGATGACAATCTGTTCTCCATCCCTGGTTTAGGCATGCATGGTTCAGAGTCTGAGAGCCTACTCCTAATCAGATCTCCCTTCTGAGAGGAAATTGAGGTTTTTCAATAAGCTCCAGACACAAAGACCTCTGGAGACCTATTTGGAGATTAAGAGAGCCACGAATGTTGCTGGCCAGGGATCAATCTCTTCCCAAAGTACTATTTTATAAACTGTTTAACAATTCTGGTGGATGGAATGTGTTTCTTCCAATTTATTTCGATCGTGTATCTCTATGTTGTAATGCACCATTAAAAATAAATGATGCACCCTATATCACTTCAGCACAAGAGAGGTAACAGCTTGGTTTCTTTGGACTTTTTACATCGTTTAGCCACAGTAGCAACAATTTCCTCTTGCTGTAGGGTACTTGAGAACTTCCATCTGATATCAATTTGCTCTTAACAAACATTTTTAACTGAGTAGAGAGTGGAGTTTCTATGTCAAAATATCTTTCTGAAAGCACTGTCAGTAGTCAACATATTTAAAGAGGAGTTATACTATCTGTACTATTGTCTGCACATCTTAATTATTCAAGTCTTCTAGGGCTCACTCAAATCAGACAAAAGAGGAAATTAATCATATAAATTATTATGTTTAGACAGATCAAATAAAAATATGTCAGCTACACATAGCCCACCTGCATTATCTGATTTTGTTCTCATCCTTTTCTTTTTAATCTGAAGCCTCTGGGTATATTTGTTATCAAGAGATGTTCATCTTCTTTTTCCTCTCTGCTGTGCTGTTTCTTGAGTGGTCCTTTTAGCAATTTAATATAGGGCTAATAGGTATCCATTGTTCTGGGTTTGGGGTATTTTTGAGTTTTGCTACTCCAACAAGTCTGCTGCTTGGAAGAACTGACCTTTGGAGAAGGGGAAGATTGATTTGCATGAGAGCCCAAAGCATTCTGGAAGAGAAGGAGGCGAAGATTCCAAACTCTGCACTCTGAGGTCTCATTAGGTCAAGCTGCAGAGGAGGGCTGGGGGGCTCCCAATAAACCCAGAGCAGGGAATTGTTCTGAGACCCCTAAAAGAACACTGACCCTATGGATAGGGAACGCCTAGACTTATGACCTGAGATCAAGACCTAAACATTTGTGTGATAGGGCTGGTTCTTGCACAATGCATTATTCATATTAGTGGCTCTTCTGGACCAGCTACCCTGGAGCAATGAAAAGAACTAAGGGAAGAATTCCTGAGAATGAGGATATCATCTCGTCATCAGATGTCCAAGTAAGGGCCAAGCTTTTAAAGATATCATCAGAGTCCAGGCAAGGGTGCAAGCTTTAGTAGGATCAGAGAGAACCAGCCTCCCACTGTGTCACCGGGTAGAAGCAATGGCAGCCCTGGACCAATCCATCCACTTCTCTTTCCACTTGGTATGGAGGGGCAGATCCGAACATTGTTGCAATGTCTAAGCCCCTGGGAGATCCTTGAACTATGTAGGGTTAGCGAGAAGATAACAACTTCTCACTAAGAGGGCATGAGAGTGTTTGACTATTCAGGTAAAAAATAAAGGTGATATGGCCATATTACTACACACTGGTTACATTGTGTATGTGTATATCTGAGTATACATTCAACTAGGATTTTACATCTCTTTGGGCACTGCATATCTGCATCACAGACTGACTATCCCCCAGAATTGGATCCCCTTAGTGATTAAAAGAAGGGCCACCATCCTTATCATGGAATAGTCACTACTGATTGGGAAGGTACAGGGAACTATGCTGAGCTGAGGCTAGAAAAACCCCTGGGCAAATACTGAATGGCTGGCAGGATATTTTGCGGAAAAGAACAGGGCAGCCTTATTGGAGTGGCAGAAGATGTGACTTTATCTTGCCTCTCCAAGGTGATATGTGGAAAGTGATTATTAAGGACTCAATCTCTGAATTTTCTAAACATCATGGAATCTTTCCTTGGAGGAAGGGCATACAGGATCTGATGTTGCAGAGTCCTGGGTTGTGAAAGGATTCCTGCTACCCTCAGTCTGGCTGCCATGTCTAACATGCTGGTCCACACAGGGTGAGGGGCTCTTCAGGTGGTAATAGAACCCATTAGGTACTAGAACATCCCCAGAGGGTGTTTTAAGGAATAAAATCATAGCCCTGGGAGGAAAAACATTTGAACTTTGGGGCGTGCTCCTGAAATAATGGTAAAAATAATAGGTCATTTTTGTGAGTGTTTTTAAACCTTTTACCATGTGCCAGTCCTTGTTCTAAAGGTTAAGGTTAGGATAAGTCATTAAATTAATGAAATGAAATTCATTGAATCCTCACACCAACCCTATGAAACAGGTCCTAGTATTACATGTTTGTCATTCCCTCCATCCAGCCTGACTTGGCCTCTTTGCAGTTGCCAGGTCTACTCCCTGTTCAAGGTCCCCATGTGCCCTCATGGTTCACTCCCTCACCTCCTGCAGGTCTTTTCTCCAATGTCTCCTACTCAGTGAGTCTTCCCTGACCACCCTTTTTAAACTTAGCATTCTCTGTCACCCTGCCCTGTTTGTTCTTGCTCTCCATAGCACTTAATACCCAAAACACACACATGTCACTTATGTGCCCTGTTTATTGTCTGTGTCCCTATCAGAGAATAAGCCCCACAAGGGATTTTTGTCTGTTTCTCACTACTGTATTCAGGGGTCATATTGGAAAACACTTAATAACTGGTACAATGCAGACAACCTCAGAGGCAGGCAGGAGCACTGGGGCAGGCTTCTGGAGGGCCCCTGCTCTGCCAGGCTTTACCTCTTGAGTTGCTAGACTGTAGGGGGTCCAGAGGGTCCTGGGCCATAATTTGGGGGAGATGTGAAGTTGGGGTTGGGGGCAGGGGTTTCTTAACAACCGGTGATGCTGGAACTGTGTGTACTGACCGAATCCCCAGTATCTAGAATTATGCTAGCACATGCAAGTACTCAATAAATATTGCTTGAATGAATGAATTCCCATTTTATAGATGAAGAGGCTGAATCACAGAGAAATCCAATAATGTGTGCAAAGTCAGTTATTAGGTGACAAAGCTAGGTATGAGTCCAATTCTTGCACCAGTCTGAAGCCAGAGCCTGGGCTCTGAACCATTAGGCTCTACTGTTACACGCTGGTTGATAGGAAAAGAGAGAGAGAGAGGGGAGGCTGTCGTTCCTGTATCTGACAAATCATCTTTGTAACTGGAGGTCCTTAAATTCCTCCTGGGACAAAGTGGGATGTCCATAAATGAAATGAAATACCTTTCTAAAAAATTGGAAATAAAAATGATGGGGTCAATTTTTGATTTACCTCTTCCTCCCATGACTGTGAGTGGCTACCAGGAGAATTCAGCTATAAAACACAGAAATAAGCAACATTATAAAATAACGTGTAGATAAACACAATGCATATTTGACACCACATTTGGTAGGCAAAATAATGTACCCCCCAAAGATGTCCATGTCTTAATCACCTTAACCTGTGAATATGTTACCTTACCTGACAAAAGGGACTTTGCCGGTATGATTAAGTTAAGGATCTTGAGATGGGAAGAGTGTCATGAATTCTCCTGGTGGGCCCAACGTAATCTCAAGGGTCCTTAAAAGCAGATAACCTTTTCCAGTTCTGGTCAGAGTGAGACCCAATGATGGAAGAAGTGTTAGAGAGACATTGTTGTGAATTCCTGGCTTTTAAGATGGAGGTGGGGAGCCAAGAGCCAAGGAATGTGGGCAGCTTCTAGAAGGAGGAAGCGCAAGGAAACAGATTCTCCCCTAGAGCCACCAGAAAGGAAAGCAGCCCTGCCAATGCCTTGATTTTAGCCCAGGTAGACCCATGGAGGACTTCTGACCTACAAAAACTAGAGAGCTGCCAAGTTTATGTTTGTTATGGTAGCAATATAAAACTAAATAGGTAAAAAAAAAAAAAAAAAAAAAAACAACCCACCTATATAGGTATCCATCAACTCTATAGGTAAAATTCAGTCAAGTCATCAAAGAGTTAAGACTGAAACAACCCAGCTGCTGTTTCTAATTGAATCAGTTCAAACTGTTCATAACCCTAATTACTTTAAAATGTTAATTGATATATTCATTGATATCAACTAGTTCTTTTAAAAGAATACATGATTTACATGATTATTCTGTACATGAAAAATCAAATTAAAAAGGAACTTCTGCTACATCAATTTATGAATTCATATTTCTTTATTAAGTCAAGCAGCTTGTCATTTACATAAAGCAGACTTCCTATTAGCGAGAGAAGACCATTGCCAAGATTTTGAACTCCCAGAGCTCCCCGCTTGTGACTCCCTCTGCAAATTTAATCAGCCTCCAACCCTGTTATTTCTCCCACCACAGGGATCCTTGCATCAGTTCCTTCCTTTATCTGCCACTGGTTCAGGCTTCATCAATTCACGCCTGAACAGATGAAATAAACATCTAACTGGTCAGTTGGTCTCTCACCTTTTCTCTGATCTGTTCTGCACATGCTCTCCATACGCATCTCTCAGAAAGACCTTCTCCATCATGCCACCCTCCTGTGAGGAAACTCTTAAACCCCTTGTCATTGGGTAGGGTAGAAGTTCTCAGCCACTGTTTAGTTGTGAGGGAGTTGCAAGTGTTTTGTATGTATCTGGTAATATTGCTCTGAGGTCTGTAGATGATTTTCTTTTTATTTATTTGGGGGAGGGGACAGATTTATTTAATTATATTCATTTCACAAATACTTACTAAGCATATGTTAGTGCCTGGCATGGATCTAGGTACTGGGGACACGAGGGTGAATGAGGGACACAAGATCCCATTCCAGTGTGAAGAGGCAGATCATGGTCAACTAAACAACCAAAAAATCTCAGATTACTTAAACAGGGTGACATAATAGAGTGACCGGGCAGCTCCTTTTGAGTGAATGGTCAGAGAAAACTTATAGGAGAAGGTTGCATTTGAGCGGGTGCTGGTGACGATCTGGGAAGAAGAGCATTCCAGGAAGAGAGAAGAGCAAGTGCAAAGGGTCTCAGGGGCAAGACCTTCGAGTATTCATGGAGCAGAGAAAAGGAGAATGTGGCTGGAGAGCAGCCAGTAAGGTGGCAAGGACAACAGCAGTTGGATCTTAGAAGTCTTAGAAACAGTGTAAGAGTTTTGATTTTCTTGTTAAGGTGAGAGAAAGCTACTAATGGTTTAAGGCAGGAAATTGACATATACTAATGTCTATTTTTAAAAGCTCACTTTGGCTTTTGTGAGGTGAGTGGCTTACAGTGGGGGCCAGTGAAGAAGCCATTGCTGTGATCCAGGCCAGGGATTGCTGTGGCTTAGACTACAGTAGTGATAGTGGAGGCAACAAGAAGTATACACACAAATCCAGGGCATATTTTGGATTTAGGATTGATAAAACTTGCTGATGGATTGGACATACAGGATTAGGCAAAGAGATTGACTTCTGTGTTTTGGCTTGACCCACTGGGTGGTTGGTGGTACTATTTATTATGATGAGAGGATGCAAAATTATCATTATGAACATCTAGTACTGTAATGTACTTTCTTGGTATATGAGGCATCCAGGGCAATTTGCTCTCGTACAAAATGGTACAAGACTGATATGCTTTACTAAGACTTGTTTCTATTTTTTTAAAACAATTTTATAGTGTGCCCCCTTTTATATGGTTTTTGCTTCATACGTATATTTTAAAGATATTAAGAGGAAAGTATTCTTTTCTGTTTACCTACATGTTTAGCACATCCAATAATCTTCATTGGTTTCCCACCTCTAGAAGTTTCCCTCAAAACTCTCATGGTCCAGGAAACCAAATAAAAATGTTCGTTAAAATTTTATGTAAAATAAGAGTAAACAAGATCAGAATGAAGGGCTAAAAGGTTTTCTATGAGTAAAAGATATACGTTTTGTTTTGCAGGCTTTTTGACCATGATTCAGATTACTCAGAAGCCTTTTTTTTTCTTACTGAGTAAAAGAGACTACTGAATAATGATCTCTGGATAGATAAGGAGCTACTGAACTTCAGTTTTCTATATTTTTATGAGTTGTCTGTCTTCATTTTCCATGTTCTCCTTTATCAACAGCTGAGCCAACTTGATCTGGTTTAGCCCAAGCCCATCATGTCATACTTGCTGCTATTAAAAATCTGATTATTTGTACCAGTTTTAGTTACTGCATTTCTACCCTGTTCCTGTGACCTGCCCCCTACATATATCTTGCTTCTATTTCTATATCTACCTTATCTCTCTGGGTACCTCTCTTGATAAACTGGTCTATATGGAACTGTGACTATAGTTTATCCTTTTCAGTCCTCAGTCACGTTAGGGCTGGAATTCTATTCCTGAACCAAAGCCTGAAAACAGGGACTTTACTAGTATTACTAGTACCACTAGTACTAGTTACTACTAGTAATAAGACTACTAGCTAACATTTACTGAGCATTTAATATGTGACAAGCATTTGTGATAAACATACTACACACATGATCACACTTAATTCTGCCAACTATCCAATAGAATAGACATTATTTTGCCACGTTTTAAAATGATGCATCTAGGGAAGCGGCTATGGCTCAATCAGTAGGGCTCCCGTTTACCATATGGGAGGCCCCGGGTTCGGTTCCCGGGGCCTCCTGGTGAGGGCAAGCCCGCCCGCACGGCGTGGTTAGCTGACCCAGAGAGCACAAGCAGCAAGGGGGGGATAAATGAATAAATAAATAAAATCTTAAAAAAAAAAAAAAATGATGCATCTAAGGCACAGAGAGGATAGGTAATTTTCCCCACATCACACAGTTGGTTAGTTGGTGATGGAGCCAGGATTAGAACCAAGGATAACTGAAAAGCCTCTGCTCTTCATCATTATCCTATCGACTGATATACAAACTTGCTCCATCTGAGGTTAATTTCTGCTATAAACTTTCCCTTTCTATGCCCCCTTTCCCCTTAGTTGACATCCCTCCATGATGGACCTCAGATCCATGCCCTTTCACTGTCTCATGTCCCCGCAGTTCACTTTTCTATGCCAGATCATTTCATTAGAACTGCTAGATAGCCAGAAACCTATTTGGGATGGGAGATGGGCGGGGATGGTGGTGGTGGTAGGAAATTGTATTCTTATTTAGCTGCGAACTTTATAAATAGTAAGCAAGAATCTAATAATTGCTGAGTGCACTGGGTAACCAGCCCTATAAAGTAGGTGTCATTGTTCCTATTTTAGAAATGATAAGATAATGGTGCAGAGCTTGTCACTTGCTCAAGATTACATAGGTATTTACCATGGGTCCTGGATTTCAACCCATGAGTGACTGATTGCAGTCTATCCTCTTAGTTAATTTCTGGGAAATATCTCCAAAATGGCTCTAGCTTTGGGGCTAACATGTTTCCTGTTTTACGTGCAGCATTATATTTCTATTTTATTTCCCAGTAAATAAATGTCCCCATATGAGTTTTTATGGTAATGGAATTTTTAAATGCATCTTCCATCCTCTTGCCCACTCTCTTAAACTAGTAAAATTCATCAATTGTTTTTGTTCACCATTTAGAACACAGTTCATCTTTTTCTTATTTTGGATTTGCACTTCTGAATGCTTGCTTTGTATGATTCTTGCATTGAAACATTTTTTAAAATTGGAATATATTACTGTCTTTGGAGAAGGGGACTTTTTCTTAATAAAATTGAGTAATATAATTTCTGTGATGACAATTGCTTGATTATTCTGAAATAAACACGGTATATCATGTGTAATGTCCCATTGACTAATGTAACCACATGAATGCTCAAAACCAAGAGAAAAAGTTGGAAAGGCCGGTTTAATGGAAAACATGAAAGGGTTTTGGAAATTGAAAAAACGAAAACACTTTGACCTCATTCTGAGCTGGTCTGTGCCTGAAAGAGCTACCTTCAGAGGTGAAGGGTAGCTTTAGAATCTGAATATAATTCCACAAACATTTATCCGACTCCTGCTATGTAGCAGCCTGTGTTAGGTGCTAGGCATGCAGAACTTCATAATACACAATCCTTGTCCCCAGTGAACTCAGAGACAAAGAGGGGAGACAGATGTGGGAATAAATAGACAGCAATATAGTGAGACAATACAACAGAGTGATCTGCAGTTCAAACTGATCCCTGATGCTACCCTACCTTTTATGGATATTGTGGAACAAGTTGCTACAATGGTGCCTCCTTGGAACACAGGTTCAAGGCACAACAGAAACTTTCAGCAAATGATCCCTTTATTACTTGCACAGAATAAAATGTCCAGAAAGGGCCAATAACCTCTTTGCCACTTACTCAGCACAAAGAGTTCAAAAGAGCATGGGGAAGAAGTCCCATCACCACTGTTCTCCCAGGGTGGCCGAAAACTGCTTTGGGTTGAGATCGGTAATGTTAGATGGCAGCTCTGTATGCCCGCTTTGTGCTAGAGAAGAGAGACAAATCCATACTGTTTCATCCCCCTCTGGGGGAAGGTACCCTGCCACTGAGAATTCCTGTTCTGATAAACATCTGGGGCTGGGCCTTTTCATTAGATTTAACATCCCTCTAGGTTGTGGACTGGCACACAATAGAAAAGGAGGTGTGGGTAGTGGAAGGCCAGAGGTTGGTTGCTCAGTGTGTGTTTGTTACTTCCCAAGAGAAGGAGGCAGGGGTAGGTGATGTCTGGGCCATGGCTGCTTAACATGTCTGTGATTTCCCTATCAGATATGTTTTCCAACATCCTTTGTCTTTGATTAGTTTTTCTGAATTGGGGAAATCAAAAACTTTTTGTTGTGCAGTTAAACCTTGATGAACTAGAAAGGACAATTTTTATTAATTGATATTTTGGATTGGCAAGAAATAGAATTTTCCGTCTTGTTACAGTCTATTCAATTTAAGTTTTAAAAATGTAATGCACTTAAGTTGAGTCACTTCTGCAGTGGTTCCCAATTTTTATTCTGCATCAGATGCTCCTCAGGGGCTTGTTATAAATGCTGACACCTGGGACCCCAGCCTTACCTGTAAGATTCACATTCAATAGGCCAAGAATAGGGCCCAAGGATCTGCATTTTAAATGGCTGCCCAGTCATTCTGATGCTGCTGGTCAGGGAGAATTAACCCCACCATGTCCTTGCTGCCAGTATGCCGGTTCTGGACCAGGTTGCTGTGCCTGTGTTCCTGTTCCTCCATTTCACTGGAGGGCAGGCTTGGCTTCTGAGACTCTTTGTCAAGTGGCATCCAGCTGGCTTTGGCCAATGGGAGACACTAATGGGAGATTGGACAGCAGGAGGAAGAGAGAAGTCTCTCTCTCTGCCTTGTGTGGAGGTCTGGGAGTAACTCTCCATGGCTCTAGTGTCTGCTGTGATGAGTCAAGCCTCTACCAGGTATTCCTGGCTTCTGAGGCCCAGTAGCCCCACCCCACCTCTCTGTGCTTCAAGCATAGGGGCAGCCTCCTGTTATTGTTCACTTTGGAGATGCCTCAGTCTGGCCAATGTTGTCAAGGCTCTGCTTCTGTCTCTGAGAATCCCCTCACCGTTTCCTTACAAGCCAGCCTGCATCTTTGTGGGAAGGCTACCACCACGTGGGTAGAACTCACTTTGCTTGTGTGCATGGTAGTCAAAAGTGCCTGAAAGTTCATGTTCCTTCTCAGGATAGCCCTTAACTAATCACTGACTAGTATAAATACCCCAGCTCCCTCACCCCTTGGTCAGGATAATTCTGAAGTTGTATTTTTCATTATTTTCCAGAGTGTCCAAGTGGGATTAAGCTCCAGCTGCCCACTTTGGTACCTGGCTTAATGAAATGTCCTTCACTGGTTGCCTTCTCTTCTTGTAGCACTCCCCGCCTCATCTATCTATATTCCTTGCACTTCCCAATAAACTGCTTGCACTTAAATCTTAGTCTCAGAGCCTGCTTCTGGGGGAATACAAACTAAGATACTGAGAGGCTGAGAGCCTCTTCCATCACACATATATCCATCCCCTTTGAAGCCCTAGGAAGGATTTTTCTGTTCCTGGTTGGAAGCAGCTAGGTACTAGGTACTAGATACTAAGTACTAGATACTAGATACTGTGACTACTCTGATGAGCAAGCATGACTTTTTATCTCTAAGGGGCTCACAGGCTGAAAAGGAAGACAGATGAGAACAGAGAACTGCATCATGTGAAGAATTCTGCAGTCAACAAAGGTGCAGAGCTCAGAAGAGAGAAATTATTTGGAGGTTCGTGCTGGAAGCTGGGTGAGAGCAGGGAAGTCCTCAGAATGGAGTTGACAGGCTGGATTTTGAAAGCCGAGTTTTCCAAGTGGCTGAAGAAAGGGTTAAATGGTATTACAGATAGAGGAATGGCATTTTCAAAGCTGCAGAGACGTAAAACACTCTTTAATGGTTAGAAACTCATAAGTAGTGTTTCTAGAGCATAAAGTGGCAGTCAGGGAAAGGCAGGAGATGCAGTCAGAATGTAGTCAGGGTCAGGATGTGAATGCCTTTGTATTTCATGCTCAATACAATTAACCTGACTGAATTTGCCTTTGATGAGTGTGGATCTTGCAATGCCTATAGAATTCAGATTTTGAGGGATAATATATGCAGATAATATAAATAGATTCATTCAGTGCATTCATTTATTGAGTGCCTACTCTGTGCCAAGCACTGGTCTAGGCATTAAAGATTCAATGACAAATAAGATAGGTGGAGTCTTGGCCTTGTGGCCTATAAAACATGGGCACAGAGGCAACATGGTCTAATCTTCCTACAGATATTTTTGGGGACACTCAGACCCTTGAGATAGTCTGTCAAAAAAGGGTTCCCTGGTAAAATAATTAAGAAATGCTGCATGTTTTTTCCTCCTGTTAAAGAGTCAAAGAAATAAAATTTGTTAATTAAAAGCTCTGAGAAATCCTAAGTAATCTGATCCCTAATTTATTTTTCCATGCTGGCTATCCATTGTTTTTGCCTGTTCAGTGTATGTTCTCCTTTCTGGGAACAACATCCTAATTTTATTCTGGAGACATTCCTCTCTATTGGATACAATGCTAGAAGGCCATTAATCAAAGTGCTTTGCCTTGTCCTTGCAAAGATATGGGCACACGGCCCAAGATAGGCCAATCAGATGTTTTCTCCCTGGAATTCATATCTGGAGTGGAGATGCAATGATTAAATATAGTTAAAATTCCTTTATCCCAGTAATGGTGCCTGCTTCCTGGATCTTTTGAGTTGGTCTGATTTTTGTCCTTTTTGGAAGTAGTGTACTGCACAGCACTGTATAAGGTCACCATACTAAAGAAGGGAAGGCATTCACATTGTGGACTTATATGAACTTCCATGAGAACGGCCAAGATCATGGCAACTCTGGGACGTCTGAGAATGTGCTGAAGCGGCAGAGAAGAGCTCCCTCTGCGGTAGACCTGCACTGGCATTCAGGAACATGTATTCTCTTTGGAGACCTGCATGTACACTCAGTAATGCTTGCACATGCGTGACCAGATCCTGACTCTACAGAACGCTGGATATTCTGATGTTGTTTCTCTCATCCTTCCACTGCTCTCTATAGAATAGAGTATCCCTTTAATTGGGGAATGATAAGGGGGTTTGGAGAGGAAGGTACTGTCAGTAAAATTAGCAAACTTATTAGAGAACAAGCAGGAATCACCCACAGGCCTACTGCCAATGGTGTGAATGCTCCAGTATCAGGATGTGGATACACAGCCAGGAGTGTGGGCTCTTTTGTGCGTACAACTACAGCTTTGCCAGCCCAGGGCCCTTGCACTCTTCCTTGGGAAGGGCCTGGCAAACCAAGTGTATATGTCTAAGCAAGAGGCTTTGACTTGGCTTTATTCCGAGTGCAACATAAACATTCAGGCTACTGATTTTAAAAGTAAATTTGATTTTATGCAAGCAAAGCCAGCACTCTCCTGCCCCTCCTTCTATCCTCTCACTTCTTTCTTCCCCTATCTGTTCCTTTCTTTTTCAGGTGAGGTAGCCAGCTGCCTGTTTTCTACTTTCCCTGGGTGGCCTGAGTATGGTGTTTAGATAATATCCTAACTTAACAATTTTTTACTTTATTTGAGGAAGGAACATCTTTTTAAATTTTCACCATGGGAGCCCCATCTCTGAGCTTCCCCAAATCATTCCAAAATGTTAGTCAGAGTCAGGTTAATTGGGCTTTACCTGAAGAATCTTGTGTAACATGTTTCCTGTCATAACTCTTCATGTTCCACTTGTTCCTCAAAACTTTCAGAATCCCTAATCCATGGAAATAGCACAAGACTGTGGGGAGTGAGACCTGATTTTATGGATGGAAAATATTAAGCCTGTAAAAGTGCATTGGAGGCAGGACTTCTAGCAATGACTGAGTGAAGAAAATTTTAGAAAATTTTCTAAAATGACCATTTCAGGACTCTGGAAATGGATAAAAACAAACAATAAATTGAGAAACATTTCTTCATGGTACACTGCTGAACTTTGGGTAAGAACAATGGGAATCAGTGGAATTCTTTCCCGTGGCTGATATACACTCCTGCCCCAGATCTGTTCGCACAATAGAGCTACCAGGTCAGACTGCCTATGAAAACTGCTGGAGAGGGATGACTTCATTTGGAGAGGAAGGTACTGTCAGTAAAATTAGCAAACTTATTAGAGAACAAGCAGGAATCACCCACAGGCCTCCTAGCCTGAAGTTATGCCCAGAAATTTAACAGGGAGATGTTGGAAGTTATATAAGCTCTCTACACATTCCTGGCTGATTGGGCAGATATACATATATGCAAGGAAGTTCCTAGATAGGGCCTAAGGGAAAGTTAAAAGCTGGGCATATTTGAAATCTACATGAACTTTGTATGTACTCCCAAACCCACACTCATGTTTATTAGTAGAGATTAGAAGTCTCACTAACTGAAAGTGTTTGAAGCATAACCTCTGACCAATCATTAACTATCAAGCTATGCAGATGCAGGGGTCAACCCCTTGAAAACCAGGCTGAAAAGTAAAAATAAGAATTAAAAAAATACTTTGCAGAGATGTCAAAGGCTGCACACCACAGAGGAGACAGATTTTGCCAATTAAGTACAGGCAAGTTACAAACAGCAAGAACAACAACAAATAAAATAACTACCAAGACAAACACACCTAGATGCACCTTAATGAATGTCTTGAAATGCAGCAACAACCTTTCAGGAGAAATACATCAGAATCCAGAGTTGCTATATTATATTATAAAAAATGCCCAATTCAAAAATTAACACTAAACACACAGACACAGGAAAATGTGACACTCAGGGAAATACACAGTCAGTGGAAACTGTCACTAAGTGGATTCATATGTTGGATTTAGCAGACAAAGATTTCAAAGCAGCTATTATAAACATGTTCAAAGAAATTAAAGGAAATCACAGTTAAAGAATTAAAGGAAAATTTGACAAAAATGATTAAACAAATAGAAAATATCAAAGAAATAGAAAATATAATAAAGAACTAATGGAAATCTACAGTTGATAAACAAAATAGTGGACATAAATTCACTAGATGGTCTCAAAAGCAGATTTGATATGGCAGAAGAAAGAATCTGTGAACTTGAAACTAGAGAGAAATGATCTAATCAGAAGAACACAAGAAAAAAGATTGGAGAGAAATGTCCCTCAGAAATTTGTGGGACAACAGTAAGTGTAATAATACTTAAAGTAATGGAAATCCCACAAGAAGAGGAGAGAGAGAAAGAAGGCAGAAAAAAAAATTGAAGAAATAATGTCTGACAAGTTTCCAAATTTGAAGAAAAACATTAATCTCTAAAACCAAGATGGTCAACAAACCCCAACTAGGATAAATACCAAGAAAAATATACCTAGATGCATAATGAAAATCTTGAAAGGCAAAGACCAAAAGAAAATCTTGAAAGCAGTAAGAAAAAACGACAACATGCACAGGGGAACAACTATATATGTAATTAACACCTGGCATCTTCAGACATAATGGTGCCAGAAGGCAATGGAATGACATATTCAAAGAGCCAAAGGACAAAAAAAAAAAAGGTCAACCAAGAATTCTATATCCAGCAAAACTGTTCTTCAGAAATGAAGACAGAATAAAGACATTCCCAACTAAACAAAGAATGAAAGAATTTAATGCTACCTGGCCTACCTTATAAGAAATCCTCTAGCAAGTCATTCAGGCTAAGAGGAAATGATGCCAGACAGCAATAGTAACTTGAGTAAACAGGAAGAAATGAAGAACATTGGAAATGGTAAATATAAAAGATGTAGATATATGTGTATGTGTGTACTCATGTATGTATATAAATATTTCTTCTCTTAATCTGTTTAAAAGGTATAAGATTGTATAATGCAATGGTTATAATACTGTATTCCCAAGTTTATAATATATAGAGATTCAATATTGATAGCAATAATAGCACAAAGAGGAGGAAATGGAGTTAGAGTGGAGCAAATTTGCTATATCTTACCAGAATTAAATCAGTATTACCTGAATTAGATTGTCCTAAGATGTATATTGTAATCCCTAGAGCAACCTCTAAGAAAATAACTTAAAAATATAGCTAAAAAGTAAATTGACTTGCACAAGATCATACAGCCAGTTATTAGCAGTGTGGTACTTTGCTTATCTGTCTCAGTTTCTCCACATGTCAACTCAGGACGTAAATATTAGCTATATACTCTCACTGTCAGAATCTGACTCCCAGCATAGATCTGCCTTAGCTCCTTGGAGCAAGCACCCAACATGTTGCAGTGTTGTAGGCTGCTTAGCCTCTAGCCAGAGTTAGAAAATCTGACCTGGCTGGGCAGTGTACTCTGAGTTGCTAACTCCTCCATCCCACCCCCACAGGAATGGAAATGCACTGGGCTGCCCCTCTCTGAGGCTGAAGGGCTTAGCAGTGTTACCAGGAAATTCAGATTGCTTTGGAGGCTCCTTAAGCACCTAAGGATGTTTGATCCTCTCTAAGGCCAGTGGAACCTAGGGGAGGCCTTGTGCACTTCAGTCAGCCAACTATAGCCTCCTGCATTTCCTGTTTTTCCTGTTATGTAGGAGATGACTTTTACTACTCCACCTCATACATATGCACACTGTCCCCTCTCCCAACAGTCTCCATCCTCTACCTCCAAAGCTCACTCTTGATGTTCCAACATATCAAACCCTCTTTCTCCACACCTTGGGTCTCTCCACCAGTAGAACGCTATTTGGGATTCATGACATTTTGTTTGGACTGAGTCTCTGATGCTGGAGAGCATAGTTTCTGGCCTAGTCCCTCTTCTCATTCATTATTCTCTGAAGTTCAGACCAGTGTTTATAAGACTTTACCAAGTACAGTAATCACCTGGGGCACCTGTTAAAATGCAGATTCTGGTTCAGGAGGTCTAGGGAGGAGCCTGAATTTCTGTATATCTAACAGAGTCCCAGGAGATGGGGATGCTGCTATTTGGTGGACTAGACTAGAACACAGCTTTCTTGTAGCCTTCTCCTAGGAGCATATATTGATGCTCACAGCTTTATTTGGAGGGTCACAAAAGATAATAAATAGAAAATAGAATTTTAGACTATTAAAAAATGTATCCCTCACTGAGGGATATTCAATAGAGCAAAACATTTAATCAGGATTCTGGATATCAAAATGTGATTTAAAAGTTTTTAATATTAATTTTTTTGCGTGTTTCTGTATGGGTTTTCATGTAATCCTTGCCTCCTCCTGTCTCTCTTTCAACAGAGTTAAATATTATACTGATTCATCTTGAAGTCCTTCCAAAGGGATGTATTGTTTGAGATAACAAAAATTACTAATTATATTTATCCATGCAACTGTCTGTGAAACCATCTGTTGAGCTATCAATTCCACCATGCATCCATTCATCCAACAGTTTTGAAAGTCCATTCTGTAACACAACCTCTGCTGGGAATACAGGTATTAATGAGGCACAGTCCTTGCCCTGAGGAATTTCATCTATGATGGGAATGATATAATTCTTGGGATATATTCTCAAGGACAGTATTGAAGTGAATTGCTAAATGTTGTCAAAGTGCTAGATAAGGACTTCGCTGTTCTTGAGTAATCCATGATAAGATCATTCAGCAATATAAACAATACCTTCAACAATAGAAACAAAATAAAATTTTATTTCTGGATAATCGAATTTCTGACTTTCTCCTGCTTATTTTCACAAAGAATCAGTTGGATTTTAAAAAAACTTTCTGGAATCTGTCTCTTCACTTTGAGAAATGTCTGTTCTTTTCTTTATGCAGGGAAAATTAAGGAGAATCAGCAGTGGTGTTTTTAAGAGGGTAGCTATTACCAGGATGGAGGCTAGTGTTTGTTGATTTCTTTAAGTCAGGAAGCTTTTCAGAGATTGAAAAAACTCTGAGGTGCTTCCAATTTGGGGTACAGAATAGAATCACAGAACTCTAGAAGGAAATTTAAAGTCCATGTCACCCACTCCCTCCCAGAGAGGTGAAGTCAAGCAGCCTATTAGAAATACAGTCAGTCTTCCCTTCCAGAAAATCACTATATTCTGGCAGTGTCCCTACTAATATTCCCATTAAGGCCATCTAATATTAAAATAAATTCATACATATTTGATAATGATGATCAATAGTCAAGTATGTCTTGCCTTATAATATCCCCACCTACAAGCCAGCTTTCCATAATTGTTATCTTTCCTTTCTCATGAGCACACACTCTCACCAAGTACAAGTTAGTTCAACTCTGAAGGTATTCACTCTGTAAGTGACCTCAGAGAGATAGACAAGAATGTAGTTATACATCTAAGCACTCACAACGGGGCCGAAAAAGAGACTGTATCCCTCACTGAGGGATATTCAATAGATCATGCCCCTCTGCTCTGTCTGATCAGCCCCTTCCCGTGTATCCACCCCTTTTCCCATGGCAGGCCCATCTCTCTCTATTTCTTCCCTTTTTCCCCGCTTGGGGAGAAGAGTTGTAAGTTTGATCGGTCAGAGTCCAAGATGGTTGATTGGGCCTTGCTGACAACGTGGGCAAGGTTATTGTACTTTAAAATGCCTAAGTCCCTTCTCTTTGTCTCCTGCTCACAGCTTGATGAATAAGTGGTTTCTAGATAATTCTGTTGGCTTATTTTCTCCCTCTTCATCTTGCTTCCTGCCCATGTCCAGCCTGAGCAGTAAGATGTAAAGATGGAGACTTGGGGCAGGAGGCCCTAGGCCCCAAAATAATCTCTACCAAGATGTTGCATTCAGGTTTTAGGCTTACTAATAAAGTGGTACTTTGATTTTTTATTTATTATTCCTTTTGTGTATAACTCCTTTAGGAACTCCAATGGAAGGGGAGATAGGCAGAGCAGAATTTGGGCATTCCTTGGTCCCTGCCATAAAATTAATATACCTCCCTAACTCCTTGCTGTGTCTGCAGATAGAAAGTAGAGTAGTGTATCAGAGTTCAGTGCAGGAAAGAGAAGCATTTTAGGTATTTTATGCAAGGAGGGTTTTAATGCAGTAAATTAGGCACTAGTAAAAAATCACTGGCAGGGCATGAGATGCATAAACCTCATTGACCTCCAGGAATGATTGCAAGAATAACAAAATGCGTCCAATACCTACAGGAGTTACCTCCTCTAGGCCACCCCTGGAAACTCTGGATAGAGGAACTCACCACCATATAGTCAAGGACCCTGTGTTGCACGACATGAATGGCAGTTTCAAGGATCAAGATGCCAGAATCAGAAGGCCAGTACTCCCACTGCCTCCACTGCAACTGCCTTTCTACACACAGAAAGCTGGGAAATGGACACTGGAAGCTGGCTGTAGAAAAACCTTCTGTCTTGGAGATAATCTTTGCCGAAAGAAAAATAATCAAAAAAGGGCTGGGTAACGTCCTCTGCCTCATCTCTGCCTTCTATATCTTACACAAGTGCGTCTAATTGGTGGGACATAATTTGTATCCATACCCTAGAAGTCCAGGAAGGACTTTTAAGCTTTCCAGCTTCAGCCATAAGGGAAGGCACGCCAGAGGGAGGGAGGAAAGGAGGCTCAGGTGGGAGTTGATCCATCAATCCATAATAGGGAGCAAATGAAGGGGAGTGTGGGCATGTTATTTTATACTCAAAAGCATGTGATTTAATTGTTACATGCTTGAGGAAAATCTAAAAAATACTGAAAAGTATAAATAAATAAATAAATAAATAAATAAATAAACATCAGATATTGCTTGCAAGTAAAAGAAACCCTCTAAAATAATTGAAGTGCAAAAGAACACTCATGGGAAGGGCACTGGAGTTATCTCCTGGCATAAAGAGACAGCTTTGAAGGTTTAAAAAGAGACAAGGACAGCTACCTTGGTTCTTTATGGTTTCCCAATTCCTGTTTTAGGTTCCCACAAGGCTCTGCCATTCAATTTCTCATTTTCCCAATACTGGGTGCTGGTACCTTTTTTCAAGATCAAGAGAATTTAAATAATGACTGCTTAGATCCTCCCATCCCTCACTTTTGTAATTTTCATCAATTACATAATGATTAGATATTTAACAATTTTGAGCATCAAGAGAGTCATATAGCTTGCAACTTCAAAAATCATGCTTAAGTAAATGTTAAGATCAACCAAAGAAAACTAATATAAGAGAAACTTGATTTGAGTGAGAAAGACGGTGATCATTTGAATATAAGAGCTGGAGAGACAGGACCAGAGAGATAAGTTTCAGAGCAATTGGCACTGATACGGTTTCTAGAGTTCATTGGGATTTCAAGGGGCATTAGGTCACATTCCTCTCCCCTCTGAGGTAAGAAACAATAGAGAAATAAATAAAGATGTCAATAAGTGGAGTTCAATATATCAGCTTCATTACTAACAGGGCTGGCCTGGTGAATGTGGCTTAGATCTTGTTGCCACAGTTGGGTTTCCTAATACCTCCCTTCTGATTTCAAATTACCAATTTTATTACAAAGGTCTACTGTGAAGCACATGGAAGAAGCAGAATTTGTGTCTTCTACGATAGGCTGGTACAAAATGTAGACAGGCAACAGAGGAACCATGGACATTAGGGTCTTAACCTCTCCCTACAATGAAATGTGTAAAAATGGGTGTCGGGTTTTTGTCACCCTTCAATTGGATAGATCATTCCTCCTCCCACGGGAGGAAAGAGAGTCCAACCAGAGGGGTTTTTCAAATACCACCCCTTCTCGGGAGTGGAAGTTCTTTATCCAGAAATGTGAGGATGGGGGAATAAAGTTTCCTCTGCCAGAGCTGAGGTAATGGATGTGAGAATTCTGGAAGAAAATGCAGGCAAAGAATAGAAAAGGACCAAAATAAGGAGACTGGAGGATTTTCCAAAATCACATGACTACAAAGAAAGTTGAAGCAGCAAAAGAGACAGAATGAGAATGGTCAGAGAAGTAGGTGGAAAAATGGGAAAAAACTGATGCTCAAAAAACCAAGGGAGGGAGCAGGTGTAGCTCAGTGGTATGAGCCCTGCTTCCCATGTACAAGATCCTGGGTCCAATCCCTAGTACCTCCTGAAAAAATAAAAATAAAAAGACAAGGGAAGGGAGAATTTGGGGAAATAGATAGTGGCTGAGTAGGATGAGGCAAGATTGTTGACCTTAGCTAGAACACCTTCAGGAGAACAAAGTTATTTTTAAATAACTTTAAGGATGATGTTTGACATATGATAAAACACACATTAAAAGCAGAGGTTTTAGTCTTGGGTAGGAAGAGAGGCAACTCTCTCTGAGATAGGAATGAAGAGAGTAGATTCTGTAACCATATAAGTTAGAAGTTGAGAGGAGCTATATTAAGGGGTTTAACACTTGAGAATTTCTTTTCCCAGAAAAAAAAAAAGAGTTTAGTTGTCAGATTGAAATGAGAAGGATAGGGGGATGAGTCGGGGTAGAAGGGTTAAGGAGATGTGGAAGAGGCTAATTGCCTATCCTAAATCCATTTTTGCCTTCTTTCTTAGTAATAGTGTCTTGATTTTGTTTAGTTTGGTGATGTGCACAGCTAAAAGAC
Source organism: Tolypeutes matacus (assembly GCA_026826555.1). NCBI lineage: Eukaryota > Metazoa > Chordata > Mammalia > Cingulata > Chlamyphoridae > Tolypeutes > Tolypeutes matacus. The sequence continues at coordinate 65,159,865 of JAKSZT010053883.1, forward strand.
TGAATTTTCCAGCTTTCCTTACAAGTAAATGTAGTCAAGTGATTAAGTTATGGCCAAGGAGATGGCAACAGGTTAGTATGGGATTTCCAAGAAGGCTCTTAAAGTGAAAAAACAAAAAACAAAACAAAAAAAACTTAGCTTGAGGGATGCCTGTTTGCTCTTTTGTCCTTTTGACTTCCTTCTGTCTAGAATATGAACATGATGACTGGAGCTCCAGCAGCCATTCTGGGTCATGAGGCAATCTTGAGGATGGAAGTCATCTGCTGAGGATGGCAGAGAAGACAGATAGATGCCTAGGTTTTGATGACTTTGTGGTGTCTCCACAGCACACTTGGATTTCCAACATCTGAAATGCTTTTGCCTGGTTGGGAAATAAGCTTCTATCATGTTTTGGCTACTATTATTTTGGGTTTCAGTTACATGCAGCCAAATACAATCATAAAATCCTAACTGAAGCAGGGGAGTATTAAACTTTTGATACAGTCTCTGTGGTGAGTGGGAAAGGGAACTTACCAGGGTCCAATAAAGAACTGATGAGCTGAGGCCTCAGCTGAGTGAGACATCAAACTACAAGGTTGTGCGCTTTTCTCCACTCCTGGCAGCCTGGGAATAAAAGCAGAGGCACAGACTCAATGGATTCTCCAAGGGCTGTAAGCCATTCAGGCAAGTAGACCAGAATTGAGGATGTTGTTATTGAGTTCTAAGGGTTTGACTTAGGGATCCAGGTTGGACAAGAAAGTTAAGCCAGGTGAGGACTGACAATGTGGGATAATTGGATTCTTGAAGAGGGTTATGGAATTGTTTTATGGGTCTACAAGTCAGGTAGTGGAATTTCTAAGTCCAATATTTCTGAAGTGGAAATCAAGGCAATGATGAGGTCTGGGTTTGCCACAGGGCTGAGGAGATTGCTACAGTGAAACGGAAATGAAGTTATTGGCATGAAGGAGGGCCAGAAAAAATAGGGGCTAGGGTATCGGGTGGATCACTGAAACAAGACTTGAAGAGCCTGAGACAGTTGCTGTGTTGAGGTGAAGAGAATTCCAGGAATCCCCTCTGTGATACCTGGAAGTGGTTTAGGGCTTTGAGGATGCCAGTGACTCTGAAAGTGAGTGGCAAGGCTGCATGCCATAACCTAATAAAAGGGGAGGCTTCTAAACAGGACTGGCAACTGATTTGTGGGATACAAAGCAAAATGAAAATGTGGGGTCCCTTGTTCAAAAATTATTAAGAATTTACAGAAGGCAACAGCAGAGCATTAAACCAAGCATGGGGTCCTTCTGAGCACAGGACCTGGTGTGACTGACCCTGTTTTTCAGTAAGGGTGGCATGGTCATGATCTGGGATGGGCAGCAAAGTGAAAAAAGATCCCTCCCCCTGAGATCTTGAGGAGTTGGTGGGAGAATAATATCCACTAGAGAGTGCTGCAGAAGGAGCAAAACCCTCTGAACAAAGGCAGGTTTCATTAAATTAAAGAGGTAGATGAAGATTCTATTACCGATAAAATTAATTCTTGAACAACTCAAATGACTATTGGTTTGGTAACTTCCACCCACCTGAAATAGCAGGAGTTCAGACCTTGCGCTTATCCAGAGTCTCCTAGTTATTTCTGGGAGTTCCCCAAAGAGACCTCATAGGTTACTCTTAAATAGTTTGTCGCTTGCATTCATACCCCCCACCACATCCCTGTTCTCCCACTTCTACTCTGGCTCCCACTTGTCCACATCTACCTCTGGCAGAGCTTCTTGGAGAAACATCATTTCTTCTGCTGCATGACATGAGAATACATACTCCATGTATTCCAGAAGTATGGATTTTGGAGATTCTTAAGGCTGCTTATCCTCAAAAGGGCAGAATACTGCTGGCCTTCATGAAGAGATGAGGAGAAGGGCTTTCTCCTGAACTTTGGGCCACTTTTTGTCAGCTGGGCCCTGGAGTAGTATTGCATATGCCCACTGTTTCTTGAACAGTTACATCAGCCTTTATCTTTGTAACCAGGGACTCAAATTCAGTTCCTTCTTTTTCTCTCCACTCAGACATCCTATTCCTTCTTCCTAATATAAAATCAAAGCTTCCAGAAAGATGAAGGAAACAAATAGATACTGGAGTGCCTGTGTGTATAGTGTGTTTCTAATGTAGTGCGAATGTGTATGTGGTGTTTGTGTGTGTGCAGTAGGTAGGAAAGAGGAGATATGATCTAAACTAAAAATTATCAGCCCAGAATATTCTGTTACCCATATGTACAATGTTTGCAATAACAGAATCTTTCCCAGTAAATTTCCAAGCTTTAGATTCTGGCCACCTCCTGTAATGAGTGATGTTTTTGTTTTTTCAGCATTTACCCAGCTTTTATCTCCCAATAAATATAGAAACCTGGCTGAGGCTCCACTTAGCCACCTGAGAGACCTGCATAAATCACATAGATACTCTTCTGCTCCATATAGGTCTTTTCTGAATGGGGGATGAGTCTGTCCATTCAAGTGAGCCAGCAGGACATCCATTTGAAGTCTGCAAAGATGGCTGAGACCAAGGGAAACCACAGCTTCAGCTGCAGCCTTAAAACAGGCAGACAGAAACCTGGTATAAGGTCACAGTGAAAGTTTCTGGAAAGAAGTTCACAAATAGGCTGATAGTAATAAAACAGAGCAGAAAGAGAGGCATGGTGAGAGGAATGTGTGAATCACTCCCTCAACAAAAATACAGTGAATAAATCTCTAATTAGGTGAAAGGAGCTAAAGGATGTCTGGCCAAAGATCCCTGAGGTGGACGATGACTTTTAAAAAGGCACAAACTAATTAAATTGGACATTTTCTGTTCAGACATTTTCTGAACATGGGAAACATTTCAATTAGTGTCATACAGGGAAGATCATTCCTGTGAAAATATGTGATTCTTCAATAACTTTTAGGGGTATGATGTTGAGGAAGAAAAGAACAGCTCTGAGACAGAAATATACATTTTTAGAGAAATCACCATGAGTCTGTACTGAAAGGAAAAAAGCTTAATTTAATGAAATACACAGAGGAAGAAAGCCTAATTTAATAAACTACATAATGTTCTCACCCAGAGTAGCACATCAGCCTGGAGATGAAAAACAAAAGAAAGATTTGTAGACTGAATTTTATATATAATAGCTAGTCTAAGTGAGCTGTGCTTAGAGAGCAGGGATTCCTAAACTTTCCAGCATGGGGACCCAGCTCTTCAACACATCAGCAGACAGTGTGGCATTGAGGTATCAGGATAAGTTCTATGATCAGACTTCCTGGCTTTGAATATCTGCCAGATATTAATCAAGTGACCTTGGGCAAGTTATTTAACCTCTACATGCTTTAGTTTCCTCATCTGTAGAAAAGGAATAATAAATGTCCTTTCCGCATTGACTTGCAGAGAGTAAATGTTCAACTATATGTTATCTACATCTATATCTATATCTATCTATGTCTCTACCCATCTAGCTATATAAACATTTTATAGATTCTAAGATTATATTAGCTATATATTAGGATCTTGAGACTGAGAAAATGTATAATGTCAAAAAAAGATAAAATGGGAATTCTAATTCTAGTTAAGATGTTAAAAAAAGGAAGACCTTATCTTCATGGTTACTCCAGGATAAAATAAAAATAATACTTATCTATAGGACTACCAATGAGCAGTAAATGTAAGAAGTCTAAATGAACTTCTCTCCACAGAGAAGAGTCCTTTAAAGGTGAGCAGTGAGCTACAACAGCCTCCTGGAGGCAAACCCTAGAACTGCTATGGGGGACACCATAACCAAACTGCTAATATTCAAAATAAAGGAGAAATCCTACAAAGATCAAAAGGCGTTTTTTGGATAGAAGACAAACCAATCAAGCTATTGGTAATGGTGCAGGTAAGCATGCCACATCGGATTCTGGAAGTGCCCCAAATTCTCAGCCTGACAATTCTCTTCAATTACCACTTGGATTGATAAAATATGGCACTGAAGGCTGAAGTGAAAACCAGAAATAATTCATGAAATCCCTTCATGGTTCCTGAAATCAGAGGCCTTCTGCCATTAAACCCAAAGGTGAAACTGAGGCCCAACCACCCTGGCTTAAATGCTGATAAGACCAAAGTTAACAGTTAGCTGTTCCTGTAGCTGCAGAGCAGCTTGTCTGGGATAATCATGGTGAGTTCAATCAGATTAAAGACTAAGAGCAACTTGACACTTCAGAATACTGAATGATCACTTCCTAACCTTAGCGACCAGACATAAGAAAGAGTTTGCTCTCCCTGGGGAAAAGAATCAAACCTAGTCATCTTCCCTATTCTTCTATACAAAATGTCCAGTGTGCAATAAAAAAGTATAAGTTGTGAAAAGAAAAGAAGACAAAAATCATCAGTAGTTGATCTACAGATGATCCAGATATTGGAACTAGTAGACAAGAACTTTAAAACAACTATTATGAATGTTTTTAAAGATCTATAGAAAGAGGTGAAAAGAATGGGTGAATATATGGGTAATCTTAGCAGAAAATAGAAACTATGAAGGAGAACCAAATGGAAATTCTAGAATTGAAAATACAGTACCTGAAATTAAAAAAAAAAAAAAGATTGGATGAGTTCAGCTGCAGAATGGATTCTGCAGATGATCAGTGAACTTGAAGATAGGTAGTCATTATTCAAATGGAGAACAGAAAGAAAAAAGAAAAAAATTGTATAATATTATTGACTTATGGGACAATTTTGAGTGGTCTAACATATGTCTATTTGGAATCTTAGCAGAAAATAGAAAATGGGACAAATGGGACAAAAATATTTGAAGAAATTATGACCTTTTTTTTTTTTCAAAATTTGATGAAAAAATATTATTCCTCAAATCCAAAAATCTTATCCTATGCAGAATAAATACAGAGTAAATAACACCTATGCACACCATAACCAAACTGCTAATGTCCAAAATAATGGGGAAATCCTAAAAGAACCCAGAGTACATTACAGGGGAACATAAGAATGATAAGTATGATAGCTGACTTATTAAAAAATGCCTACCAGAAGAAGACAAGGGAATGACAGAAGAAACCCTGTCAACCTACAACTCTTTCCAACAATGATGATGAAACAAAGGCTTTTCTGATAAACCAAATCTGAAAGAATCTACCAATAGCAGACCTGCACCACAAAAAGCAAAATAAAACAAAGCAAACAAACAAAAAACTGAAGAGAGTTATTCCAGGTAAGGAGAAACAATTCCTTAGACACTCAGATATACAGAAAGGATTGAAGAGCACTAAATATAGTAAAGATGTGGATAAATAAAAATGGCTTAAAATGTTTCCTAATTTCTTTTAAAGATAAACTACTTGTTTAAACAAAAACAACACTGTATTCCAGATCATAACTATGTAGTAGTAAAATAATTAACAAGAATAGAACAAAGAATGGACAGAATGAAAATGGAATTATTCTGTTGAAAGCTTCTCATATTTACATTATGTAACATTATTTCAAGACACAGTGTGATAAATTTAGGATGCACATTATAGTCCATAGAGTAAACTATTAAAGAGAAATAGAGAAAGGGGGGAAGGATAGAAAGCACATGATTAAAGAAGATAAAATGGACTGCTAAAGCTATACTTGATTAATCCAAAAGAATATAGGAAAGGAAGATGAAAGAAGCAAAGTAAAGAGGGACAAATAGAGAACAAATGACAGGCTCATAAACTTAAATCCAGTGATGTTGATAATTATGTTAAATATAAATAGACCAAAAAAAAAAAAAAAAAAAAAGGTAAAAATCCTAAATGTCTTTGCACCTAATAATAGAACTTCAAAGGAAAGCAGCAAAATTTGACAGAACTTAAGGTAGAAATAGACAAATCCAGAGGTGAGAGCAAGATGGCAATTGAGTAGCTCAGGCTGGGTGCAGCTCTCTTGTAAGATATGGTAGAAGGCATAGAAGTCATCTGAGGGAGCCACTTTGAGGATCTGCAGACTAGGAAAATGCTGCACACATTGTTCAGGAGGGACTAGGGATGGAGAAGTGAAGAGACCAAAAGGAAAACCATGAGTTAGGCACTGGAGCTGGGAACATTGTCTATCTCCTACCCCCCAAGGTGAACAGCCTTGGTAAAACCTGTGGCTGAGTGGCCAACAGAGAGGGGAAAGGACCTATTCCTTCTGGGAAGAGGGAGGGTGTGACTGAGGACTAAGTGTAGTTTCTCTTCAGCGACTTTTACCACCATAACTCAATTTTGAATTGCTGGTTTGAAAGAGCTAGTCACTGGAAACTGAAAGATTAATCTCCGTGGAATGGTTTCCCAAAGAATGCCATCTACTGACCAGCTGGGAAAGTAAAGGAAGACAGGCTTGTCTCTCCCCTTACTTTCCCAGGCACCGTAGATCTGATCTATGCCCCATTAGTGGCTCCCTGTCCCTGTTTTGATTACTTAAATTGGGCAGTCTTAACGTTTTAGAAAAAATTAAACCAAAAATCAAAGAAGAGCTGTGAAATAAAAACACTAGGCAAGAGAGAGAAATTGATCAACAGAGAAAAAAATCACCATTCTAATCAGATGCATAATATCAACAAAAGATAACAAACCATACTAAGAAACAGGAAGATACAGCCTAGCCAAAGGAACAAATCAAGAATCTAGACAAGACACAGGATTTAAGACAACTAATCATTGATGGTCACAAAAACCTCCTTAATCAATTTAAGGAGATGAAGGAAAATTTGACTAAAGAGATAAAGGCTATTAAGATGAAACTGTGTGAACATAAAGAACAATTTGAAAGCCCACAAAAAAGTAACAGGGCTTATGGGAATGGAAGACACAATGGATGAGATTAAAATTACATTAAAGGCATATAACAGCAAATTTGAAATGGTAGAAGAATAAATAAGTGAATTTGAAGACAAAACACTTGAACTTGAAAGATAAGAGAACAGACAGAAAAAAGATTGTGAAAAATTGAACGGGATCTCAGTGAGTGAATGAGAGCATAGAATGCACAAACTTATGTGTTTTGGTGTCCCAGAAGGAGAAGAGACTGGGAAAAGGATAGAAAGAATATTTGAGGAAATACTGGCTGAAAAGTTTTCAACCCTTATGAACATCAACATTCAAGGAGGATAATGTGCCCCAAACATAATAAATCTGAATAGACCTACTCTGAGACATCTATTCTTTGGAATGTTAAAGGCCAAAGATAAAGAGAGGATTCTGAGAGCAGCAAGTAAAAACCAATTTATTACTTACCCGGGAGACTCAATGAGACTAAGTGATGGTCTCTCATCAGAAACAATGGAGGTTAGAAGGCAGTGGTACGATATATTTAAGGAACTAAAAGAGGAAATCTGCCAGCAAAGAATTCTTTATCTGGCAAAACTATCCTTCAGAAATGAAGGCAAGTTTAAAGTCTTCGCAGACAAACAAAAACTGAAAGAGTATGTTACCAAGAATGGATCTACAAGAGATATTAAAGGGGAGTGTTACAGCCTAAAAAGAAAAGACAAGGGTGAGAGCCCTGGAGAAGAGTGTAGAAATGAAGAATATAAGTAAGAGAAATTGAAAGGGTTAAAGGACAGTAACAAGATATGACAGGGAAGGAAGAAAGACACGGGATAAAATGGATGAAGTAAGTAAACCTTTACAATAGTAACACTGAATGTTAATGGGTTGAACTCCCAAACTAACAGACAGATAGATGGCTCATGATTTTTTTTTTTTTTTTTAAGATTTTATTTATTTATTCATTTATCCCCCCCTTGCTGCTTGTGCTCGCTGGGTCAGCTAACCACGCCGTGCGGGTGGGCTTGCCTTCACCAGGAGGCCCCGGGAACTGAACCCAGGGCCTCCCATATGGTAAACGGGAGCCCTACTGATTGAGCCACAGCCGCTTCCCATGGCTCATGATTTTTTATCCATTCTATTTGTTGTCTACAAGAGACTCACCTTAGATGCATGGACACAATTAGGCTGAAAGTGAAAGGTTGGAAAAAGATATTTCATGCAAATAGCAATCAAAAAGAGATCTGGGGGAAGCGGCTGTGGCTCAATCAGTAGGGCTCCCGTTTACCATATGGGAGGCCCTGGGTTCGGTTCCCGGGGCCTCCTGGTGAAGGCAAGCCCGCCCGCACGGCGTGGTTAGCTGACCCAGCAAGCACAAGCAGCAAGGGGGGGATAAATGAATAAATAAATAAAATCTTTAAAAAAAAAAAAAAAGAGATCTGGACTAGTGATACTAATATCTGATAAAATATATTTTAAATGTAAAATTGTTATAAGAGATGAAGAAGGTTACTATATAGTAATCAAAGGGACAGTTCACCAAGGGGAAATAACAACAATAAGTATTTATGCACCTAACATAGAGGCCCCAAAATACATGAGACACACATTGGCAAAACTGAAGGAAGAAATACACATCTCTACAATAATAGTTGGAGACTATAGTTGGAGACATCAACCACTCTCAGCATTAGATAGAACATCTGGACAGAAGATAAATAAGGAAATTAAGAGCTTGAATAATAAGATAAATGAAATAGACCTAACAGACATTTATAGAACATTACTCCCCAAAACAGCAGGTTATACATCCTTCCCAAGTGGTCATGGATAGACCATAGGCTGGGACATAAGTCCGATGTCAATAAATTTAAAAACATTGAAACTATACAAAAAAAAAACTTTCTCTGATAATAATGGAATAAATTTGGAAATTAGTAACAGGCAGAAAAAGGGGAAATTCACAAATACAAGGAGATTAGACAATACACTCTTAAATAACCAGTTGGTCAAAGGAGAAATTGCAGGAGAAATCAGTAAATACCTCAAGATGAATGAAAACAAGAACACAACATATCAAAACTTATGGGATACAGCAAAGGCAAGGCTGAGAGGTAAATGTATAGCCCTCAATTCTTATAATAAAAAAGAAGAGCTAACATCAAAGACCTAACTGCACATCCAGAGGAACTAGAAAAAGAATAGCTAACCAATCCCAAAGCAAACATAAAGAAAGAAATAAAGATGAGAGCAGAAATAAATGAAATGGAGTATAAAAAATAGAGAAAATCAACAAAACTAAAAGTTGGTTCTTTGAGAAGATCAACAAAAACAATAAACCCTTAGTTAGCTAGATTAACAAAGGAAAAAAGAGAGAAGGAGCAAATAAATAAAATCAGAAACAAGAAGGGGAACATTACCACTGACCCAGCAGAAATAAAAGAAATCATAAGAGGATACTATATTGCGAATATTCTTGCTGACCTGATTTTGTGATTATCAGGGTAGGCTAAACATTCGCTCTATTAGAAACCATGCATGTGTCCCAAGATCTAGTTTTTCTCCCTAGGTCTGGTTTTTAGAATGATGGTGATAAACTAAGCCTTTGGTCAACCTTAAGAGATATAGTAGGGGGACAGATGTAGCTCAAATGGTTTGCTGTCTGTCTCCCATATGGAGGGACCTGGGTTTGATCTCCGGGACCTCCCGGTAAAAATTTAAAAAAGTAAAATTTAGAAGGCGCATGGGCTACCAGGCTCCATGAGCGGGTGAGCGGTCAGGCGCCGCAAGCCATGCAGTAAGATGATGATGTAACAGGAGAGTGACACAAGGGAGAGCCAAGATGAGGTGCACTGAAAAACCAGGAACTAAGGTGGCACAAGTGGTAGGATGCCTCTCTCCCACATCGGAGATTCCGAGGATCGAATCCCATTGAAGACAGGAGGAGAAGGATGAGGAGAGAGGGCAGGAAACAGACACAGAGTATTGCTCAGCGAATGGACACAAAACCAGTAAAAATGGATGGGGGGTGGGGAGTGGAAAAATGAATAATAAATAAATAAATAAATAAATCTTTTAAAAAAATGTAAAGGGAGGAAGATATGGACTATAGTTGGTAGTAATACTTTGATGATGCTCTTTCATGATTTGTTAGCAAATGTTTCACAGCAATGCAGGGTGTTGGGGGGGGCGGTGATGTGTGGGAGCCCTGTATGATGTAAGTTCATGATATTTACTGAACACTTATAGTTTATGTATGTTCATGTATGAATGATATACTTCAATAAATTGTTTTTTTAAAAAAAGGATACTATAAACAACTGTATGCCAACAAACTAGACAATGTTGATGAAATGGACAAATTCCTGGAAACACAAGAACAAACCACACTGACCCTAGAAGATATAAAAGACCTCCACAAACCAATCACAAGTAAAGAAATTGAAAGAGTCATCAAAAACCTCCCCAAAATAAAAATTCCAGGACCAGATGCTTTCACAGATGAATTCTACCAATAATTTAAAGATCTAATACCAATCTTGCTCAAACTCTTCCATAAAACTGAATAGGAAAGAATGCTACTGAACTCATTCTACAAAGCTAACATCACCCTAATACCAACGCCAAAAAAAAAAAATTGCAGAAAAGAAAATTACAAACCAATTTCTCTAATGAATATAGTTGCAAAAATACTCAACAAAATACGTGCTAACCAAATCAACAAACACAAAAAATTATGCAACACGATCAAGTGGTCTTTATACTAGATATGCAAGGGTGGTTCAACCTAAGAAAATCAATCAGTGTAATATACCACACTAATAATTTGAAGAAAAAGTCACATGATCATCTCAGTAGATGCAGAAAAGGCATTTGACAAAATACAACATCCTTTCTTAATTAAAAAAAATGTGAGAGAGAGGAATAGAAGGAAACTTCCTCAACATGATAAAATGCACATATGAAAAACCCACAGCTAACATTGTACTCAATGGTAAAAGACCTAAAACTTTCCTGCTGAGATTGCTAACAAGACAAGGATGCCCACTCTCTCCACTGTTACTCTAGATGTTCTAGCTAGAGCAATTAGGCAAGAAAAAGAAAGAAAAGGCACCCATATATGAAAGAAAGAAGTAAAACTTGCTATTTGCTGATGATATAATCCTATACCTAGAAAATGCCAGAAAACCACAACAAAACTATAGAACTTACAGAAGATTTCAGCAAAGTGGTGGGATACAAGATTAATACATAAAAATCAATAGTGTTGGGTAGCGGATGTGGATCAAGTGGTTGAGCTCCTGCCTCCCACATGGGAGGTCCTGGGTTTGGTTCCAGATGCCTCCTGAAAACACAAAAACAAACAACAAGCAAAACAAATGAATAAACCAACTCAGGGAAGCCAATGTAGCTCAGTGGTCGAGCCCCAGCTTCCCACATATGAGGTCCTGGGTTCTATCCCCGACCACCGGTACCTCAAAAAAAAAAAAAAAAAAAAAAAAAGAGAAATCAATGGCATTTCTATACATTACTAATCAGCCATCTGAAGAGGAAGTCAGAAAAAAAATTTCCATTTACAATAGTGACTAAAATAATCATATATTTAGGAATAAACTTAACCAAGGCCATAAAGGACCTATATTTAGAAAACTATAAAACATTGCTAAAAGTAACCCAGGTTCATAGGTTAGAAGACTAAGATATCAATTCTACCCAAACTGTTCTACAGATTTAATGCAATCCTGATAAAAATTCCAGTATCTTTCTTTGTAAAATTGGAAAAGCCAATTATCAAATTTATCTGAAAGGGTAGGTGTCTCTGAATAGCCAAAAATATCTTTTAAAAAAATAAGAACAAAGTTGGAGGACTCTCACTTCCTGGCTGTAAAGCATATTACATAGCTGGTAAAACAGCCTGGTACAGGCATAATGATAGATTGACCAATGGATTCAAATCGAGAGTTCAGAAATAGACCCTCACATTCATGGTCAAGTGATTTTTGACAAGGCTGTCAAACCCACTCAGCTGGATCAGAACAGCCTATTCAACAGATGGTGCTGTGAACACTGGATATCCATATGTAAAATAAAGAAAGAGGAACTCTGTCTCAATCTTATACAAAATTTAAATGAAAATGCATTAAGGATCATAAAAACTAGAACCATAAAACTTGTAGAAGAAAATGTGGGAAAATATCTTCAAGATCTTGTGGTGGGTGGTGGTTTCTTGGACTCTATACCTAAAGCATGAGCAACAACAACAAAAAATAGATAAATAGATAAATAAGACTGCCTCAAAATTAAACACTGTTGTATATCAAACGATTTTATTATGAATTGAAAAAGCAGACATATCAATGGGGAAAAATGTTTGGAAATCACATATCTGACAAGATATTCCATGTAATATAAAGTAATCACACATTTTAATGACAAAATGACAAGCAACCCAATTAAAAAATGGGCAAAAGACTTGAATAGACATTTTTCTGAAGTGGAAATACAAATGGCCAAAAGACACATGAAAAGATACTAAACATCACTAGTAATTAGTGAAATGTAGATCAAAACTACAATGAGATATCATCTCTCACTATACACAATGGCCTTTATTAAAAACAAAAACAAAAACAGAAAACTACAAGAGCTGGAGTGGATGTGGAAAAATAGGAACATTCCTTCACTGTTGGTATGAGTATAAAATGGCACAGCCTCTGTGGAAGATGATTTGGCAGTTCCTCAGGAAACTAAATAGAGAACTGCCATATGATCCGGTAATCCTGCTACTAGGAATATATTCAGAAGAACTGAAAGCAAGGACGTGAACAGACATTTGCACACTGATGTTCATAGCAGTGTTATTCACAATTGCCAAATGATTAAAAAAAAAAAAAGTTCCTGTTAACTGATGAATGGATAAACAAGATGGGGTAAATACATACAGTGGAATACTATTCAGCTGTAAGAAAAAATCAGTTGGGGAAGCATATGACAACACGGAGGAATCTTGAGGACATGATGTTGAGTGAAATAAGCCAGGCACAAAAGGACGAATATTGTATGGTCCCACTGATATGAACTAAATACAGTGAGTAGACTTACAGAGTTATACTACGAAGTGTAGGTTGGTGGGAGACGGAATGTGAGTTGAGAAGGGGGAGTTGATGCTGGATGTATGTAGAATACTTAATAAGGCCAATTGTAAATATGTGGTAATGGGTGAAGTTGGTAGCACATTTTAATGAATGTAACAAACACTGTTGATTTATGGACCTGATTGTGCCTGAAAAGAATAGTCTGGGGAGGTAAATATAAGTTGGAGGACAGCTGGAAGATATTATAGAGAATGTATAACTGATTTTGGTTGCAGATGAGAATTGTAGTTAATAATATAAATACAGGAATGTTCTTCTACTGCAAAGTGTTAAGAATGTGGTGATACATGGGAAAATATAACTAATGTATTTTAAAGACTATAGTTAACAATATTGTAATGTTCTTGTAGCAAAAACAATGCTGGTACTATATTAATGCTAAAGGTAAAAAAAGAATATAAGGTTTGCTTTTGTGAGATATGAATATGATTAAGCATTTTTCTCTTCATTTCTTTCATTAATAAGGAAAAACCTTGACTATGTCATTTAAGTAATATGTGTTCATCTGTATATCTTTTTGAACACTCAAGAAACAATTGAGTTTGTTGCTGGAATTAGATGAGGTAAAAGTGCCTGGACAGAACTTTTTAGGAGTAATGCTTCTTTACTTGTTGAGCTGCCTTTTGTCTATTTTAATTTTTGAATTTTAAATAAAGTTTGAAAAAAAAAGGAAATAAGCAAATTCATAATTATAGTTGGAGATACCATCCTCAGTAATTTATGTAATAAATATATAAAATAAAAATATAGATATAAATATATCAACTAACTTCACCTAATAGACATTTACAGAACACTGTCCCCAAGATCTGAAGAATACACATTCTTTTCAAGTGCACCCTGGAATTTTCACCAAAAATGAATTACATGCTTGTCCATAAAGCAAGTCAATAAATTTTAAAGGATTAAAACAATACAGAGAATACTCTCTGATCACAAGATTAGAATTCAAAATAAAAAATATATTTAGAAAATCCCCAAATATTTGGAAGTCAAATAGGCCACTTTTCACAACACATGGGCTAAAGATGTAATCACAAAAGAGATTTAATAATAATAATTTTAATCATAATGATAATAATAAAACCCAACATTTCAAAATTTGTGAGATGCAGTTAAATAGATGCTAAGAGGAAAATCATACCTTTAAATGCCTATATTTGAAAAATAAGAAATATTTAGATTGATGCACTAAGCCTCCACTTTAAGAAGCTAGAGAAAGAAAAGCAAAGTTATCAAAGTAGAAGAAAGAACATTATAAAGGTAAGAGTGAAAATGAAAGGAATAAAAAATATGCAAGTAGAAGAGACTCTCAACAAATACAAACTCTGGTTCTTTGAAAATACCTTAAGATCGAAAAACCTTAAGCAAGAATATAACAATAAAGAGGAAACACAAATTGCCAATATCAAGAAAGAAAGAGAGATTATAGCCACAGCATCTATAGACATTTAAAGAGTACAAAGAGAATATTATGTACAGCTTTAACACATTTGTTAATGTAGATGAAATAGACAAATTCTTTGAAAGACACGACTTACCAAAATTGACACAAGAAGAGGCAACCTGAATAGCTTTTTATCTGCTAATAAAATTAAATTCATATTTAAAAATCTTTTTGCAAAGAAAATTCGTGGTACAGATGGTTTCATTGATGAATTCTCTCAAACATTTAAGGAAGAAATACCAATCGTTTACAAATTCTTTCTTCAAACAAAGGAGGTGGGAGCAATTTCCTGTTCATCTTATGAAACCAGCATAACCTTAACAAGGATATGACAAGAATATTACAGAGCAATATCCCTCATGAACATAGTTACCAAAATCCTTAGCACCTCCTATTCTTTGTGCAACTCTTGTTGATTATTTGATTATTATATTTGTTATGATCACTATAATACCACGTTGTTTTGTTTAACTAGGCAAAAATGATTTTAAAAGAAATCAGGAAACATTTTCTTTCTTTCTTTCTTTCTTTTTTTTTTTAAGTCTTTTTAATTTATTCACTTATTTGCCATTTTTAGTGCTCTTCAATCCTCTCTGTATATCTGAGTATCTAGCTGATGTTGTTTCTCCTTACCTGGAACATCTTCCTTTAGTATTTTTTGTAGTGGGGGTCTGCTGGTGGTAGATTCACTCAGATTTGGTTTATCAGAAAAGCCTGTTTCAAATTCATTGTTTTCACTAGATACAGAGTTGTAGGTTGACAGGGTTCACCCACCCTCCTTCCTTCCTTCCTTCCATTACATTAAAAATGTCATTTCATTGTCTTCCAGTAGGCATTGTTTTTTTAACAAGTTACCTGTCATTGTTGTTTCTGTGTAATTCTCTCTAGGTTCTTTGAAGATTTTCCCTTTATTTGGGGTTTTATCAATTTGATTATGGTGTCCATAGATGTTATTTTCTTTGTGATCATTTCAATAGATAATTTTTAAGTTTTTGACCATTCAAATTTAGCAAATTGAATCTAGTAAGTGGGTTTTATCCCAGGTATACAAGGCTGTTTTTACATTTGAAAATCAATCCGTATAATTCATCACATTAATACCAGTTTCTCAACCTATGGGCTATTAACATTCAGGGCAGAATAATTCTTGTTGTGCCATCCATTGAGGATGTTTAGCAGCATCTCTGATCTCTACCCACTACATGCCAGTAGCAGCTCCTCTTTCCTCAGTTTTCACAATCAAAAATGTCTCCAAACATTGCCAAATGCCCCCTCAGGGGCAAAATCACCCACATTGAGAACCACTGCATTAATAGAATAAAGGAAAAATTCTAATGGTCACTTTAACAGGTGTTTAAAAAGTACTTGATAAAATTCTAAACCTATTGTTGATTAAAAATCTCAGTAAACTAAGAATAGATAGGAACGTCCTCAATCTGATAAGTTATCTAAAAAAGTGTAGCGTGAACATCATACTCAGTGGTGGAATATAAGACATTCTCCTTCTAAATATCAGGAAACAGGCGAAGATAACCTCTTACACCACTTGTATTTAACATGGAACTGGTGGTCCTAGCCAGTACGATGAGGTAAGAAAAAAAGGCAAACAATTTGAAAAGAAAACATAAAGCTATATTATTCACCAATGACATGAGTGTGTACTTAGAAAATACCAAGAATCCACAAAATAACCATTATTAAAACTATTCAGTGAATTCAACAAGGTACCAGAATACAAGGTTAGCATATGAAAATTAACTGAACTTCAAACAATTGGGTAATAAAATTTTAAATGCCATTTAAAATAGCATAGAAACATAAAATGTTAGGAATACCTTTAAAGTAACCTATACAAGACTTATACAATAAATACTATAAAACATTTGCTGAGGGAAATTAAAGAAGCTCTTTAAATAAGTAGCACTGGGAGAACAGGTGGAAAACGAAAGAGAGAGGTACTGGGTGGAAACAGAGGGAATTTCCAGATAGGAGTCAGTATGTGCCCTAGAGAAATTTAGTAAATCTTCCATGAATTATGAAGTTTCCAATAGGGTACTTTGAGGTTGGGGCCTGGGGAAGGACCCTTAAGGACTCCCAGGTCCCTGAATTCTGTTTAATTTCTTGCCTCATTCCCTCATTCTCCTTTCAGAGTGAAAACGAGAACTAATGTGTTTCAAATTTATAAGCCTTTGAGAATGGAAGAATGGAAGATCCAAACAGCTATTCAATCCTCTGGGTTCACTTGAAGGAGGGAGCTGAGAAGAACTCAGTTTACATCTACCCAAAGATCACTGACCACCACTGCCTGCAGTGTGTAACTTAAGGTTCTTTAAAGGACTGTGACTATTTCTGAAGGCTGACATTGTACCATTGATATTTGATTGTCTTGCATCAAGACGTTTCTCCCTGTTACTAAACAAGTTTTCTTATCATGAGCATGTATTGATTTAACAATATTTATATAACTTTACAGTATACCATTGATAGCACTGGTCTTCATAGAAAAAGCACATTTGGAACATTTTTGTTTTAATATTAAAATTTATTTAATTAAAATTTTATTATTTCTGTATAGTTAATGAGTTCCAATTTAAAGATTTAATATGATATACATTATTGACTGTCCTTATCATTATCATCCATTCGCCCTGCCACCTTCTCCAGAGGTCAGCAATGTTACCAGTTTCTTGCGTGTTCCTCCAAAGATAATCTGTGCACTTAACAACATACTCATACATGCATTCTTTTTTCATTCGCTTTTAAAAAACAGAAGCACTCTTCTGTATCTTTTTTAAAATTAGCAATAATTTCTTGGAGATCATTCCATAGCATTACCTAATGATCCTCCTGAATTATATTTAAAAAGCTTTCACTTTCATTACCTTACTTAAAAATAACTGGGGGTAGATTAGGCATGATTTACTCTCTTTTCCCTTTTGTGTGACAGGAAGGAAAGTTAATAAACTTGCTTGCAAATACACAGAGAGGAAGTGTCAAGCTAGAAGTAGGCTACAAAACTTCCAAATCCACATCCATTGTTCCTTTCTTAGATTAGCCTATGAAGTTGACCTAGAAGGTTCAATGATTTCTCTTTTACATGTCCATCTCAATGATTGTATTTAGTGGCACTGTTGCCCTAGCTCAGTGTCTAAATATAGTTGCTCTATAAATGTTTGTGGAGCAGAATAGGATTGGTTAATTCATAACCCTAGATGATGACTTACATTTTTATCACTAATCCCTCACATGTCCCGGGTACTATATCCTTAACGTAAGTGGTGATGGAAATGATGGGCATGGGTGCAAATATAAGGTGTCCATGTACCAGTCAAGTGCAAATCAGTTAGCTGGAAATCTATATACAGTCCTCCAGCTAACAGACCTGTCCCATGAGGCCTCCAGTATGTGAGTTCTGTTTCTCAGAGATAGCATCTTTAATCTCCAGTTTTGCCCTCTCATGACTCACATGTTTATCGAACAGAAAAGGATGAACTGGGTGAATTGTGCATTGCTCATAAACCCTTTTTCTCAAGAATTTGCAAAATATGCTTGTTTCCTTGGAAAGTGGTTATAGGAATTCCCCTAGTTGTGTGTTTGTGCAAATATCTGTATTAAGAGGTGGGTGACACGCTTGTGTTTAGTATGAACATATACTCCCACATGATGAAAGCAGCCGAAGTCCATGATTCTGAGTGTCCTGCATCATCCAGATTTTCACATGTGATGGCTAAGGGAGGCTTCTCAGTTAGGTTGCACTTGGTTAGTTTCTCTAATTGCGCAGCTTGGTTTTTGTTTTATTCATAATTGAGGGATTCAAGTACATGCAGAAAAACCAAGTGGACAAAGATTGAACATACTATTTGACCCATGGGTTATTTTGAAGTTTATTGTCTAATTTCCAAGAAATTGGGGATTTTCTAGTTAGCTTTTATTATTCATTTCTAACTTAATTCCAGGGAACAAACTCTCACTGAATAATTCCAATATTCACAATATGTTGAGGTTTGGTTTATGATCCAGATTATGGTCAATTTTAATATTCTTCACAAAAACACTGTGAGATAGATATTATCATTGCTCCATAATACAGATAAAGAAACTGGCACTAGAGAGGTTAAATAAACTTTCTCAAGGTTGAGTTAAAACTGGAACCCAGGCATTCTGGTTCCTTGATTCATCGACTTAACCATTGTGATATACTTCCTCCACTCACATAGGAAAAATGGGTAGAATCTCAAACAAGGCACTATATCTGAGATCTTGTGGTATCTGAATGGTATCTTCTGAATAAAGTCCTGTGCTTAGCATAGATGTCTTAGTTTACTATCTACTAAAACATACCACACAATGGGTTGGTTTAACAGCAGGTATTTATTGGCTCATAGTTTCAGAGGCTAGAAGGCTTGCTTCCACACAAAGTTGGTATCTCCTGACTGGCTGCCAGTCTTTGGGGTTCTTTGGTTTTTCCATCACGTAGCAATGCACATGGCCAAGTCTCCTCCTTTTTCTTACAGGTTCTGTGACTTCCAGCTTCTTGCCACTCCCTATGGCTTTTTCTCTGGGACTAAATTTCATTCTGTTTATAAAGGACTCCAGTAACCCAGATTAAAGCCAAACCTGATTCAGTTGGGTCACACCTTAACTGAAGTAGCATCTTAAAGAGATCCTAGTTACAATTGGTCCACATCTACCAGATGTGGACCAAGACCAATCATGTGTCCAAACTATGGTATACAATTCAATCCACCACAATAGGTAAAATGTCATGGACTTTTATTCAGTGTCTTATAAACTGGATATGCAAACATGTTGATGTTTGTTTTGAGTGAGAAGAATGGGTTGAAGGATCCTTAGGGGAAGGAACTTAGTTCAAGAGGGGAGGCTGTTGAAAGAGTCATACTTGGTTTGTGGGCAAAGGATCATAATGGGGTAGAAGAACCAACAGAGGTGTCCTTCTCACACTTCTGTTGGTTCTGCCCTTCATTCCAGAACTTTTTGACCAAGGCCTAGAAAAAGAAGGTGGCAACAAAAATAGAGTTGCTTTGTGGGTGAGTGGTATTTCCCAACTTGACTTGAAGTGGCCACATTTCAGAAGGAGCTATTGGAAAGAATCATGGCAGCCTGGCCAGTAAGACAGATCTCCCAGGTCACCTTCCAGGAGTGGCAGCATAGGCCCAAGGGATCCTTGAAGCCATTAGCAGGTGTGAGAGAGATGCATCAATCTGGTCTCCAATATGTACCCCCTAGGAGGAGAAGGGTGCCCATGTAGCAGTAGGAGAGAAGCAAAGTGGCCCAGAGACCAGAGTCAGAGCATTTGGGTGTGTGTGCTGGGGACCCTTCAGCTTAGAAATCACAGGTAGAGCTAGAGAACTACTGCTTGGGCTATATAACCCTACCTGCCCTCTAGGCTGATAAGGCCTGGGGAAATAAGGCAAACATGTGGCTTTTCTAAGGCAGGAAAAGTACAGACTATCCCAAAAGAGGAAGGAGAAAATCAATGCAGTGTTTGCAATGTGCATGGAAGACTTTTTGTGCTTTTTAATAAATATTTTTGTTATTTGTAACATGATATAGTGCCAGATAATAAACTCTATAAAAATTCAATCTTACAGCTGGAGGGATAATTTGAAAGAGTTGTTGAGGCTTATGTACTTAATTGTATTTTCAGTCTTTGTCTTATCTTTGCTGTGGGTTTTATACAATTCTGAGGCTGATAGTGTTCTTGTGATCGCACCAGAAGAAGAAATTATACTGAGGCCTTCAAATATAATTCATTTGGAAAGCCAACAAAGCACCATTTGGTTTCTTTTATTTTTTATTTTTTTTATTCTTCATGGTTCAGAAATCACATTAACATAAATTATCTCTTTTTCTTTTCAGAAGAACCTTAGGTAAATCAGGTCTGAATATCCTCTTTTTCCTTTTGGAGCTAAGGTCCAAAGAGGTGAAATGGAATATCCAGCTCACATGGAGAGAAGTACAGAGCTGGATCTGAAGTCCATTCTTCTGAATTTGACTCTAAAGTTTCTCTGTGTCATCTCATGTTCCCTACCTGTCCATCCATCCATCCATCCAACAAAAATTTTTGAGTGCCTATCATGAGCCAGGAATTGTACTACATGCTGTGGAGAATACTGAAAGAAGTTAGCTATGGATTCTGTTCCCAAGGGGTTTATAATCCAGTAGGGGATGTCAGCTATGAAGTTGAGTAATTCTAAACCATGATATAAAATTATGGATATGAGGAGAATGAATAAAAATATTCCACAGGAGTTCTGGGCAGCTTAGCGCTGCAAGACAGAGGAATAAAAGATGGGCCAAGAAGTAATTTACATGGAAGAATGCTAGAGCATAGGATTGTTCTATGTGGAGAGAAACTTTTTGAAATTGGTTAGCTGGGGGAATGGGCTAAGGAGAACCTGAAGTGATTCTTAGGGGAGCAAGTGAAGAAAAAGAGAGAGAATACATCTAAAAAGGGAGCAGAAATGGAAGAATTCCAACCAGTGAAATGACCTTTTCTTAGAATATGAGCAGATTTGGAAGTTGTGAGTGAAAGGGAAAGGGCCTGAGAAGTGGCTTGAAACTTCTAGGTCATGCAGAGAAATAGTGTTTCTACACTTAAGGAGCATATTCTGCTCAATATGACTATTTAGAGCATCCTGTGGATAAAATCTGATTTAGATGCCTCCAGAACAGGTTTTGGAGAGGACATAAAACAACACATATAATAGCATTAAGACAGCTAAGAAAATTGGAAACTTGAAGTTTTGGAAGTGGGTCTATTGGGAATGTTGGGGTAGCAGTTATGTTGGGCAAAGCAAATGAGTTTTGGAAACTGAGTTCACCCATAAATTCTCAATGTTTAGATGTGATCTGCATATTTAATATGAAATGTTTGTTATATAGCATTTATTGTTAAATATATATTTTAGTATGCTTTTCTGATGGCTATTTGCCCTGTATATAAGATATTTCCTGAGTGTTAGGAAAAGAAAATAGGAAATATGCCATGAGGAATTATTCCATGAAAGTAATTGCCTCATAGAATTAATCTAAAAATTGTCCTGATTAAGATGATAGGTACATATCTCATCAAAGGTCCTGAATCATAGAGAATAGTTTGGGAATTAAGTGAGATCAACTCCCAAGAGACAAAATGTTGATACTTCCAACCATCCAATTCAACCAGGAGGTTTGTATGCAGGGAGAAAATATGAGTACATTAGTGTTTTCCTTTCTAGACTGTAAAAGGCTATAAGAGCCTGTGGAGGGAGGGGCCATTTCTACTTTCCTGGAAGGCACCTGGAAAGTAGAGGAGTTTATCTGAACATAGGCATACAGCTTCATCTGTCAGCACTTCCTGTATTCTTCACAATTCTTCACAGACTACATTGATGGTGGGGCCATTTAAGTGATATGGACATTAAGTGCCACTAATTCCGAGTAGGGGAAATCGCTCCTGACAGTGGAGTTCCTGAAAAGCTTCTTAGAGGAGGCAGGACTTGAATTCAACTTAGTGGGATTTACACTGGCAAGAGGAAGGGAAAGGGTGTTTCCTAACACTTCATTGTCCAGAGGACAAGCTAGGACCTTGGCAGAAACACAGGAAGATGGAGATGGAGAACAAGAGCTTTGGAAGGCAGAGCCACGGGCCAGAATTGTAGAGTCTGCAAGATATCTCAAAGACTGTGTACCTCAGAGTGGAAGTGAAAAGTTGAGCATGGAGAGATTCCTTAATGGAGAGGAAGACAAGAAAGGGAAATTGGACCAAATCTCTGGGTAAAACGTCCTTAACGGGATGAGTGGAGGAGAAGTCAACCTAGTCAAATTCAGAAAGAAGTGAAGGGGAATAAGAGCCCCATCAAGGTTGGAAGTAATGCTCTGGGTAAAAGAGGCAAGAAGGAAACAAGTTTTGAGTAAGGCAATGCCAGAGAGGAAAAGCTGATCGAGTTTATTTGGAAAGTTATTGTCTTCTTACTTGCAAGTCTAAAGTTAAAACAGCAACAACAAAAACAGCATGAATGCATTATATGATGCCACTGGACAGAAGAAGAAGTAAATTTATCTTCAGTAAGGAGCTGCACATTTCATAGAGTCTGTATCCCTTTGCTTTTGCCACGTTTTCCTGAGCAATGGATCCTTCACCAGGGGCCTTAGTATAATTCCCTTCTTGAGGTGGTGCCAACTAACCAAGCTCTAAACTAAGCCCTTTTGCCACCCTCTGCCATTGCCTCATTAGTGCCACGAGAAAAAAATTATTTATTGGAAAGCATTTCCTTTGTGATTGTCAGTTAAAAATTTTCAGGGCTAAATGTACATGCACTTAGAGAAGAACTGAGATAGGTTGTCTTCAAAGCCTGATTAAGAATTTTTCTGAAGAAGAATGTTATGCCCCTTCCATCTTTGCCTCTCCCCATCCATGACCCCATCCCACACTGAGCAGGATCTGAGATCTTCCCTGAAGAAGGGCGATACGGGTGTTTTGTGAGTTTTTTGTTTGTTTGTTTGTTTGTTTTGAGAAGTGACCCAGTAGTCAGAAAGCACCATTAGCATAAGGAAGGTGTGTGCATATTTCCCGTGATGCCTGTGGCAGTCTCCATTTTGGAAGCTTGAGAAAGCACAAGAGCCTTGCCACTATGACACAAGAAAGCAGTGATTTCTGCATGGTTGAAGGTGGGAGGGCTACCTAAAGCCAGAGTAGGTAACGTAATGCCTTCCACAGCAATAGCAGGGCAGAGGGATAAAGGCACTCCTTGGAAAAAGGCAACTATTGAAACACTACTCTCTATTACTAAAGATGACAAAAATACTACCAAGGACATTTATTTGAGTACTTATTGCTGTAGACAGGCATTGAATGTTTCACATATGGTTATTCTTCTAATACATACAACCTTATAGTTGAGCACTGTCATTAAGACAATTTTGTCCAAAAAGCAAAATAAAATTATATAGGTAAAGCAGTCCACTTTGACCATCATATGCCAGTAGCCCTTGGATTTGGAGTTTATCCTTCCAGATATTTCTCTTTGCATTTACATACAGATGACTACTTAGATTTTGCCCAGTTTTTCTCCATTATAAACAGCATGGCATTGACCAGACTTGTTCCTGCCTCCTTGTGAACTCGCAAGTAGTTCTTCAGGGTAGAGACCAAGAAGTGGAATTGCTGGGTGGGAAGGAGCATGCATTTAAACAATTTTATTAGAAACGGCCAAGCTGTCCTCCAAAAAGACCTTTTCAATTTATGTCCTCACCAACAGTGTACAATAATACACCATTCCCTACTCCTCAGGAAAACCTGCTGTTATCAATCTTTTTACATTTTGTGCCAATCTCATGTGTGAAAAATGATGTCTTGTTATTCTTTTAGTTTGATTTTTTTTTTGAGTATTAGTAGGGTTGTTCATCTTTCTGCTCCTTTTCACTTTGGCTATTTGTCTTTCTTCTGTGAATTACATCTTCATAGACTCGTTTATTTTTCCTTGGGGTTGTTTGTCTTTGTCTTACTGATTTGTTAGACTTCTTTACATATTCTGCATGTTTGTGATTTGTTATGTATGCTGCAGATACTTTCTCCCAGTCTATAATTTCTTTTATTTTAGTCTATGGGGTCTTCTGCCATTTAAAAGTTTGATGTATTCAAATTTATTAATCTTTCCTTCCTTGCTTTTGCATTTTGTGCCTTTATGTATTCTGCTGTATTTTATTTTATACTTTTATGGTTTGGTTCTTCAAAGCATCTGAAACATATTAAACATATGTGGAAGTTCCTTTCTTCTTATTCCAGACACAAAGCATCCTGAAGGGAATGTTAATTACAGAGCTGAACCCAAAAAGCAAGAAAAGCAAAGAGAAGTGGACACCATCCCATTTAGAGCTGTGCTGGGGAGGTGCTACAGCCTGCAATAGAGTATTTCTAAAGGCATGCATCTATGGCCCCAAACAGCTCAGAGAATCAAACTCTTCCCAAACTGCTTTTCTCAAGAGGGACCCTGAATGGAATTATTTTCCAGAGTATGTCCAGAGTTTGTGTGTTAGAGTTTGTGTGTTAGTATTCTGGAATATTAATTGGGCATTAATAATTAGCACATGCAAAAAAAGCTTTTGTGGTCACACAGGTTTGGGAGAGGCTTGATTAAACAATGCTAAATGGATTTCTATGGGAACAGTTCAATTAGTGAACATTTATTTTGGTCAGAGGCTGCGAGTTGTTTTCAGATGGAAATTTACAGTGTGTTGAAAAATCCACGAGATCATGTAGTTCAGGCAGAATCTCTGCTGCCAGGGAAGCATTAAAAAACATGGGTGGGGGAAGCAGATGTGGCTCAACCAGTTGGGTGCCCACCTACCACATGGGAGGTCCCAGTTCGGCTCCTGGTGCCTCCTAAAAGAAGACTAGCAGATGCCACCTCCTGCCGCAATGAGCTAGACAATGTCCCGGCTGCAACAAGCAAATGCCACAAGCTAGCTAGCACACACCACAGCCTGCAGGGAGTGGGTCCCAGGTTTGGTTCCCAGTGCCTCCTGGGGAAGGTGAGCAAACAATGAGCAGACAGATGAGAGAACCATCTAAGGGAGGTGGGAGATAAATAAAGTAAATAAATAAATCTTAAAAGAAAATGGGTGAATCCAAATCTCTCAGCCCTCAAAATTCTGATTGTACTGGTCTGGAATATGGTTTGGTTATTTTTTTTTTTTAAATCACTCCCCTGGTGATCCTGATGTGTAGCCCAGGTGGAGAACCACTGATTAGTCTGATGGCTTCATTTAGTAGACAGGAAACAAATATTTAAAAGGATGATGTATCACAAACTCATTTAGGGAATAGCTGGGACCAGAATGCAGATATTTGGAAGCCCAAGTCTGGCCTTTCTGACTACACTGTGCTACTTTGTCCAACACATTAGGTTTGTAGGGTTCAACCTGGAGCACATATCATAGGCATTGGCTTTGGCACGTGCCATATGCTACCTTGCACAGCTTATTGATTTGGAATGGTCTTAGTTTCCTTTTTAATAAAAGGGGCCCAATCATACCCCTTCTCCCTCATCTCAGAGTTATTCTGAGAACTGAATGATCTAACGCATATGAAAGGGTTTAAAAAAATGTACATTGTACAAATGGAAATGATGAGAATGGGCAGGGAAAGGCAGATAATAGTGCCTAACACAGGGTCCCGTCCACAAAGGGGTTGTGGGAGGTGTTTATTGAAAGTAATTGATTGTGGGAATAAAAAGCAGCTGTTTTTGCAGAACAGATTCTTCACAAATACACCTGGAATCCCTCACAACCCAGGCAAGTTGTCAGCATCACCTCCCTCAGGGAAACCTTGATTAAGGTTAGCATATTTTCAGTCCCAGGAGGTTAGAACATAAATTTTACATCATTAGTATTCATATGCATATGCATGAACATTTATATAATTTTGCATGCGGTGTTCAGTGGTCTCCAACTTAATAAAGTAGTATACCCTGCGGTGGTCATGCTGAGGGTGTCTTTTTCCCTGGACTGTTCCCTAATACAGAGGACAATTACCTGGGCCTTAGAGAGACTGGGAAACGGAGGGGGCTGAAAATAAAATGCAGACAAGAGGAGGAGGCATCCAGGTGCCCGAAAAGGAGGCCGCACACCTGCTACAGCAAAGGGGTCTCTGGAGCATTGTGACTTCCCATGAGCCTCATGAAACTGCAGAGGCTTTGGAAACATTTAGGGTTCTGCAGATATCTGGAAAACTAGCCTGCCAATAGGAAATGTGCCTGGGGGACAGCTCACTTAGCCACAGAGGTAAATTAGAGATGTCTGGTAGAGGCATAAATGGTCACCATTGACAAATTTCAGCCATAGATAATCACTAAAAAAAACAAAACAAAAAAAAAAAAAACCCAGAAAGCCAGTGTCATATCATACATTATTAATTCAAAATATTTATGTAGTAGGGTCTGGGACACAACAGTGAACATATAGAGCCCATCCCTGTACTTGAGGAGAATACAGTTGAATGGGGGAGATGGACAAAAAGCAAGCTAATGGAAAAAGGAAAATTGAATTCTGGTGTTATGAAGGAAACAACAAAGGGGCTGGAAAGCGATCGAGGGGACATCTACTTTAGTCATAATGGTCAGGAGGGAATTCCGACAGGGAATGGAAGAGGAGCATTTCAAGCAGAGGGAACAGAAGGCGTGAAGGACACAGCAGGGAAGAACTGGGCATGTTCAGGGAAGTGAAGCTAGTCCAGTGTGGCTGAAGGGTAGAGAGTGGGAGGAGAACAGCAGAACAGTGGAGGCAGTGGGGACCTAGGCAGGACCAGACCATACTAAGCCATGGATGGGTGTGACATATCTATTGAACAACAATATCCAGCTGCTTCGCTGATGGCCAAGGGTAATATTCAAAATATTCAATATCCAGCAGGAATGGGCTCCAGTTTTGTGGAACCTGAAGTTTATACAATTTTGGAGTCTTTCTTTAAGAGAAGGAATTCAATGATATCTTTTCAAAGTTCAAAAACATAAACAAAACCATATGGCTTCATAAACACATTGCTAGGATCCTTGGAAGGTGTTATGCAAGTGAGGGGCCCTGGAAGTTAAGTGTCATCAGCTTCACGGTAAATCCACCTTTGAAAATCTTTCAAAGCAAATGCTAGCTGGAAGCAGTGGTACAGTTGTCCTGAGTGACCCAGCCAAGTGCCAGTACCGGCACAGGGAAGGCTGATGGCAAGGGTCTTTTGGGGCCAAAGAAGTGGAGGAAAATACCTTGGAAGAAGTGGAGCAAGGGGGTTAAAGATATTTTCAAGGGAATGGTGATTACAGCCCCAAATCTAAGCTGCAGGAGGAAAATGCTGGACGGGGTCAATGGATTAGAGATCTCATAGAAGTCCTAGAATTGTACAAGTGGGGGTGCCAGAGCAAGTGAAAAGATGGCGGTGTGTTGGGAGGAGTCCATAGAATCTAGATTTAGAAGTGGTTTATTTTCTGGGGATGGCCAGGAGCAGGAAATGACCCTGGAGTGGTTAGCTGGGGTGGTGTGGAGGAAACGTCCTTGGAATTGAGAGGCTGGAATGCAGGATGGTTCATTCATGGGGATGCTGCAGGTACCAGAGTTGGGTGGAGAGAAAGACATTGAGGATTTTTTTTTTTTTTAAAGATTTTATTTATTTATTCATTTATCCCCCCCTTGCTGCTTGTGCTCGCTGGGTCAGCTAACCACGCCGTGCGGGCGGGCTTGCCCTCACCAGGAGGCCCCGGGAACCGAACCCGGGGCCTCCCATATGGTAAACGGGAGCCCTACTGATTGAGCCACAGCCGCTTCCCGAGGATTTTTTTTTTAATTAAAGGGGGACATCCCCCTCTGTATAAAAAGTAGCCATCACTAAAGCTATAAGGCAATTGCCTTAGTTGTTAGGTGTGTTGTACAGGCTCTGCAATGGGAAGTACACATAGCATCGTAATTTTTCTCCGAGTGGGGGATTCTGCTGCTAATTTCAGAATCACAAACAGACATGACTGCAGTTGTTTTGGGCTTAGCTGAATCTATCTCTTATACAGTTACATAGTTTCCTCCTTTTCCTTCCCTTGGTGGTGAGTACCTTTCAAATGTTCACAATCTCTATAGACAACTTTGTCATTAAAAATGAAAAAAAATAGCAACTACTGATATAATAATTTTTGGTTTGCAATAGATTTTCACATTTGTTATCTGATTTGAGATTCAGAACAAGCCCATTAAACAGACAGTGAACCTATCCCCATTCTAGAGAAGGAGAAATAGTCTCAGGAAAGTTAAGTAACTTCCTCAAATCACACAGCGTTTAGGTATTAGAAGTGCCAGAGTGGAGACCTGAATCCAGGCATTCTGACTCCTAGTTAGTGCTCTTTCTACTATATCATAGCACCTTACCTCATGTCTTTTGTGGATATGTCACCATTACAGCTGCTTCTACCAAGTTTTTATTCCTAATGTTGCAAGCCTATTGGTCTCTGCCACAGACTTATTCTTGGTTGAGACAGCAAGGCCTTGGGATTGGAAAGACCTTCTGTAACCTCTGGTGGAAACTCATTTAAGCTTGTTGTTATGGGAAATACCTAAGTTTGGAGAGGCAGGGTGGCCAAGTACCAAGAGAGCAGGGTCAAGTGCAATAGGGTTTGAGCCTCTACCTTGCCACCTACTAGCTGTGTGCCCTTGGGCAAGTCACTTAACCATTTTGAGCTCAACTTCTTTAGCTGTGAAATGAGACTAATTCCTACCTAACAGGATTGTATAAGTGTGTGTGTGTTGTATATGAGACTCAAAAGAGGCAATAAATGTGAGACAGTTTGGCTATCTATCAAATGCAGCACAAACCCTGATTGTTAGATAGCCAGAATTCTGTATTCTTCTAAGGATTGTTGAATGATGTTCTTGAGGGGTCTCTTGATCCCCAAAAGGTGGGTCATTGATTCTAGAAGCACAATCACTAAGGCATTCCTGGAAAGGTATACAGAGGACACCACAAGACACTCTTCCAAAGAGGATTACCTATCAAATAAGTATATTCTTCCTCCTCTTAGAGATTGTATTACTTTCCTAGATCTGTTATAACAAGTCTGGGTCAGTGGGTACTGAAAGTAGCTAGCAAGTGGGAGTTTTGTCACTTGGTTTATCAGGCAGAGTCCAATCAGGAGAGAGAAACCACACAGTAATTTGGACAGGGAATAGTTAATATTCCCTGAGGTAGAGCACCCAAGATAAAGCCTCCCTCTCTCCTCCAGCTGCTTGAAATCTGGATCCCATTGAAGAGAGCACAGTCATGTCTCACTGGTTGGCAGAGAAGTCTCTGTGGTGCTGCACCAGCAGAACTTGCTGGAAACCAGACCTCTAAGGTGTTGGGGGAAAGCTGTTCATAGGGAGGTGTCTTACTGGGTACACTCTACTACAAAACCGCCTGAGGGAGTACCAGGGGAAGCTGCTGAATGCTGCAGGGCCACTATGCATTGCTGGGGCTGCAGTCTAGAAAAGCTGTATGTGTTGCAGGAACCTTGTGCTGCAGAAACTGCAAGTACTGCAGGAGCTGGGCCCTGAGGAAACTGTGTGCGCTGCACTAGCCAGGCATTGGAGAAGTGTATGCAATGAAGGAGACTAGTCCTGGAGCAGTTGCATGTACTGTAGGAGACATGCACACTAGAAACCAGGGTGCAAAATCCTATCTTCCTGCAGTGTCTCTCCAGCACCTTCTAATAATAAAGCTTTAGTGCCAGCTGGAAAAGGAAAAAGACTTAACAGGCTCAGATCCATTTTCACAGAGCAAACAAAGAGGGTGAATTTAGACCTGAGAGGCAATAAATGAATAGCCGATACATGGGAACTGGCAAAGCTCTAACCCTGACCTTGGTGAGAAATCACAGTGTTCAAGTACAGGCTGACTGAGCACGACTCAGTTAAATTCTGGAAATCATTCTGAAAGCGGTTGTGAGGTTGAGCTAGAGCCGTTGTAAAATGCTTGCTGACCCTGTCAGTCTGCAATAAGAATAACTCACGGATGCCCTCTCTTGTTTGCCTATAACAAAGCCAGACACAGACCCTCCAAATCCCCATTCTTTGCCTTATAAATGATCAGCTGAACTGCTCACCCTCACTAATCAACTGGAACAAAATGTTTGTTAACCAAGGTCTGGTTAAGTTTCTCTTCTTCCCCTGGAAGTTCCCCTGGAAATTCAAGGCTCCTGAACTTTGGCCCATCCATAGCATACAGTCCCTACTTAAGCGCCCCTCCCAGAGCATAGGCTAGACTCAGTAGAAAACATTATCCAATCTACTATCTGATCACACCACCCTTTCATTCCACTTCCCCATACCTGTTCTTTCTAGCCATGTTTATTCCTCTCTATGAAAGAAAAATCCCTTTTGCCTAACTCTTGAGATGCTAGCAAATTCTATGTTCAGAGCATCCTTTCTATTGCAATAGTCTTTTCCAATAAAATATCACCTTAACTGAGTCAGGCTTTGTTTTCATTTGACAATAGAAGGGCCTTCCTTGACCACTCTACCTAAAGCAGTGTTCTCTGTCACTCTGAACTCTTATCCTGCTTCATTTTCCTTTAAAGCACTTTTCCCATTGACATAACATTATATGTTTTTATCTGTTTGTTGTCTAATGCCCTCTGTAGAATGAGAAAAGGGATATTGTTTTGTTTGGTTCCTGAGAACCTAGAACAGTCCCTGACACATAGTAGGTGTTCAATAAATATATGTTGAATAGAGGGAAATGGGACTACCAAGGATGAATAAACCAATCAGGATTTCCCTTCTTAGTCATGTGAAGAAGGGATTAAACAAGAGAATAAAATGGAAGCTCTGTTTGCAAGGATGATAGCAAAAACAACTGTTAGTAGAAAATCATCTCTGTCAGAATGAAATGATTCTTTAGATTTAGAGCTCCTTGGCTCTATAGGGCCTATAGATCTCCATCTTAATGGGAGTTAAAAATAACTCTTGGCACTTGGGGGACCATGTCTGCCATGGTTCATCCCATGCAAACTCTCTTCCAAAGCATCTGGTCCAAAGAGTTGCTAGTTCATGATTTTTTGTCTCATGCGCTCTAAGATCTTTTTTCAATCTAACTTTCCTGAGGTGAGAGTGAAGACTGTCATTCACACATAACTGATAGACGTGCCCTGTGGATTCTGTAAAAGCAGTAAATACAATCCCCTGCTTGGGTTTCCTGCACTAAAGCACTCATTCAAATGGGGAAACAGAATGAAGTATTAGTATTATTCTCTAGAGAAAAAAAAAATTACTATTCCTTATACTGATTTTTCCACTATACATTTACAAAGAAATACCATTTCTATTGTCTCATTTGTTGATTGTAACAACTGATAAGGTTATAAGGTACTCAGAGGGTAATCAGGTCAGGCTTTTTATTTTTCCTCTCTTTTTTAGGATGAGAAAACTGAGGCACTTCCCCCTTCTCCACAAAATGACTTGTCCACACAGCTAATAAGTGGCAGAGCTTGGATTTAAACCCAGGTCTTCTGACACCATGTAAGTTCTTTCCGTAATCGCTATATTGACAATCTCTCTTTCTCTGGCCCATAGCAAACAATGAGTTTATCTTGAGTTTGGATTGAATTTGGCAAACACTTAGCAAGCATTTGTCAACAGATCTGCATCTCAACCTGGAGAAAAGAGGGTCTCTCCATAGCTTAATTTTTCATCCCTTAATAGGTCACACAATTTAATAAGAATTTTTTAAGCAACTTACTTGTGCTAAGACCTAGGCTAGGTTTTGTGGACAACAAGTTTAATAGTGGAAGACAGTTTGACATAGGATGACTTTTTGTCCTCTGTCCCCCTTCTGGGTTGCGTAGTGCTGTTAGCAGAACGCTCTGGGTTCTGGGCTTGTAAGTTCTTGGCTATGTCACATAAAGGAATTTAAGGACACGCCATAGGGTATGCAAGGGAGTAAAGAGTTAAGAAACAAGAAAGGAAAAAAAGTACACAACCCCAGACACGAGGGTGGGCATGCCACAGGGTGAGACGCAGTGGGTGGAGCCCCGGGTTAGGCCTTTTTAAGACCTTTCCACCCCGGCTTTTCCTAATGTTGGGGAGGGGCCCCAGCTGTTCGCTGTTCCGATTGGTTGCCTTGCAATCCGCACCAGTTAGCTCTTAGGGGCCAATGAGGAGGCCTTTTGTTTGGAGGTATCTTGGACCAATAGGGAAGCCTGTCTGGAGTTACCGTGAGCCCAGGGTTTCAGCAGGGTCTTTCTGGCTTTGTTCTTAGTAGTAGCCTTCCCTCAGATGGTTTCTGGGTGGGGTTTCAAGGCCATGTTCTCTGCTGGGTCCCAGCTGTCTTCCCTCTTTCCCTATCCTTACCTGCTTCGCATCTCCTTAAATATGGTGTGTGTGTGTGTGTGTGTGTGTGTGTGTGTGTGTGTGTGTTAGAGGTGTATGGAATAAATTCCAGGCTGGCCATCCCTTAGGATTGCTTTCTCCTATAGTGCCAATATGGGAGGAAATTACGAGGTACCAGCCATTTGGAAGGGAAAGGTATATGAAACTGCATTTACCTGGCAATTTACCCAAGATTGAAAAAAAATACCAATCCTTCTCATCAAAGAATAAAAGGCAGATGGAGATCAGGGAGGAAGTTAAAGCCTGCTTCAAACCACCCCTTAGTTCTCTAAATAAAGTCCTAGCCCTTTTGCAACTCAAATGGAGCTGAGATGCCAGAACTGCACTGGTATAATGTAGCAAAAGAAGTAAAATTCTTACGGAGACTGTAATCCTGGAGTGGATCTATTACTAATGATTCATTCACTGCCCCAACAATAGTTATCAAGAAGTCTCAGAAGCCTTTTCTTTCAGCAGAACATTAAAATGAAATTTCTGTTTCTGAAGGTATGGCAGACTAAATGCTCTGACTGACCCTCCTATCAAAAACAATTTAAAAGCCTGCATAAAATATATAAAAAATTTAAGTGCAAGTAAGCTTGAGCTGGAAAGAAAGTAAAGAATCATTATTTTTTATGATTAGATGAGAAAAATGTGACTGGACAGAAATTTTTGGGGTGATGCTTCCATATTTTGTTAAGCTGCCTTTTGTCTGTTATTTTATTTTTTTGAAGTTGAAATAAAGTTTACTTACGTAAAAAATAAGGTTTGAAAAAAAGAATCATTAATATCCAAAACCAAAGTGAAAAAAAAAAAAAGGAACAAACTATTAAATCATGCAATAATATGGATGAATCCTCACACCATTATGCCAAGTGAAAGAAGCCAGACAAAAACTCTATCTTGAGCTTCCCTTTTCACAACCTCATAGGGAAAGGAACAAGGGAAAAACAAAACAAAACAAACAAACATCCAAAATGAGAAGTTTTTGAGGAAAGTCCCTATTAATGTTGGAACTCCAAAGGGCTACACCTTTAATGTAAGGGTGGCCAAAAAATAAACCAGCTCTTGCCCCCTGCTTATCAAGGGGATGGTAAGTTTTTATATCTATATTTCTTTATTTCATCCTGACAGTGAACATGAGGTTTCTGGATCAGAGATCAAACCATTATTTACTTGCAATAACCATGCTGAATCCCCACGCTCCATCCTCCTCCTTGGGAGAGATGCCTTATGGCCCGATGTTCACCCAGTATGGACAGAGGGAGTCTGTACAAAAGGGGGGAGCCCTGAAGTTATGAATCTCAGAGCTTATATAGGAACTGCCACACAGCTGCCACCCTCCCTTCTGCAAAGAGGGAAAGAAACCTTTCTCTCTAATGTAAACAAGCGCTCTCTGGGAAGAGAAAGGGCAGGTCCCTGGGAGTTTACAACCCTTTAAAATGTAAATGAATAATAGCTCCAGGGAAGATAAACTGTAAATCTCCCCTGGGTTAAAGAACCACCGTTAACTTCCAAGACTTGTTTGCCATTTATTCAAATTTTCAACCATGCTCATGCAGAATCATGAAAATCTTTACACTGTTTCCCGACAAAGGACAGATGGGAAAACTGCCTCTTTGGAATTTAGTTGCTTATTGTTGGGGGTGGGGGGGTGGGATACCCATTTGAGCATTCATAAGCATAATATGGCTTTATGTAATTCCCATTATGTGATGGTCATAATAAATTAAATTAGATACTTAATTGATGATCTAGCCACTGACTAGATATAGCCTAAGGCAGAACTAGAAAATAAATTGGAAGAAATCAACCAGTGTGCAGCAAAGAAAGACAAAGAAATGGAAAATATGAAAAAGAAGTTAAAAGAGATGGAAGGGAGAGTGAAAAGATTTATCAAGAGCCTAATTTGAGTCTCAAAATAAGAGAAAAGAGAATGGAGGAGAGGCAATGGCTCCAGAATTAATAAAAGACTCTAATCCTCAAATTCAGAAAGACCAAGGAATCCTAAGCAGGCTCAGTTAAAAGAAATACACTCCTAGGTGCATGATAGTGTGTATTAAAAGCAGCAACGGAGAAAGATTAACCTCAAACGAACACCTAAACTACTAGAACAAGAAGTCATCAGATTTTTTTTAAGATTTATTTATTTATCCCTGCCTAACCACCCCCTCCCCCAACGCCATTGCTTTTGTGCTCGTTGTCTGCTCTCTGTGTCCCTTCGCTATATGTTCTTCTGTGTCTACTTGTCTTCTCTTTAGGCAGCACGGGGAACTGATCCTGGGACCTTCCAGAGTGGGAAAGAAGCGCTCAATTTCTCGTGCCACCTCAGCTCCCTAGTCTGCTGCAGCTCTTATTGTCTCTCCTCTGTCTCTTTTTGTTGTGTCATCTTGCTGCACCAGCTCCCTGTGCGGGCTGGCACTCCACGCGGGTCAGCACTCCTGCACAGGCCAGCACTATGCGTGGGCCAGCTCACCTTCACCAGGAGGCCCCGGGAATCGAACGCTGGGCCTCCTATATGGTAGATGGGAGCCCAATTGCTTGAGCCACATTCTTTTCCCCATCAGATTTAAAAAACTGAGATATAATTCATTAAAAATTCGCTCAAAGTGTACAATTTGGTCATTTTGAGTATGTTCACAAGGTCATGGAACCATCACTATTACTTAGTTCCAAAACATTTTCATTATCCCAAAAAGAAACCCTGTACTCATTAGCAGTCACTCCCTATTCTCCTCTGCCCCCAGCCACTGGTAACTAATAATCTACATTCTGGACATTTCATATTATGGTAGGGGGCGGTCCTAGTGCAGCCTTTCCCTGGGACCCAAAATCCATCCTATGCTCAGTCCCAGGTGTGTCAGCCTGGCGGGATAAAACACAAAGCCCAAGGAGCTAAGGAGACTGCTGGTACATTTCTTCCCCTATTGCCCTGAGCATATGTTCTGGACATAGGCTGACATATGTTCACTGGAGACGGTCTGACTCTGATGGGCATGTTTTGTAACATCCAGCTCACACCCTGGTGGTATATCTATCCCTGGCAGTGAGGGAGTAGGGTTCTTCCACTGTGGCAGCACAGGAACACAAGACAGAGGTGCTGCGTGTAGACTCTCTCCCTGTGTTGGCCATGAATTGAGACCCCTTTGGCGATGGGGAACTGATGCCCACTAGTGAAGCTGAACTTGCTCTGTTCCTTCTCTCTGTGAGTAAAACATCTTTCCACCAGAGTCTGTGCTGGCAACCCCGACACCTGTATTGGAGTGGTTGACCTCTTTTCATGTGACTCTCCTCCTGACTGACATATATAAATGGAATCATACAATATGTGGCTTTTGTGTCTGGCTTCTTTCATTTAGTCTTTTCAAGATTCATTCATGCTTTAGCTTGAATAAGTACTTTATTCCTTTTTGTGGCTGAATAATATTTCCATAGTATAAATGTATAACATTCTGTTTATCTGTTCATCAACTGATGGGCATTTGGGTTGTTTCCACTTTTGGGCTATGATAAATAATGCTGCTATGAACATTGGTGTACAAGTTTTTGCATGAACATATGTTTTCATTTCTATTGGGTTATGTACCTAGGAGTCAAATTGCTAGGTTAAGTGGTAGCTCAGTGTTTAACTTTCGTAAGGAACTGCCAAACTATTTTCCACAGCAGCTGAAACATTTTAATTTGCACTAGCAATTTGTAAGGGTTTCAATTTCTCCACATTATTGCCAACATTTGTTATTGCCCATCTTTTTTGTTATAGCTGTCCTATTAGGTGTAAAGTGGTATCTCATTGTGGTTTTAATTTGCATTTCTCTAATGTCTAAATGATGTTGAGCATCTTTTCATACGCTTATGGGCCACTTGTCTACCTTTTTTGGAAAAGTGTCTATTCAAATCCTTGCCCATTTTTAATTGGTCTATTTGTCTTTTTGTTGTTGAATTGTAGGAGTTCATTATATATTCTGGACACTAGACCCTTATTAGATACAAGATATATAAATATTTTCTCACATTCTATGGGTTGTCTTCTCACTTTCTTGACAGTGTCCAAATATTTTTTTTGAATCCTTAAATTCCAAGTTCAAAAAAATGTTTAAACTGTTTTGTGTTCTCCTGTTTTGCTGATGTCCTCCTTTATTCATACTTTACTGGATAAATTTGACAAACAGTCACTGACCTAAGCTTACCTTGGATGCACAGTGATATGCCATGGTGTTGGGAAACTCCAAACTGGTCATTTCTTTCTCAACATCAGATATAGAATATAACAGCCCCTAGCTAACAACAATTTAAGACTGCTCAGTAAGAGAAAATACATGCATACAAATACATCCTTTTCCCACCATTCTACATTGTGTGGTTCACATCCAGGGCTATTGGGGCAGGTTGATAAAATAACTGATGATCTTCCCTGGGATGATGATCAATATTGACTATGTGCGGATGGTTGGTAGCCTGAAGTTTGAATTTTTCTAAATCACTCACTGAATAAGTAGGAGAGAGAATAGAACTAAGACTACCATTTTCTTCAAAACAGGCTGAGACTTTATAGACTATAATATGTTCAAGTGGTCATGGGGTGTAGTCTTGGTGAGTGGAGACTGACACTGTAACCGAAAGAATATTGCATTCCCACCCTGGGAAGTCCTGCTACATTCTCTAAAAGAGTGGCAAGAATCCCTAGACTACATGGACAGTGTCTAGTGAAGGATGACAGACCAGTATGCCAGGCCCTTGACATTGATGGTTGTACTTATGAACCTTGTTCTTGTGAAATTGAAACTTAGGGTAGTATTATATATTGCCCAAGAGTTACCTCCTGAAAGCCTCCTTGTTGCTCAAATGTGACCTCTCTAAGCCAAACTAGCATATAAACTCACTACCTTCCCACAAGCAAGGGACATGACTCCCCAGGATAGCCTCCCTGGAACTGAGGGATTATTACCAAGCGCCAACTAGCAATGTATTTGGAAAAAGACCTTGACCGAGAAGAAAGATCAGGGGAGAAAATGGGTATAGAATAATGTGTTGGGGATTGAATCATGTCCTGCACAAAAGACATGTTCAGATCTTAATCCACTTTCCTTTGAGTGTGAAGCCATTTGTAAATAGGACCTTTTGAAGATATTATTAGTTAAGGTTAATTAGTGGCCAAATTGAATCAGGATGGATCTTAATTGGTATGACTGGAAGTATTTTAAGGAAAAAGGAAATTTGGATACAGTCAATCAGAGAAAGCCACAAGAAGAAGCCAGAAGTCAATGGAAACCAGAAAAGCAGACACAAGGAGAGATTGGCATGTGATGGAGGCAGAGGTTCAGGCCAAAGAAGCCCAAGGACTGTGGCAAGTAAGCACCAGAATGTTACAGACTTCTGGGAGAAAGCATGGCCTTGCTGACATCTTGATTTTGGACTTCTATACTCCAAACCATGAGACAGTAAATGTTTGTTGTTTAAGACAACCCATTGTGTGGCATTTGCCATAGCAACCTTGGCAAACTAAGACATAATTTTCTCTTGATCCCCCAGAATTTCCAGCTATTTCAGGTGCCACCAAGCTGAAACCCTGCCTCTATGGGGCTTTTGTTGCAGTTTCTCTCTTTCTCTTCTTCCCTCTCTGTCTCTGGCTTGCTGCCCTCTCTTCTATATTGCAGTGGATGTTCTATCAACTTCCTTCTCTCTCTGGCTTGTTTGATGGTCCCTCAAAGAGGAAAGAAGGTGACCCTCACTAGAAATGTCTCCATGGTGACCTGAAATGTAATAGTCAGTCTTCCAGTTGCAAGCAGGCAGAAGAAACTGGAGAGTGAAGCAAGTTTTCACCCCTCTTTTCCTGTCTTGTCCCATAGTAAAATTCATGCTTGATATTGTGAGAGAAGATAACTCAGAGCAGGTATTTTCTCCTCTGGAATCAGAACACTTTTCTAGCACTTCAGCTTTCTGTACAGTCTCTGAGAGTTGCTCAGTGCTCCCCAGAACTGCATTTCCTATGGAGCAAAATCTAGGGTTCAGCCAAAGGACATGAGGCAAGATCATAAAACCCTTACACATCAAGCTGTCTGATCTTATGTAATTTACATGCAAGGACACCAAATGTATGTTCAACCTATATAGGGACTACACTTAGCACAAGCTTCTGGAGATGGCTTTTCCTTCCCTGAACTTAGTCATAATCATCCCTGTCCTTATGTCATGATCTAGCATCTGCCCTCCATAACCCTTATTACCTTATTGCCTGGTCACCCAGCCCTTTCTTCCTCAGCTGTATGTAGACTGACCAAAGCCTTCTGGACAGCTTTGAAAACACATTTTTCCATCCATCCCTCTTGTCCCTATACATTCTCCCCAAGCCCAACATCCCCCCTCCCCATACACATGCATACATACATGTATAGGGCTA
Organism: Tolypeutes matacus; assembly: GCA_026826555.1. Taxonomy (NCBI): domain Eukaryota; kingdom Metazoa; phylum Chordata; class Mammalia; order Cingulata; family Chlamyphoridae; genus Tolypeutes; species Tolypeutes matacus. The sequence continues at coordinate 65,198,499 of JAKSZT010053883.1, forward strand.
GCCCAGTGCAAAGTATCTACATACACTGTTCATAATGGTAGTCACTAGCCATATGTGGCTATTGGAATATAGATTAATTAAAAAATTTAAAAAACTATACTAGCCCTATCTCAAGTGCTCAAGAGCTACATGTGTCTCATGGCCATGTATTGGGCAATGTAGATCTAGACCATTCCCATGATCACAGAAAATTCTATTTGAATATATATTGTCACTATGAGGGGTTCATTTGTCTTTCTGGAACACATTGAAGTTTATCTGAGCAAAATGATATTTCATTCCAGTTTTTATTGTTCATCTATTGGTTTCTCTAGAGTACCATTTTCTAAATTGAGACTCAGTTTCACCAGTGTGGGTGAACAAATGGAGACAATAATAAGAATATACTTATGTAGTACCAATTTTGTACAAGGTACCATGCTGGGCACTTTCTCTGTGTACTTTTGATTCTCATAACACCTTTCAAGTTAAATATTTTTATTTCTATTGACAGATACAGAAACTGTAGCTCAGAGGGGTAAAATGCACTCCAGACCACACAAGCCAGGAGGTGAAATTCAAACCCACACACGCCAGGCTCCAAAGGGTTTTCTAGTATATCTCAGTGGCTGTCTAACATGAGAGAACATTTGAAATGAGGTCTCGCCCAAGCTGAGACACCTAGATTTGGGGGATTTGATACACAATCACTGATCTCAGAGACCTTTCAGTCTATCTGGAAAGGCAAACAATTTCATTGCGACTGTCATCACATTACAAACATTTGCATAACTCCTTATAATTGGCAAAGAGCATTCTCTCTCATGATTTCAATTTTCAGGAAGTATTGTAGAGCTGGGCTTATTAAGGGGAAATAGAGGTCTATGCAACGGGTCTGTGGGAATGCTGAAGAAGGCGCAATTAATTATGACTGACAGGCAGCCCAGAGGACGTGTCGGAGGAGCTGAATCTTGATAGATGAGAAGGGTTTCTACAGACGGAGATGTGCTGGAAAGGTCCACCGGGCAGGGGCAGCTGCATGAGGAATGGTATAGGCAAGCAAGCTCCACCGTTGATCCCTCCTCCTCCCTGCAGCTGGAATGGGCTTCCTAAAACATAAGGCTGTCACTTGTTGGCTTAAAAAGTTTTGGTGGTCCCCATGGCCCCGGGATGTAGTCCAAACTCCCTGGGATGGTTTGTGAAGCCTGCACAGTCTGGAGGCAGCATCGTGCTTGCTGTTTTTACCTTTTACACATCTCCCATCATGCTGGTGACTTGTTTCCTTCAAACTCACCAAACACCCTCTCTTTCACTGGGGCTTTTATTCATGCTATTCCTGTGCCTTGAATGGCCTTCCTTTCACTGTCCTCCTGCTTTTTCTGACTAAAGCTTATTTCCTTCAGGGTTCAGTTAGGTGCTTCCTCTGTGTTTTCTGGGTGTCCTGTGCTTGCCTCTTTCATAAATATTACCCCTCCATGGTAATTGCCTCTTTCCCTGCATGACTTTCTGTTTCACCCCAGACCATAAACAGCTTGAGTGTAAGATCTATGTCTTGTTCATTCTGTACAGAGCACTTAGCATATAGTAAGTCACTCTAAGTTACCCTACAGATAACACTGGGTTTATGGTGAATGTACGAGGGAGAACCTAAAATAACCAGTATGGTGAATGTGCATGACTCATGGAATTTAACTACAAAGCAATTTTATTTATGTCTTCTACTGTTTCTGTATATTTATTTAATAGGTCTAGTTCTTTCCATGCCCCTGGATAAAAATGTGGGGTGTCCTGTGACATTTCTGGTTATCCTTAGGTTATATGAACAGTCTTAACTTAGTAATTAGAAAATCAGCATCCAAGTTCTAGCTGCCCTAACGAGTTGCTTATCTATCCCCTCCAATTAATTTCTACTATTACCCTCCAGTGAAAAGTCCTATTATCTTTCACCTGGAGTGTTGCAGTAACCTTACTAGTCTCCCTGCCAACAAGTTGGTCTCTGACTTTTTGAAGGACAGGTGAAGCTCTTTCTTCCACAAAAATTTTCAGTGGCCCCCAATTGCGTAAAGAATCAAATCAGGAAGTACCAAAGATTGAATCCAGGACCTCATACATGTGAAGCAGATGCTCAATCACTGAGCTACACCCTGCTACACCAAATCCAGATTCTTGACCTGGCATTTACAATTCTCCATTATCTGACTTCAGCCTATTCCTCCATTTTTATCTCCCATCAATCCCAAACAATCTGCGCTGTCACCAAACCTTCCAGTGTGCCCTGACCATGCCTATACTCATGCTGTTCTAGCCACCTGGATGTCTTGACCTCGTTTTTTGTTTCTTTTTTTTACCTACCAAGACTGACTCATCTTCCAGGAATGACTCAAATACTACTTTCTTTAAGAGGCCTTCCCTAGTTCCCCAGTTGGAATTGCTAAATCATTTCTCAGTATTTCCAGGACTTTAAACATGCCCAATGCATTTTGGGTCAACTCAACCCGTAATTGTTAAATTCTTTGTACGTGTCAGGTGTGTCAACTGTTGGCTAATGCAATTCAAGTGTTTTATGGAGATGGGTTGGGCAGGAAGGGAAGGTCTGTGACTGGTGGACTCTGAAGGCCTCGGAAGAGACAGGAACCACACCTTTTTGTGGTGTGGGGAGGAATATTTTGGGAATGGGTAATAGGGTACAACTACAGGAGAGAGAAGATGATTAACTAGAAGATAATTAATGGAATTAATTCCATTTCCTCTTATGGAATTCCACAGGTATTCTAGACCCCTGGATTCTAATAAAAGCAAGAAAGGACAGTGCTCAGATGAGGATGTGGCTCTGACTGTGATGGCCGGCTGTACCCAGGAAAGGTGAAAATTAAGTATTCAACTGTAGTCCTGTATCTCATAAATGAAGTGAAGGACACTCTAAATATCCGAAATTTGGCAGCCTGGAGAAAGGGCTTGCCAATATCTTCCCTTATTTTCTGATTTAATATCTTTAGATTATTTTAGGTCGATGAAATTTTATAATATAATTCTGTGCCAAGATTGCATCCAAGATATAGTGTATATTGGGGAAAGTCATCCTGTCTGGTTCAGTGTAGTGGATAATCTCAGCAGTGTTACATATTCAGCAAAATGGAGCTTGCACAAACAATTTTATTGGACTCTGGAAACAGCAAGAAATATTATCACCAGGTTACATAGCTCTTGCTCCAGCCTACGTTTTGCTTTATATTATTAGTTTGAACAGGCCTGCTGTGCCCAGCAGGCTGTTTATTCCTCAAGGACAGGTACCCTGTGGGGTTCATGTTAGTGATCACACAGAGAATGCTTTGTTTGTTCATTTTTGGTGAGTGTTTGCTTATTGAAAGGCTGCTGTTCTCTTTGTTTCAGTTTCCCTGCTGTTTGGAATTGGTTTTCTCATGTACCTGAAGCTGAGGCCTAATTAGAACCAGGTTTCAGGTTCAAGTCAGGTGTAGATACATTGGCCTCATGCTGTTACTTGACCTTTCATGCAAAAAGTATAGTCAGCAAACAGAGATCTAGTAGTGAGATATGTCCTGGGGAGGGAGGTGGAGAGTTATATAAAATAAGGTTTTTGTATTCAAGGATTTGATAGTCAAGTGTAGAAAATATGAGTGTATAAATAACATTTGTTGTGCCACTATATGTGTTTTTATAATAGCAGCTCACACACAATTGGTTTTTTAGAAAAGAAGAGACAATGGTTTCCATTCATATAATGTTCAAGTTGTATTGGTTCATATGTAATTTTTCCTAGGAAGGGGAAACAGAATAGTAGAATTATTGCAGTAGAATTTTAACTACAGTAGCGAAGAAAAAGCACTCAGCTTGGCAGCTGCTCAGGAAGGAGCCCTTTCAGCATATTTTAAGAAATTTAAATATAAGCACCTACAGCTGGGGCTTGCTTCCTGGAGAGGTGCACCCCAGCCTGGCACAGCTCATGGCAGGCTACTTTCCTCCTGTGCCCACCTTAATGGCAGCCCAACTGCTTTGTCTTTGTGCTTGCAAGTCAGTATTGACACCTTTTTGCTATGTGCGTTTGTGATATCCCCCGAGTCAGTACAATGCTTTGCACCTGTGATATACTTGATGAATCAATGGAAAATGAAAGACTGACCTCTGGATTTCTGGATCTAGCTCTCCCTCTGCGTGGAGATGGGCAAGTCCATCAGTAGGACACACAGAGGACTTCAGAGGTACTAGAATTTCTATTTATGAAACTCTGAGAGGGTACATGTATGTGTGTCATTACTCTTTAAACTAGCCAAATCTGCATGCATATTCTTTCAAATATAGGATGTATTTCTTAATAAAACCTCCAAAATCCTTCTATTGTGCTAAGATACCCATGGTCTTTTGCTAGCTCACCTTGCTTCTAATAATCTTCAACACTTAGGCAAAACCATTCAAGTAGAGTAAACCTACCCTAGTCCCAGTAAGCATTCAATACATTGATTGGTGATGACATAGTACTAAAGAGAAAGTTGGACAAACAAATGAACACTTATGTAAAGTGAGTTCTCTACTCACTAACTCTTCTATCAATTACAACTCAATTGAACTTTTGAGCCCAAAATCCTTTGCTAGCATAAAACAGACATTTATCATTTCAGCAAATGTTTATTTTTTTTTTATTTTATTTATTTTTTTATTATGGGTAAAAATCAAAATTCTCACAATACATACAAACATTTGCAAAATGATATGTAAATATATATGCATATATGTGTATTTGCTTACAAAAATGTTATTTATATATATATATATATACATATATTTTAAGAGGTGCTTAGATTACCTAAAATATTACACGGAACCCACTGGGATTCCCATGTAATGTTTATTAAATGCCCACTATGGACTTAACATTGTTCTTGAATATCAGAGACCAGCATGAACAATATAAACATGGTGCAAAGAATCTAAAGGGCTTAATATGGAGCCTTGAGCATAATCAGCAGCAATAATGCCTTTATTACTATGATCATGGCTACTCCCTGTACTCAGCCTGAAAGCCTTGAAGCTTTGAAGCCATTTAGCAGCAACTCCCACCCCTACCGGGGGAGCTTTCCCCACATTTTAGGGGTTTACCTCTGTATGATCGTGTTAGTCAGATTAGGCATATTTAATGCTACAGTATCAAAACCCCCAGAATTTTAGTGGTTTTAATAAGAACCTATTTGTTTTTCATATTCACTTTGCTTTGGGTCTGGGCTGCATTTCAGTGTGCTTGTCCTCCATGCGTAGTCTCAGAATTTTAGACCATTTTGTGCTTGTGACACTTTCCTGTCAATACTTGCTCCCACAATCACCACGGCAGGGAAGGTGTAGCTGGAGTCTTCATCACATTTCTTTGGCTAAGGCAATGTATATGACTACTTCTAACTTTGAGGGGGGCGGAGAAGAGCAATTCTCCAGGCTTCTGGAAGAAGGTACCCAATGGTGTCCCTGGTGAATAGGGACACAGCCATGGGTTGTCTAATTAAGTTGCACATTACAAAGTGCTCTCATGTACTCTGCCCTCTTTTTAACATCAAACAACCCTACAAAGACATTATTACTTCAGTTTTCCGAATGAGAAAGCATGTCTTGCCTAAGACCACTCTTGCTATAGGGGGCAGAGAAAAAAATTCAAGCTCATTGCTTGACAATAGTAATGTTTTATTGCCTCTTTCACATCTCACATAGATGAGTGAATCAAAAACATAATTTGTGCACTGTATTTAAGCTCCAAAACACTAATGTAATAAGAGTCATACATCTTATGCCTGGAAATGTACATTATTCATTCATCATCAGCTCCAATTGGTTACACCATACATATTGCTCATTTCACTATATAGAGAGGAATATTTATTCAACTGGTTTGTCATTGCTTACACTCCCAAATTCTTCTTTCAAAAGCTTTAAAATGCTGAGAAGTGAAACCTGGATTTTCCAGGTAGGCGCAATATAATTATAAGGATCCTTATAAGAGGGGAGCCCCAAGGGTCACAGTGAGAAAAACGAGTTGTGACAACAGAAGCAGAGTGTATTAGTCAGCATTCTCTAGGGAAACAGAACCAACAGGAGATATCTGTAAATATCATGAGATTTTACACAATTGTCTCATGTGACCGTGGGGATGCACAAGTCCAAATTCCTTAGGGCAGGCTGCAAAAGCCAGGAACTCTGACAAAGGTCTTTGATGAGTTTCCAGGAGATCCTGGCTGTCTGAAGTAGAGATGGCAATTCTTTACCTAAATGCTGAAATCACGCCCCCCTTTTAAGTTCTTCAACTGATTGGATGAAATGTTTCTCATTGCTAAAGGCAGTCTCTTCCGTTGGTTATAGATGTAATCAGCAATAGATGCAATCAACTTACTGACGATTTAAGTCCACAAAATATCCTCACAGTCCAATTTGGCCAGTCTTGCTTGACTAAACTGGACACCATTACCTGACCAAGTTGCCACATGAGATCTAACCATAACACAGAGGTTAGAAAGACATGCTCTGAAGGTGGAGGGAGGGGTCGATGTGTCAAGGAATGCAGGCAGTCTGTGGAAGGTAGGAAAGGCAAGGAAATGGATTCTCCCTTGGACTCTCCAGAAGGAACATAGCCCTGTCAAGATTTTAACCCCGTAAGACTAGTTTTGGACTTTTGACTTCCAGAACTGTGAGATAATATATTCGTATTGTTTGTAATAATTTGTTTTAGCAGCCATATGAAACTAAGGCTGTAGGCAAATAGAAATGCATCATCCTGGAGTTACATCTTATTCATAGTTCTCTCAGGAGGTCACTTAGTCCTTCCTCCCATACTGGCCTTCTTTAAAACTTCCTTATTGATTCTTTCACATCACCAACTCTGCCTTCCCTCTACTTCTTGTTACTTATCAAAACACAGAATGTGGGGATAAAAATATTTCTGACTTATGTTAGAAATAAGGTGCCTCCTCTAATCCATTTTGGAAGAAGCTAGGGTATAAATTTTAAATTAGAGGAGGAAGCAAGATTGAAAAGAAATCACATGGACATGGGAATCAGATAGACTTGAGCTTTGATAGAAGCTCCCCCAAGCACCAGCATATAAAGAATACCCAGTGTATTCTTTTTTTTATATGTAAAATTGAAGTGAATACCTTTGGCCTCAGAGGGCTGGTATGAGGATTAACTGATACAACATATATAGAAACACTTAGTATATTGTCTGTATCTGGTAGACAAACACAAACAATGTTGACTATTCTACTTACTTTGTCATAGGCCTTTGCTTCCACTGCATTACAACCATCCATTTCTTAACTTGTCAGTATTTGAAACCACTTTATCTAAGAAATTTTAAATTACAGGGATCCCTTTCTCTGATCGGAAGAGCTCAGCCTTCCATTTCTATTTTTTTTTTTCAGAGAATTTATAGGTTTATAGTAAAATCATGTAGAAAGTATAGAGTTCCTATGTACCAATCTTCTCTCCTCCAGTTTTCCCTATTATTAACACTTTGCATTAGTGTGGTACCTTTGTTACAATGGATGAAACAATATTATTATATTTGCATTATTAACTATTGTCCATATCTTAGCTTAGGACTCACTGTGTTGCAGTGTTGGGTTTTTAAATTTTTTATTCTGTTGACATATATACAACCTAAAATTTCTGATTTTAACCACTTTCAAATACATAGTTTAGTGGTGTTAATTATATTCACAATGTTGTGCTACCATCACCACTATCCATTTCTGAAACTTTTCCATCACCTCAAATAGAAACTCTGTACTAATTAAACATCAACTCCCCATTTCCTACCTCCACCCTTTGACCTGGTAATCTATATTCTAGTTTCTGACTCTATGAATTTGTTTATTCTAATTATTTCATAGCAGCGATATCATACAATATTTGTCCTTTTGTTTCTGGCTTATTTTACTCAACATGATGTCTTCATCCATGCTGTCACATGTATCAGGACTGCATTCCTTTTTATGGATGAATAATATTCCATTGTATGTATGTACCACATCTTATTTATCCATTTATCTGTCGATGGACACTTGGGCTGCTTCCATTTTTTGGTAATAGTCACTAGTGCTGCTATGAATATTGGTGTACAAGCATCTGCTCAAGTTCCTGCTTTCAATTCTTTTGGGTAAATACCTAGAAGAAGGATTGCCAGGACATATCAGAATTTTATACATAACTTTCTGAATAGAAACCTACAGAATAGAATCTGTAAACCTACAAATTCTCTGAAAAAAAAAACTACCAAACTGTTTTATACAGTGGCTGCATGATTTTACATTCTCATCAATGAATGAGTGTTCCTTTTTGTCTATAACCTCTCCAACATGTTATTTTCAATTTTTTGAATTGTAGCCATTCTAGTGGATGTGAAATGGTATCTCAATGTGGTTTTGATTTGCATTTCCTTAATTTCCCTAATGGCTAATGATGTTGAGCATCTTTTCATGTGTGTATTGGCCATTTGTATATCTTTTCGGAGAAATATCTATTCAACTTATTGCCCTTTTTACAATTTTAAATTATTTTTTAATTTCAATATTATATCAATGTTACAAGATACTCAGCACAAGATAATAATTACAGTAACAATAAATCTGCTTTTGTCAGTGGTTACACCCCCCCCCCATTTTTGTTCATTCCTCAATCCTGAGGGATTTGGGACAATGTCCGCTCTGACTGCTTCAGGCTGAGAATGGATGTAGATGTTATGGGGCAGCAGAATGGAATTATTTTGCTGGCTGTTGAAGATACTCCTTGCTTTTTGGGTGGGACTGGTCCATCATCATCATTCTGTTAGTTGTTTAGGGCAAGTCTGAAGAACTGGAGAGTAGGTGTTGGCCACATATCTACTGAATTGCCCCTTTTAAAAATTGGGTTGTTGTCTTTTTGTGGTCAAGTTGTAGGATTTCTTTATTCTGGATACTAAACCCTTATCAGATATGTGGTTTCCAAATATTTCCTCCCATTCTGTAGGTTGCCTTTTACTTTCATGATAAAGTCCTCTGAGGCATGAAAGTTTTTAATTCTAAGAAACCACTGCATAATACAAAGTCCTGAAGATGCTTACCTCTCTTTTCTTCTTGGAGTTTTATAGTTTCAGTTCTTACACTTAGATATTTGATTTGTTTTGAATTAATTTTTATAGATAGTGTGAGGTAGGGATCCACCTTCATACTTTTGCATATGAAAATCCAGTTTTCCTAGCACCATTTGTTGAAGAGACTACTCTTTCCCCATTAAATGGACTTGACACCCTTGTAAAAAAAATCAGTTAGCCATAGGTCTGAAGGTTTATTTCTAAACTCAGTTTGAGTCCATTGGTCTATATGTCTATCCTTGTGCCAGCACCACACTGTTTTGATTATTTGGCTTTGTAATAAGTTCTAAAGTTGGGAAGTGTGAGTCCTCTGACTTTGTTCTTCTTTTTCAAGATGTTTTTGGCTATTTGGGGCCACTTACCTGCCCATATAAATTTAATGATTGACTTTTCCATTTTGGCAAAAACGGTTGTTGGAATTTTGATGGGGTTTGCTTTAATTACCAGATTTTGTCTAGGTTCTTGACTATGCTGCAGAAATGAATTTCAAGACCATGTCAGGTTAGTTAGGCCAGTAATTTATTAAGGTAGGGAGGGAGAAGAAATGGGAGAAAATAACAGATCATGGGTGCTGGGCAGAGAGTAAAGGGCTGAAGAGTGATAAAGATGACTGACTTACAGACTAAAATTTCCCATTATAGATTATAAATGCCCAGGTTTTACTTGCATGTTGATTCATGCCGGGGTGGGGGGGTACATGCCGAGAGTAGGTGCAGAGGCCAAGAGGGAGTGGGAGCATGAGAGGTTTTGCGCCTGCTTTTTTTTTTTTTTTTCCGTATATATATATATTTTTATTGTGGGTAAAAATCAAAATTTTCACAATACATACCAACATTTGCAAAATGATATATAAATATATGTGCATATATGTGCATTTGCTTACAAAAATGTTATTTATGTATATATATATAAATATTAATAGAATTTTAAGTCAGCTTGAACACACAGACACAGTGTATACAGTTCTGGAAGGTATGAA